>CM077254.1:22992514-23502514 GCA_039654775.1 Spinibarbus caldwelli
TATATTAATGCTGTCAAATGATTAATCCCGATTAATCGCATCCAAAATAAAAGTTTTTGTTTACATAATATATGTATGTGTGATGTGTATATTTATTATGTATATAAATACGCACACAGGCACGTATATATTTCAGAATTTTTTTTTATATATTAATTTATAATATAAATTATATGAATATAAATATAGACATGTAAATCTATGTGAACATTTTCAAAATATTTAGTGTATGTGTGTGTATTTATATATAAGATAGAGTGGCGGAAAACACCCCCCTACTATTTTTTTCCCAAAATGACCACAAGATAAAATCAAGATAAATTTTTATTGTAATTATGGACTTTGTTGGCAAGAGTGTTGTAGAAGTTTTCACCATGAAGCTTACACTGGTGATGTACCGGTGAAAAAACTGATTTCACAGTAAATAATCTATTTTTCAACAGTAAGAAAAAAAGTGTTTTAAAGCTTGTTGTTTTGTAAAACATCACAGTTATGTATGATATGAGAACAGTAGGGCCTGTAGATAGGGAGTATGTGTTATTTAAGAAAAATATAATTATATTTTCAGAATGACATATTTTTTTTCTCAATCATAGTCAGTGGGGTAAAACTTTGTAATTTTGTAAAATTTTGTAATTCATAATTATTGATTATATGGGGAGGGAGGGGGGGGGGGTACTTTCAGTGAACTTTAATTTTGGAAATTACCTGTATTTGTTTAAGTTATTATTACTTAATCAAAACAATCCGACTGCAGTTTAATTGATATTACTTCGAATGCGCAATAAAAAAAAAAAAAAAAAACGTGATTTCTGAAAAAATAAATAAATAAATAAATAAATAAATAAATAATAGAATAGAGTTATCGGTTTTTGCAAATGAACTCTTCATATATATATATATATATATATATATATATATATATGAAGAGTTCATTTGCAAAAACCGATAACTCTATTCTATATATATATATATATATATATATAATGCCTACATAAAGTAGGCATTTTATATATATATATATATATATTATATATATTCATTTGCAAAAACCGTTAACTCTATTCTATATATATATATATATATATATATATATATATATATATATATATAATGCCTACATAAAGTAGATGACAACACCAATATAAAAGAAACTTTGTTTGTGGTATATTTATTTTTTTACACAATACACTGCGTTCCAAATTATTTTGCAAGTGATATATCAGTAGGATTTTGGTACAATAAAGAGTCAGATTTTTGTTTGTGTTGTTTTTAACATCTTTTTAGTTAACTGTTATCAATCTCAGACAGGTTTGTTCAATAGTTTGCCAGTTCTTCTTAGGTAAATGGAAACCGTAATTAAAGAGGTTGTTCCACATTATTAAGCAAGTCACAGTTCTCATGAAATATGTTTAGGAAATAAGATCTTTCTGAAGATGAAAAGTATGAAACAATGCAATGTCTTGCAAAAGGCATCAAAACAAACAATATTTCGCGAAAAGCAAATATAAATTATTTAACTGTCAAAAGATTTGTGAGTGACTTAGAGCACAGAAGATCTTGGTCAGATAAAGATTTATTAAGGAATGTTTCTGTCAAACAAATGAACTGTATTGTAATACCAGCTTTATAAAAAGCCATTGCTGAGCAGCAAACAGGTGTTTGAAGCTACTGGAGTCTCAAGATCCTCTCCATGCAGACTGGCAGTTGTGTGTAAAGCTGCATTTCAGTCTCTGCTAACCAAACCTCACAAAGAGAAACCTGCACGGTGACTTAGAAATACATTTTCAAACTGTTTAGCACCATGGTATTTATGCAGCATGGCATAGTGTGTTGTCCTGCATGAAAATTATTTTATTTCCGAGAGCACTATTCTTCATTTTATACCACAGCAGAATATGGTCAGTTATGAACTCCACATATCTTGCAGAAGTCATTTTTACACCCTAAAATGACCTTACATCTCACTTCCCAATATTCCAACCCAAATCATCACCCACCGCCTCCTTGCTGAGGTTGCAGTCTCATTGGAATAGAATGGCCATTCATCAACTATCAGAAATCCATTTATCTGGACCATCCATTGTACTGCAGCATTCGTAAGTGAATAAAACTATTTAAAAACAAGTCTTCATGTGTTTCTACAGCCACTGTGTAGGTTTCTCTTTGTGAGGTTTGGTTAGCAGTGACTGAAACGCAGCTTTACACACAACTGCCAGTCTGCATGGAGAGGACCTTGAGACTCCAGTAGCTTCAAACATCTGTTTGCTGCTCAGCAGTGGACTTTTTACAGCTGGTATTACAATACAGTTCATTTGTTTGACAGAAACTTTCCTTAATAAATCTTTATCTGACCAAGATCTTCTGTGCTCTAAGTCACTCACAAATCTTTTGACAGTTAAATAATTTATATTTGCTTTTTTGCGAAATATCGTTTGTTTTGATACCTTTTGCAAGACATTGCATTGTTTCATACTTTTCATCTTCAGAAAGATCTTTCTCCCTCACCGTATTTCATGAGAACTGTGACTTGCTTAATAATGTGGAACAACCTCTTTAAGTAGGGTTTCTGTTTACCTAAGAAGAACTGGGAAACTATTGAACAAACCTGTCTGAGATTGATAACAGTTAACTAAAAAGAAAAACAACACAAACAAAAATCTGACTCTTTGTTGTACCGAAATCCTATTGATATGTCACTTGCATAATAATTTGGAACACAGTGTGTGTATATATGAATTTCCATCTGGCGAACAATAAAATTGTGAAAAATCCCACAGACTTGCAGTGAAGGTAATATATGGGGAGTCGAATACACTCAAAAAATATTTAGGCCTAAGTATAGGATTTATCTACTTGAATTGCGTATAAAATTGCCATCCATTTGGATTGCACACTTTTAACAAACCTATAAACTTTATATTTTATTTATACTATATTTATATAATATTATATATTTATATAAACTGTAACAAACTTGCTTATTTTTCAGTCATACACAAATGAAACAGGTAAGATTTCTGTAGCAGTACTAATAAACTGTTTTAAATACACACTAACAGGCTTTTCATCAATAAATCCAGTTTGATTAAATGTCATAAATTTTAACCAACTGAATATTAAATATTACTTTGATTTCTTGGCTGAATACATTTATTTCCACAATCGACAGATTTATGCTGATTCAAAGCCATTCTAATACATGCATTATGGAAATAGGATAATTTAAGTGAAAAATAAAACAAATGCAAATAGATAATAATAAACCATTTATTCATTCATTCATTCATTCATTCGATGGTTTGTTTAATAGATATATAAGTTTATCAGCTTGGTTATGTCAAAACACTGCAATCCAAATGAAATGAAAATTTAAAAGCATAAATCTTAAATTTAGCCCTAAATATAATATTTTTGGAGTGTATCATAAGGGTGAGTTCTTTTGACTTGGGCCCATGAGTGCCAACTATAAATACCAAGAAAACCTCTCAGAACACATTAGCAACAGCAGAGAAACACCCTGAAAACCGTCTACAGCAAGTTTTCAGTGAATGTAAACATTTTGCATTAATGTTTGGTACAGGCAGCATCACTTTTAGGAAAAACTGTTAAGTAAAGCTGTTATGGTGCAATTTGTGATTGGAGCGTCCGTCCCCAGGCAGTCGGGGCGACTCCAGCTCTGATTTGTAAGTATCTCGGCGGAGCTCCGCTCTTAGCTTCATGCCCACTGAACATTCTTCTTTTGCTAGTCTGATGTAGTGGTGCATGTCATCGAACATTTGAGTGGATCCTCCAGTGATGGCGGAGTCACAGAGCTGTGTCAGAAAGTAGAGGATCCATCCACACTGCTCATGTGACAGATTAAGATGGCAATCCTGGAATTTGCTGCCTTTTCAGCGGCTGTCTCCCTGTGGAGATTGGACATGATAGAATAATTCTGCTCCATGTTTCTTTGGCTGGGGGCTATTACGACATATTTCAAGCCCCCATGAAATGGCTCAAGATGATGTTGGAGCAGTACATATCAAACCGATTAGTGTAATATGAGTCATGAATAATTTTATTATTATTATTATTATTATTTTTTTTTTTTTTCTGGAAGAGAAACACTATACAATTTAAATGTGTCATGTCCTGTCTGTGTACTAACCCTAAAGCAATGCTAACTGAAATTAAATAGTAATATTTTACAATTAGGTTCAATTAGCTAATATTAGATAGCATGAATTAGCAAACTTTTTTTTTTTTTTTTAACAACACTTATTAATCTAGGTTAATTTAATTTAATTTAAAAATTGCATTACATTAATAATAAATTTAAATGGTCATTATTTTGTGTATTTGGTGTAATGCAATGTGTTTACGCAGTTCGAAGTTCAAAAAACACATTATTTTCTACATACTGTACATTATTGTTGCTCCTCTATGCCCTGCCTTTCTGAAACGTGTCGATTTTTACAAAGCTCATCGTTCTGAGAGGCGAGGCATGCTCTGATTGGCCAGCTATCTAGTGCATTGTGATTGGCCGAATACCTCAAGCGTGTGATGGAAATGTTATGCCCCTTCCCATGTTGCGATGCCGTGTCCCGGCCTTTTTACAGTCTATGGTCCCGGCGACGAGACTAAAACAATAAAACCCGCTATAAACGAGGCATTTGTTGCATTCAATGAGGACATAATGACTTATACGGATTATAATGACAATTATAATGATTATAATTGCGTCGCGCCGCGTAAACATAACACCATGTCTGCATTTGTGATCATAGAAGCGCCAAACAAGCACTACCCTACACTGCTCAGAACTCGCATTTGAATAGTCAGTAGCAAATTATTTAAATATAGAAACGTACTTACAGGCTGTGAGTCAGAAGCACCAGACTGTCCTTGCGACGTTGGAATTGGCCCGCTTTATATTGTTCACAGCCATTCATAGTGTTCACATTGTAGGCTACTCTCTCCCGGGATCAGGAAATAGTCAATGCGCTGCACAAACTCGAATATTTGCATTGTACTGTTCTGGAACAGTGTTGTAAATATAACTTAACCACTGATTTCTAGTTGTGTCTTCTTTTGGAAGCTCAAACAAAGTACTTTCGCTTTCACAACGAAAAACACATCGTCTCCAGGACATGGCGCTGGCGGCATCAAAAACACTACAGCGAGAATAAAAATCCCTCCCTCTTTCATTGTGTGTATGTTTGCGTGGTGTTTTGCAAATCTCCCCACACCGTGACATAGACATGCGGAGGCGTGTTTAAATGAGCCGTTTTAGGGGGATGTGACAAAGTCTTAACAATATAAACTATAAACATAGTCTATAAACAATATCTCTTTGGTTTTGAGACTTTAGTCTTTGTAACTTTAAGGAGCTTATCTATGCACAAACAGCTTGTAACACTCCAAAGAGAAAGGAAAACTTGAAACTTGCCATTTAGTCGACATGATCAGTTGCCAAAACCCTTCTAAAATCTGCAAACCAGACTGGGAGATCACATAAGACCAGGTTGCTTTAAGTTTTTTTTTTTTTTTTTTTTTTTTTTGGATTTCACCACATTGGTATGTTTGAAAGAGCTCATCTCACACTACTTGCATATATGCATGTAAATTAAGTTGTAAATTGTAAATTGTATTCCAGTGGTGTTAAATACTGCAAAGTAATGCTGTTAGCGAAACACATATACCTTTAAACTGATCCTTACATGTGTTACAGGATCTAGTCTGAATTTCCTGCTCACAGCAGCTGTGCTCTTTTCCAGGAACTTCCCTCCCCTCTGTTCTCTGCTCTCGGCAAAAATGTGATACTGACGAGCATCTACTCTTGAAGTGTCTCTCCGAATCACTCAGATCCGAGAAACGCTTTTCCGTTTAGCTTTACAAGCTCTGAAAACAAATAGGAAAGTACATTCCACCCCCATCCAAAACTCTTCTCCACCCCAAAGTTCATCTTATGGACGGATTGAGATAACCTCAAGGGCAAACGCAGGGTGCTGTGATGCCGTTTGATGGAATGAAAAAATGACTTCTAAGCTCGCACTCTGTTTGTCTTTAAGATGGAGAACAAATGCAGACAAGCAGAGAGCATCCAGATAATAAGTGACTCTGACACACTCAGCTGCAACACGGCTTTGTTTGTATTTTCAAACAAGGCCTATGGCAGCTTAACCACATACAACAATGTGTTTTTTTGTTTGTTTTTTTCTCACAGGGTTACTACTCGGGATTTTCAAATGACTTTAGACTAATTCACGAGTTCACACTTACATATAATTAGCTGGAGTATAGTAATGGGTATTTGGCGTACTGGCCGGGGAAGGGCTCAAAACTCGGGAATGGCCCGAACCCAGAGTACCCCCCCTTATAAGTGTGGTAAGAACTCAAGTGTGGAGATGGGGCGGTGTAGGGATGCTGATTAACCGTCAAAGGATAGAGGTATGTCAGCTGTATTTATACCTATTGTGTTGAGTAACTTGAGTGCGTTCCTCTTGTGTTAATTAGGCTATCTGATGTGCTCCTCCCGAACTTTGTTAATAAAACATCATACCGTGGGAATTGTACCAATTTCCCCCAATGCATCCTTTCTATCAAATGACATCTAATGCAGATGTCTAAAATGTAGAATTTAAAATGTTTAGAGCGTTCAAAATTTTAATCGTGGGATAGTTTGTTAGTAGAC
Organism: Spinibarbus caldwelli; assembly: GCA_039654775.1. Lineage (NCBI taxonomy): Eukaryota > Metazoa > Chordata > Actinopteri > Cypriniformes > Cyprinidae > Spinibarbus > Spinibarbus caldwelli. Next base: position 22,999,191 of record CM077254.1, read on the forward strand.
AAGAATTTGTTAACTGTAACATCCACAGTCACTGATGACATGTAATTCAGTGTGACTATATGCCAGTCATATTTAACCCCCTATATTTGTAGCGCTGTCATGCCAAATATTTGTAAGAATCCAACAAGCCCTTTTTTATACATATTTATTTGTTTATTACACACCGCTCTGGAATACATCAGGCAACTGATCATTTATTTTGCGAAAATAACAGGCTGACTGTACATTGTCCCGTGCATATATAATTATTTCATCAGAATACATGCCGATGTTTGAATGGCTGGGAATAGAAAAAGATGTGCTCATGTGTAGTTATGGCATCCAACATGGGCTAACCGAGTTATGCGAATCTGCCTAACCTTGATCCCTTGGTATTCCTCTACCTTCCTATCTGAGGAATATTAAAAGACAGAAAGAGCGATAGAAAGGTAAAAATAAGAAGACAAAATCTCAAGCACTCCAGAGCGCTTATATGAAGAGCTCAAAGCTAAAAGGCCTGTTACCTCTTCACATCGCTGGAGTGTTGTGGGCTTGAGAGCTTTTGTATTTAAGACTATGAGTCTTAAATAAAGTGAGGTCAGCAGCTGTGGATTACATTCAAACTGTTTTCCATTTGGACTGAAATGGTAGGAGCTGTAGTCGTTAGTCGTGAGCAGTTTGTTCTTTCTGTACACCAAAACCATTTGAAAATCAAACATGCTTTCAGAGTCAGGTGATTCTTCAATCAGGGCCACTTTTGATTGCTAGAAATCTTGGAAAATAAGTCTTTCAAACTGTTCATGGCTCAGATCAGCCAAATGTACTTGGATGTATTTGGTGTCATTTTGTGGATTTAAGACATTGGGTGTGTTTGTAATGATGTTTCTTACTTTTTGCTAGAATATATATATCACTAATTTTGTGAAATACACATACTAAATTTAGCTCAGATCATGATGTAAAACACTGCAAATTTCCATTAGAACTGCTCCAAAATTATATGCATTTAGCATATGCACATGCAAGCATTTGCTATAGATTCTTTATTATCTATGTATATGCATATGTATATGTATATGTATATGTACAGTATGTATATGTATATATTGTGTTTTGGGTCAGGGGGCCGAGTATACAGTTTGTACAGCATGAAATCATTTATGTCTATGGTAAGCCCCCATAAAACATGGAAATTCAACATGTATGTAATAAAACCCAACAAGGAAATAATAACTTAAGAGAATCTTAAGAGACCTTTGCCGAATGTTTAATACTTGAGGTCAAAGGTTCAGCACAAACGCTAACCTGAATGTTAGTGGAATATGAAAACAGTGCTGCCTGACAAGCACTGTTAGAACTATGGGGCATAAACATTCAGGGCTCTAATAGGAAGTGCTGATGATATATATGTATTTTTTTTTTTTTTTTTTGCAGCTCCAGAAACATGATCGGGAAAACGAGGATGTTCCTTCCAAATGGAGATCAGAAGAGGAGATGGCCAAAGAGGCGACAGAATTACACAGCCTCTTCAACTAGCTTCTTTAGGTAATTATGTGTTATAAATTAAAAGTTGACTAATATTGGATTTTTGCAATTACTATTAACTATAGTTGGAAAAAAAAATCAAAAAAAAAAAAAAAAAAGCCAATATCTGGTGATACAGGAGTCCAAAATGCATAAACTTACAGTGAATAACTTCAGACTTTGACAACAACCCACCAACAGTAAACAACCCCTCAATACACCAGGGGCAGATTTCTTGTTATATTCACCAGATGGATTTTTTAGAAAATAATTATTCACCAGATGAATTTGGAGATGTAATATATGTTCTCGGTGGTCTGAAGTGGCATGTTTCCATATACTCATATTTTCCTTGGCATGTGCTCACTTTAATTTAGGACACTTGATGATTATCTCATCAAAATAAATACCATGATATGCATTAAAACGGAGGATAAAAATAAGGATGTATTGGTAGTGGTGACACTTTTAGACAGGGGCCTCATTTATAGTGTGTGTGTATGCACAGATTTGATCTCAGAGTGTGTGTGCGCTTAAATCCACGCCAGCGCTCATATTTGTAATAACTGTCTTTGATGTGGAAAAGTGTTTCTCAAATTCTATGAATTTGAGAGATGACCGTAAGATCAAATTTAGGATGGTTTCTGTGCAACATTTTATAAATGAGGCCAAGAACACAATACTACTGCCAATGCAAGAGAAAAGGGTATAAACATATATTTTTTTGCCAACAGTTTAAAGAGCTAGTTTGTAAATCAATCAATCAATCAATCAATCAATCAATCAATCAAATTCTTCCCTTTATATGAATTTTCTGTAACAGATTTTGCAGAGTTCAACATATTTCATCTTTTTTTTTTTTTTTTCCAGCCAGAGGTGGAAGACCTGCAGATGGAGAACATCAACAAGTTGATACATGTTCTTATCTATCTTTTTGACCGTTTATTCAAATAAATGTTTTAGTTTATTTCTGTATTGTTTTTTTTTCCTCCTTCTATAAACAAAATACGTCTTTTAGTTTAAAGAAGTAAACAAGCACTCCTTAGTTTAAAGTGTTTAGTTGGTTGTACGCCATAGGCCGAAAAGTACAAAAAAGTATTAGTAAATCTCTACAGAACCACAAGCCCATTTATTGAGGCATTATCACCCTCTTCCTGTAAACGGGCTAAAATATGATTTGACGCAAAGGTCAAGCTGCAGTGTATGAACAGTATGCTGTCTGCTATTCTATAAATTCAATTTGAACCAATTTAGTGCTTGTAAGCACATGTTGGTAATCTAAAAACACTGAACCGCTCTGCTTGCGTGAGTCCCAAGCTTTTACAGATGTCTGTACAGCTAATGAAACAACAAAAGTTCAACACAGATTTAGGTCTTGATGCCTGAATTGCCAGAAACTGCTTTTAATGCAGTCTATTTATGCAAATATTGAAAGCTGACATGACAAGCTGAACTAACCTTAATGGAGTATCTAGAATAATCATTTAAAATCAACAGAGATGTTATCTTTGTGACAAATAAGCATTGTTGGATTGTGGCATTACTTATCCTCCCCGCTGTCCCAGCGCTGGAAACTATTATGAGTTTTATCATTTTATCAATGTGGAAATAAAATGGCCTTGACTGGCCCTTTACTCATCTGGAAAAGGAAATACAATTCTGACAGGGTAATGTGTACCAGCCCATAGCCTTTTCAGAGTAATCAAGTAGTAAAAAGGCCCATGAATTTTAAACAATATCATTATCCACAAGGGATTCCTTTAAGAAATGTGTATAACAGTTTAAACGGAGGAGGAATCTATCACAACTTGCAAAACAGAAATACAATTTCACCTAGTTTAACAGCAAATGGAAAGGCACACATTACCCATGAAGTTTGTCGTCACTATTTCAATGTAAAGGATCTAATTTCTTTGCTGAAAATGCAGGTTAAGCTGGTTGTAACTGGTATTTAACTGGTCTCCCGTCTGGCCAGCTGACAAGTGCCCAAAACCACCATACAACACCAAACTGACCAGCTAAAACTGGTTTTACAAGGGCTTCCAAAATATCCAAAACATCAGCTGGGTCAAAATGCTTCCCAATGTGCAAACATTTCAGAAAACTTGGATACTAGGGATAAAGCTAGCTAACATAATTCGTCTTAATTCTGGTATGTCATATTCTTATAACATGATGTCCTTGAAGCATGATACTAACAGCCGTTAAAAAGTGCAGCATGGAGTTCAAATCAAAATTCCAATCTAGATTGCATGTAATAGTATTTCATAGGGTTGTTATTTAATAATTTTACTTTTAATTGAGTTAGCCTTAGTCTAAAAATTCATGCATTTTCCAACTGATTATGTCAGAATGTTGTGAAATTGTTTATGGATGTTGTATAGGACATACATTTTCCAGTATTTTTGTGTTATAATGTTAATTTGTCAATAAGTCCTCAGGCTTATTTAAAAGTGAAAGTATACTGCAAATTATTTCAGATATAATTCAAGTTAGTTGCTTTAAAATGCCAATAATAATCAAAGAATGGAAGCATGTTGCAGGAAGCATTTCAGCTCAAGTCCTCAAAGATGAAACAGCCTTATAACGTCTCTACAAGAGACTTTTCTCTGATCCTTTTTACAAGGTTTTGCAGGCCTTTACCCACAGTCCCACACAGAATGAGATATTCATCAAACATTTCCTTCAGCAGTTTTCTCCAAAATCTATCCCTTTTAAATCCCATTCCCATCATCTCAAACGTCCGGGCTGAAAGTGTGAAAGACTGACTGGGCTTGACATGAACACAGAGCAGAAGGAGTTGCGTCTAGCGTGCTAACTGCTAAGCTTGTGTGGGAGATGCGGGTTTGATTTCAGTTCATGTCAGTCCATGATTTCCTGTCACTTTCCTATTATTAAAGTGGAAAAAGACCCAGTTAGTTAGCTGTGACGTTGTTGAAAAATGTTATGCAACAGAAGGTGACCTAGATGATCCAACCAAATGTGTTTTGTAACATGGCAACATCATCGACTTTAAAAAATGGACAACGCATCTCCACTTCCTTCCTTCTACTTTCTTACCCTGCGTCCCAATGTTCATACTATCCATCCTAAATAGTATGTGAGATTAGAATAAGTGTGTCCCAAAGCATAGTATGTTGAAAAGAGTATGCCAAAAGTCCCCGGATGGTCTACTTTTTCATGTCGATTTTTGAAGTGTGGATCCGTGAATAATCTAATGGCTAAAATGACCCACAATCCATTCCGCTTTGGCGAAGGATTCGGTCCAGAACTACAATCACGAATAAAACGTGTTTAAAAACTACAAACATGGCAGATGTGCGCAATCGACGGTTAGGTAGAGAGGTTTATAAAAAGTGGTTTGAGTTACTAATAATCAACATTTAACCTAGTAAAAAATATTTATTTATTTTTATCTGTCTTATATTTCATCTGCAACAGCAATGTGAACTTTTATAAACATCCATTTGGTCGTTAACATTTAAATGCATCATTATACAGAAAATATGAGCAGAGTTCTCTGCATTGAAAGACCCGCGACTGGAAGATCAATGAGCTACTTCTTTTCTCTCCAATACGGTAGGAAGTTAAATTAAATTAAATGTGGAGGATATTAACTGTGACAAGATGATTGACAGGTCAGTTTACAGTGACAGGGTGCGTGTAACAGGTGCGACAGAGCGCTCAGTTAAAGACGCAATTGTGTGACGTGATAATATGCCCCAAAGCTTGCCTACTCTTCTACTACACACACAAAAGTGTGTACCTTTTCTTCACCAAAAGAGTACATACTTTAAAGGCGTAGTATAAGTAGGCACATTGGGACGCAGCATTAGTCTCTGGTCTGCCTGAGTGTGTTTGTTTTGGAAGAGGCGTGGCTTTGTAAAGTGATTATGCAGGGAGGGTGGGGATCCTGCTTTCAAAGCTTGCTTGCTATCGCTAGCCTTTCCGAAATCACCTACCCTACCTTTAACATATTCAACCAGCTATGCCTAGCAGCTGATTTTCAACCATCCTGAGATGATATGTTGGTTTTATCTGGTTTAAACTTAGCTGGTCTCTTAGCCAAGCCAAGTTAGTTTTCAGTGGTCAGCCAGGTGATCTAAACTGATCAGCTGGCCAGAACTTCTCTAAAACTTCTCTAGTCATCATTAAAATGACCAGCTAGCATACAGCATTAGGCAACCTAAGACTAATCTAAATTCTTTTTAAAAATTAGGTGTTTATGTTACATGTTAAAATACCACGCCAAAATATCTAAACAATTGCACAACATTCAAAGACACAGTTTAAGGCCTTTGTTTGCACAATTAAGGACACAAAAGTCTGGTATAACCCTGATTTTATTCAACACGCACAATGCAATTAGGAAATAACCAAGCTAGGTGTTACATTTTAATGCATTAAGCCATTAACGAATAAAAGGCCAAGGATATGGCCTCTTTTTGAAATGGAAGGGGGTTAAATTTTGCATGGGTGTCACCTGTGATATATCAGCATCACCTAAGGTTCATTTGTGCAATGCTGCATTGAGATAATAAAGCTCATTTTGTGTGTGGTGCAGGAATATATTACCAACATCATTTGCTGCTAATGGACTCTCTGCAGAGCCACTTGCTGGTTTAGGTAAATGGATAGTGTGTGTCGTTATTTGTGCTTTGGGAGGAGTAGAGAGGATCAGGGGGTGATGTTCCCTCCTCTGTGCCCCCTGTTTTAATCATTAACATCGTCATTTTGCGGATGGGAATGTAATGGGTTGGAGGTGGTGGGGTGGTGGAACACATACCCATTAATGCCCTTTCTGAACAAGTGGTTGCCTTAGCAGGCTACTTAAAGTGCTTCATACCATCAGTGAGAGAATAAAGAAGGTCTTAGGGCAGCGATATGCTGTCATTTCACAATGGAAAAAAAATGTCTGGGAAGAACGATCCTTAGTTTTCCTTTGCTTTTCCTTTAAGTTGTTACTGTGCCAGAAATTAAAAGGGACACTTTGAATATCTCGTTCATTAACACGCATTCAGTTTAGAGGACACTTAAAGACAGTTTCTGTCTCTACTGCAATGGAAGTCTAACTATAACGTTATTCATGGTAAAAATGTAAATAACATTGCATGTATGATGTTAAAGGGATAGTCCACCCGAAAATGAAAATTCTGTCATTAATTATTCATTCTTATGTCATTCCAAACTTCTAAATCATGGTACTCTCCTAAACGTACACTGAAGACTGACACAGAAGAGAAAAAAACAGGGGTTTTTTTTTGGGTTTTTTTCTTTACGCACAAAAAGTATACGCATAGCTTCATAACATTACAGGTGAATGACTGATGTCACATGGACTGTTTTAACGATGTCCTTACTAGGCCTTAAACATTTTAGTCGTGTTTCTGTCTATGCAGGGTCAGAAAGCTCTCGGATTTCATCAAAAATATCTTAATTTGTGTTATGAAGATGAACAAAGGTTTTACGGGTTTCAGCATATTAGAATGATTCCTTTAGGATCATATTTCATATATATTTAAATCTATACTGTATATATCAATATTACAGTTGAACTGTATTTTCAAATAAATACCATTTGTAAGCATAATAGACTTAAAAACATCTTAAAAACAAAAGAAAAAAAAAATCTTACTGACCTCATACTTTTAAACTGCATTTGTGGATTATATATATATATATATATATATATATATATATATATATATTATTTTTTAGGGATGTAACGATTAATCGCGAGCTGGTTGAAAATCGATTCAAATATGTGACGATTCAAATCGGTTGAGATACTAAACAAATCGGGATTCAATTAGGGGTAGGAGTTTATATGAATGTATGTCTGAGGGGAAATTACTGTCTTTAGAAAAGTTTAGATGGTATATTTTCTTTTCATCTTGCCTCTGTATAATGCATATTAAAGTTCATAAGTGCAGCGCTGCTTTGTTTACAGCGGAAACTAAGGAAACGCTTTAAGCGCCTCCGGCTGGCAGAGAGTGAATCTGCGTCTCATTCAGCTCGTCTGCTGTTTCATGCAGATATTTTTTATGTATAGTTTCACAAAACTGAAGTCAAACCATTCTGTTTTTGCTTCAAATTTCTGTTTTTCTAATTCAGATTAAAAACTGCTCATGTTGCATGTATGAAGCATCTTTGTTTGGATCATGATTAAAATGCAAGTGGTTACCTCTTAATTTTAAGAGGAAAGAGCACAGACAAAGCCTTATTTTGTTTATATGAAGAGATTTCTTTTATTTGTGTTTACTTATTTGATTTGGGGCTTGTTTTAAAATTTCAATTTAGTTTTGTTATTTACATTTACATTATATTTTGATGCTTTTATCCAAAGCGAATTCCAAATAAAGACAATAGAAGCAATCAAAACCAACAAAAGACCAATAATATGCAAGTGCTATATTAATATATTATTATAGTGTTATATTTCAATTTCACAAAGAAACGTGCAGCATTTTGTTTGAGCAATAATAAAATAACACCTTTAATTTATAATTTGTCTTAAATCTCATTTTGTAAAAAAAAAAAAAAAAAAAAATTGTGAATCAAATGGTGAAATCAAAATCGTGAATCGAATCGTGAGTTGAGTGAATCGTTACATCCCTAATATTATATATACATATATATATATATATATATATATATTCAACCATAATATTCAACCATTGACTATAGCCATTCAACATTACAGTATAATTGAGAGCTATCAAAAATAAATTCTAATTTAAGTGAACTTAAAACAATCTTCACATGAACCCATTATAATAAATGATATATTTAGGCCTACGTGTGCCCTTCAGCAGAAATATACAGAAATTTAAAATGAAGTTATCAAACATTTAATTCTAAATTAAATATAGATGAATCCTTAAAGCTACATAAAAGTTATTGATTTCCCCTTTTTTTTTCTTTTTTTTTTTTTTTCCTTTTGTTCTTTGATTAACAGACATCACAACAGCTGGTTATTAGGTTGTTTTGGCTGCTATTTCTTTAAGAGCTGCAGCTCCTTATTGTGACGTGGATCAGACATGCATCGTATTTTCTCTCAACTCTCTGTACCTTTTTCTGACCCACTTCAGGTCTTAAAGTCTCTACTAATAAACTGACGAGTTGAATCGGGTGTGTTAGATGAGGGAGACAGTGCTGGGTTGTTCCAGAACAGTTTGGAAAACCATTTAAGAGACATGTTCTTAAATGTGACTCATATAAAATATATTACATGCATGCACAGTTTTAAGGCAGCTTTAATTGCCTTTTTGGTAACTTCATGACTTAACTGACCACAACATTGCATGGACATAGATTATTTTGTGCATTAATATAAAATGATACAGGGTTCAGACGTTCTGCGACTGAATAAATGCACTTCTTGTCAAGAGAAAAAAAGTGACAGAACAGCAGTTGTGAGTGGAGTGGCCAACCCTGGCCCCGCCACTGTGTCAATTGCGTTAAAGGGTTACTCCACCCCAAAATGAAAATTTTGTCATTAATCACTTACCCCCATGTCGTTCCAAACCCGTAAAAGCTTTGTTCATCTTCGGAACACAAATTAAGATATTTTAGATGAAAACTGGGAGGCTTGTGACTGTCCCATTGACTGCCAAGTAAATTACACTGTCAAGGTCCAGAAAAGTATGAAAAACATTGTCAGATTACTCCATCTGCCATCAGTGGTTCAACCGTAACGTTATGAAGTGACGAGAATACTTTTTGTAATGGACATAAAACAAAAATAACGACTTTATTCAACAATTCGGCACCGTAATATCACCGTAGTGCCATTTTGGAGAATATCGCTGCACGCAAAATGCGTACGCTCTTCCGTGTCAGCCGCTACACAAGGATATGTTTTCTACGTGGTTTTACGCTTTGATTTGAACGCAAACAGCGCATCCCTATGTCGCGGTTGACATTTTGATTGCAGCGATATTCTCCAAAATGGCAGTGGTTTTCAAACCCTGGGTCACGACCCTCGGGTGGGTTGCGAGACTTAAAAAATGGGTCGCCAGGATGAGTTAAGGAAAACGTATGTAACCAAGTTCAAGACTCAGGAAAAAAGCAACTAAATAACATAAACAACAAAACGAAAGTAACCGGCAGCCGCCTCAGGTCAGAATCAAATGTGTATTTGTGTTTGCGCTCTGTTTTTGCAGCGTTGTACATTGTAGCAAATCATATCTGTTGATTGCAATGGCCAATCAGAGGAGTTTTAGTGAGTCAGAATCCACTCACTGCTCAGAACGCGAGTGTTCTTGTTCAGTCCAGAGTTCTGCTCGCGATGTGAATCCTCTGATAATGAACAAAGTGTAGGTGATGTAAATAAGAGATTAATTGTGCTGTTTTGACAGACTCATTAATTATAGCGGAATTAGAGATCACAATAAACTGAAATGAGTGACAGCTTTTTAAGGAAGCGCACTTTGCACGCTTTCTTTGCTGTATATAGCCTATTCTCCATTTAGAATTTGAATAAAAGTTTTGTTTTTTATGGAGCAATGTGACGTACTTGCAACAAACTTTCGGAAGTGACATCTGCATATTCTCTCGAAATCGCAATGACATTGTGATAATCATAACTAAGGACTGGACAAAATATGATATGTCAGAATAGATGTGCATGAAGGCAAGCACCCTCACTAATTTCAGAAGCACTGACAGTGATTTGATTTTGGAACAGAACATCCTTCCGGAGCGCTACAGTGGGACTCGAGATCGGTCTGTAGCGCAGTTGTCTTTCCTTCCTTCTATCTTTCTTATATGTATATATATATGGGCCGCATCAATTTAAAAAGAAAAAAATAAGGTCGCTCTGAAAAATGTTTTAAAACCACTGTGCTACGGTGATGTTACGGTGCCGAATTGTTGAATAAAGTCGTTATTTTTGTTTTATTTCCATACAAAAAGTATTCTCGACGCTTCATAAAGTTACGGTTGAACCACTGTGTCACACTTCACGGGGAGCAAAGAGTCACGAAAGCCAGGAGACGAGGAATTTCACAAAACAAGAGTTTTTAATCCAAAGGGGTAGCACAGATCACAGGCAGGGAAGACATTCGAGGACCGACCAACACTAACTGAAAGGACTGGGGCTTTTAAACTCAGGATAACGAGAGAACTAAGGAGACACACCTGGAAACCAATTAACAATCAACATGAGGAAAAACACACACAGACAGGTCCATAGTCCTGACATAACTCCCCCTCCCGGAAGGTGCGTCCTCGCACCGTAGTAACATCCAAAGGGGGTAGGGGAGGGCGGGAACTAAGGAGGAGGCTCAAGAGGAGGACAAACCCCCGGGAGGGGGCCGGCTGACAGAGACCAGGGAGGCGATGAAGGAAGGAGGAGCAAGGGAAGAGACAGGAGGGATCCGGAGCAGGAGGAGTCAAGCAGGACCCAGACCACAGCCATAACAGCAGCCCATGGTGGAGCCGACGGAGGGAGGAGCCATGGAGGCGGGATGGCCGCCGACTCCAAGGGGCCGACCAACAGCGGCGGAGCTGGTGGTGGAGGAGACCGAGGCGGAGACAGAGAGCCAACGAGCCAGGGGGATGCCGAGGATCCGGGGGGCCAGGGTGGAGCCGAGGGCTCTGGCGACCGAGGCGGAGGCGGAAATCCGGAGATCCGTGGCATAGCAAGAGCGACTGAGGACCCAGGTGGAACTGACGGGAGGAAGGAGCCCAACGGAGCCGGTGGGACGGAGTGACGAGGCGCAGCCAGAGGAGAGAAGTCCCGAGGCGATGGCGGGTCGACGCCCGACCAATGTAGAGCCAGAGGGACGAGGGAGCCTGGTGTAGCTGATGGATAAACAGGTGACGGTGGAGGCGAGGGAGCTAGGAGCCGAGGTGGAGCCGCTGGGTCTACGGGCCGAGGTGGAGTCCGGGCCTCGGAGGCTAGAGGCGAGGGGTTCTCCAGCCACGGCGATGGAGGATGGCAGACCCGCGGAGCTCGCACCGCATTGATGGAGGGCTGAGGGCGACCAGAGGGGCTGCCAGACGACAGAGGTGGAGGAGGCAGGAGCGGGTGGGAGAGCTGGCATTTGTCAGCCTCTGGGCTTTCAGGGTGAAACTCTAGAACGGGAGCCGACACTGGGGGGTTCTGGGGGGTTTTGGAGGACGCTTTCGGGGAGCGGGCACTGGAGTGCACTTTCGAGGAGTAGGCACTGGAGGGCGCTCTGGAGGCGCGGGCTCTGGAGGACACTTTCGGGGAGAGGGCACTGGAGGACACTTTCGGGGACAGGGCACTGGAGGGCGCTCTGGAGGAGCAGAGCTGGACGGGACCAGCGGAGACGGAGGAGGGCTGGACGGGACCAGCCAGGACGAAGGAGAGAGGAGAGGGGGAATGTCGGCCTCCAGATCCGTCTCCCAATCAATCAGATCCCCCTCCCAGTCTAGCAGCCCCAGATGCACGATCAGCTCACCCTCAGCCGTGATGCAGGGAGCAGAGCTCCACTCCGCGCTCACACCGTACACGGCTGTCTCCCTTGTGATGGGCACTGTTGCCGGCTCTCGCACCTGATCTGACATGTTGGTCTCAACTTCCGGGGCGATCTTCCGCTCAGTCGCTGGGCTTGGCACTGAGTCGTGGATCGTAGCGGGAAATGGCTCTCCGTCATCGATGGGCTCGGGCTGATCCTCCGCACCGCGGGAAGTTGGTGGGCTGGGCTCTGGGTCAGGAGTGGATCTGGCGAGATCATCTACGGGGCAGATGGTGAGTGGCGATCCATTTCTCGCCAGAGTTCACTCCACGAAGACGGAGAATTCTGCTCAAGGACCATCTTCGGATGACAGCGCTCTGCACGCGGTGTTCAGGCTGGCGTCATAAAACGCGCAGAGTGCATCGTCTGGGTAGCTGGTGGTATTAGCTAGCATCAGGAACAGTCTATTATGATCCTCGAGCGAACGCTCCCCCTGCTCCAGCATGAGGAGGAGGAATTCGGGGTGAAGGAGGGAATCCATAGAGATCCCCTCCTTCCGCTCTTCATTAACTGCAAGCCTTTCTACTCGCCGCGGGAGATTCACTCGTTCATTCTCGTGAGTGTTTACATTCCTCCGCAAGCGCACGTGAGCTCAGCTTTACAGAAACTCGCTGATCAGATCACAGAGACTGAACAACAACACCCGGACTCTGTTTTAATCATTCTTGGGGACTTTAATAAAGCCAATCTCTCCCGTGAACTGCCAAAATACAGACAGCACATCACATGTCCCACCAGAGACCGTAATATACTGGATCACTGTTACACAGCGATAAAGGACGCATATCACTCTGTTCCACGGGCAGCTTTAGGACTCTCTGATCACTGTTTAGTTCATCTCATACCGACCTACAAGCAGAAACTTAAATCTGTTAAACCTGTAGTAAAGACTGTAAAGAGATGGACCAAAGAAACAGAGCAGGTTTTACAAGCCTGTTTCTATTCGACTGATTGGAGTGTTTTTGAAACTGCCGCCACCGATCTGGACGAGCTCACAGAGACTGTAACTTCATATATCAGTTACTGTGAGGATATATGCATTCCTACCAGGACTTATTTAACATTCAACAATGACAAGCCATGGTTTACAGCAAAACTCAGACATCTTCGTCAAGCCAAAGAGGATGCCTACAGAAATGGGGATAGAGCCTTGTACAATCAGGCCAGGAACACACTGAACAAGGAGATTAAAGTGGCTAAAAGGACCTATGCAAAAAGGTTAGAAGATCAGTTCACTTCGGATAACCCAGCTTCAGTGTGGAAAGGTCTGAAAGCCATCGCCAACTACAAGACACCATCCCCCAGCACTGAGGCGAATCAACAGCTTGCTGAAGACTTGAATGAGTTCTACTGTAGATTCGAAACCCCCCACACCCATTCTGACCATCTCTCTACACAACCGTTAACACCTCCAGCAACCCCCCTCTCCCCCCCTCCTCCACTGCAGATCAGTGAAGATGATGTGCGCCAGGTCTTCAGAAAGAACAAAAGAAGAAAAGCACCAGGCCCAGACGGTGTGACACCAGCCTGTCTGAAAACCTGTGCTGACGAGCTGGCCCCCATCTTTTCACAAATCTTCAATAGATCTCTGGAGTTGTGTGAAGTCCCTGTCTGCTTCAAACGCTCCACCATCATCCCCGTCCCAAAGAGCCCCAAGATAACAGGACTTAACGACTACAGACCTGTGGCACTAACGTCGGTCGTCATGAAGTCGTTTGAAAAACTGGTTCTGGCTTATCTGAAGGACATCACAGGACCCCTACTGGACCCCCTGCAGTTTGCTTACCGAACAAACAGGTCCGTGGATGATGCAGTCAACATGGGACTGCATTACCTCCTGCAACACCTGGACAAATCAGGGACTTATGTGAGGATCCTGTTTGTGGACTTCAGCTCGGCCTTCAACACCATCATTCCAACACTCCTCCAGACCAAACTAACCCATCTCTCTGTTCCTAGCTCTATCTGTCAATGGATCACCAGCTTTCTGACAGATAGGCAACAGCTAGTGAGAATGGGGAAATTCATGTCAAACAGCCGCATCATCAGCACTGGCGCCCCTCAGGGATGTGTTCTCTCCCCACTGCTCTTCTCCCTCTACACCAACGACTGCACCTCTAGAGACCCCTCTGTCAAGCTCCTGAAGTTTGCAGATGACACCACACTCATCGGCCTCATCCAGGATGGTGATGAGTCTGCTTACAGACAGGAGGTTGAGCAGCTGGCTGTCTGGTGCAGTCTAAACAACCTGGAGCTTGACACACTCAAAACTGTAGAGATGATAGTGGACTTCAGGAGGAACCCCCCTGCTCTCTCCCCACTCACCATCATGAACAGCACTGTGGCAGCAGTGGAGACATTCAAGTTCCTAGGGTCCATCATCTCCCAGGACCTGAAGTGGGAGACTCACATTGACTCCATTGTAAAAAAGGCCCAACAAAGGTTGTACTTCCTTCGCCAACTGAGGAAGTTTAACCTGCCACAGGAGCTGCTGAAACGGTTCTACTCAGCCGTCATCGAGTCTGTTCTGTGCACATCAATAACTGTCTGGTTTGGCTCAGCTACAAAATCAGACACCAGAAGATTACAGAGAACGATTCGGACTGCCGAAAGGATTATTGGTGCTCCCCTGCCCACCCTTCAAGAACTGTATACATCCAGAGTGAGGAAAAGAGCTCAGAAAATCACTCTGGATCCCACACATCCAAGCCATCCCCTCTTTGAACTCTTGCCATCTGGTCGGCGCTACAGAGCACCGAATACCAGGACAGCCAGGCACAAGAACAGTTTCTTCCCCCAGGCAATCTATTTAATGAACAGTTAAATGTTCCTCCCCATTATGCAATAACAATGTGCAATAACAATGTGCAATACTCTAAAATACCTGTTACCACCTCCATCTTACCACATCCCTGCTTTTCATTCTATTCTATTCCATTTTATCATCTATAGCACAACTGTACATACCACTTATTTATCTCTCAATTTAATTTTTTTCAAATTTTTATTTATATTTACGTGTCATTTTTTTCTTTTTTTTTCTTTCTTTTTTTTTTTTATTCTCATTATATTTTATTGTCTGTGTGCTGTTGTTGTCTCTGTGTACTGGAAGTTTATGACACAAAAACAAATTCCTTGTATGCACAAGCATACTTGGCAATAAAGCTCATTCTGATTCTGATTCTGATTCTGAGACACAAAGGAAAGAAAAACACTGGGAAAAACGGGAAACAAAATGGAGGGTAAACACACGGAAGTTACTGTCTTAGGTCGGTCCTTCTGTCACACTTCACAGGGAGCAAGGAGTCACGAAAGCCAGGAGACGAGGAATTTCACAAAATGAGTTTTTAATCCAAAGGGGTAACACAGATCACAGGCAGGGTAGGCATTCAAGACATTCGAGGACCGACCAACACTAACTGAAAGGACTGGGGCTTTTAAACTCAGGATAACGAGGGAACTAAGGAGACACACCTGGAAACCAATTAACAATCAACATGAGGAAAAACACACACAGACAGGTCCATAGTCCTGACACACTGATGGCAGATGGAGTATTCTGACGATGTTTTTCATACTTTTCTGGACCTTGACAGTGTAATTTACTTGGCAGTCAATGGGACAGTCACAAGCCTCACGGTTTTCATCTAAAATATCTTTGAATAAAGGCCTCCTGTAGGGATTCGATGCGTTTTTGTAAAAGAAAAAAAAAATCCATATTTAAAACAATATAAACAGTTTTGTGTAATTTCCACTATCTGTCATACGTGTGTTCACGAGAGACTGCCTTTCCGGCGGATGATGTAGGACGCCGGCGCAGCGCATGCGCATCTCGCAAAAACCAATGTTTGCAAAGGAAGAAAAGTTTCCTTACTTTACCAAAGGAAAACCAGTCTCCTCTTGGCTTATATCGAAATCCTCCGACATTTTTATATACAAATCCTAGTTTTGTGCTTCCAGGGTTTGAAATTAACACCTGCTAACCCGCCAAATGTGGGTAAAAATCATCTGTGGTAGGTAATGCTGTCAAATAACTAGTCAATTTGGCGGATTACTTTTCGTAAGTTATATTCACTCATTAATTTCTTGTGGAAGTTTATGAAAGCCAAATCTGCACAGGTTAATGCAAATAGCTAATGAACTCATGAGACATCATGACATTATCGAGTATATTGCAAAAACCAAGCAAAACCCACCTATAGAGTGCACACATACGCAACGTGATAAAATCTGGTTAGACAAACTTAGTGCGCGTGCGCATTTAGACAGTGTTCTTTCACTACATGATTCAGTCTATTAATATCCATTAAGAATGATCGCATAGCCTAATTCAATATAAGGGGTCAGAAAATTTATATATTTATATCAATTCATATAGTTAATCAATATCACATGAAGAGTGACGTTTTTTCTTAAAAATCAGCATAGTTACAAATGTAATATTGATTTTATGCAACGATAAACAAAAAGTCAATATGAAGAGACTTACTTTTTAGACACCATATTGTCTGTTTTTGCTCTAATTCGCCAAAAAATATTCCAAACACAGCCACAGCACTGTTTTGCGTCTCTGAACAACATGACGGTGTTTCGTTCCTGAATGAATCAACCTTTTAAATGATTCTGTTCAGTCGCAATGACTCACTTATTAACAGTGACTTACTGCCACCTACTGGCGATTTTAATTTCACATTAAAGTATCTTCATTTTGTAAATAATTTCAAATATCAGTATTCAACATTTCATGTTTAAAATATCAAAACATTATTTGTGCATTTGTTACTGCAGGTTAAAGCATTCCATGTCCCTCTGAGCTGAATTAACGTGTAAATACATCTAAATGCCATTTCATATGCAACTTCTGCAAAGATTAATTTCCTTGATACTGATTTAATTTGTTTAGTAACAGCTTAAATGTATTATTATTATAATTGACTGATTAAATGTAAGAATTTGACTCAAAAGATGATGCATACTTTTAGAAAAAAAAAAAAAATGCTTTATAAAGGTAAAAATGCCCATAAAAGGTAAAACTCACTTTAAACTTATTGGAAAATATTAATTTCTATCACTGCTGTGAACTGACTGCCACACAGAATATGAAGAATATCAAAAACTTTAGGAGTCAGCTGTCAGTGGCAGTTCTTAAGATATCAGCACAAGAACACACTCAGCAAAATATTGTCTAATTATCTTTATCGATAAAATCCCAGAAAAAAAAAAAATATATTTATTTATTTATTTATTTATTTATTTATTTATTTATGTCTGTCAATATAGCACACCCCTAGTACTGACACAAAATTATTTGCAACGGTTGCTTTGTTATGTCCAGTGTAGACAGCCTCAAGCTGTTGGTTTATTTTTTGTTTTTTTTTTTGTTTTTTTTTGGCTAGTAGAAATTATGAATGGCCGGTAACTTAAAAATTTAGTAGCCTAATTGGCTGGTGAGTGAAAAACTGTGTGCTTCTAATTCGCGA
Source organism: Spinibarbus caldwelli (assembly GCA_039654775.1). NCBI lineage: Eukaryota > Metazoa > Chordata > Actinopteri > Cypriniformes > Cyprinidae > Spinibarbus > Spinibarbus caldwelli. Next base: position 23,016,661 of record CM077254.1, read on the forward strand.
CCAGCGTTTTGTTTTGTTTTCTTTCCGCACTTGTCACTAATCACGCAACGCCAACATCCTACTGTCACACTTCATGGACTTTTGTGTTTGGTTTCATTTCATCCCTCGTGTTCCATTGACCTAGTTTTTGTCTCCCCTTGATTGTGTCATTATGTTCAGGTGTGTCTTGTCAATTATCCTCATTTCCCTTCCCATATAAGTTATATTCACTTCAGTGTTTTTTTGTCCGTTCTCGTCTACATTAGCTGTGTGTGAACCCTGTCTACTTGGTATGGATTACCCTTATGTGGATTATTAAAGACTGTTTATCGTTATCCTCTTTGCATTCATGCGTTTCTCCTGCACTACACTGTGACAGAAGATGGGACCGTATCCAGTAAAGCAGCGTTTAAACCCCATTTGTTTTTTTTTTCCTTGCATTTGTCAGTTTTTCTTTTTTTTTCTGCGCGGAGCCTATTCTTGAGCCCACCGCTGACAGAGAGCCTGAGCCCGCAGAGACCAACGAGCCATCGCCTGAGAGAGAGCGACAGAGCTGGAGATTGCCCTGGAGCCTGAGCCTGTAATGTCAGACCAGGTGCGAGAGCCGACAACTGAGTATGCAACGGTGGAAGATGCAAGGGAGCACGAGGGCTTGAAGGAAAGCCCCGCCCACTTCTGAGGGTGAGCAACCGCTGAACTCTGTGGATTTAATTGACTCTGATTTGGATTATGTCTCTGAAGATGAGCAACCACTAGACTCAGTACTTTATGACTATTTATACATGGAGGATATCTGGATTCTCCCATCTCTGCTAGAGTCATACAGCTCATTTGAACCTCCTGTCTACACTGAACCTCCTGTCTGTCACGATCCTCTTGTTTGCACCGCCACCTCTACAGAGGTCGTTCCCCTGTCCCTCGTCTCTGCTTCCAGCCTCTGAGTCCTGGACTCCGCCTCAGCCCTTCCACCCAGCGGCTCCACCATGGCCCGTCGGTCCACCAGCTCTGCCAGGCTCCATTGTCCCTCCAGCTCTGCCTTGGTCTGTCGTCGACCATCCACCACCTCGGGTCTCCACTCCTCTGGCTGTACCTCGTCCCTTCGTCCCTCTGGCTCTGTCAGGCTCCTCCTTCCCTCCGGCTCCACCTCGGTCCTCAGTCGCTGTTGTATTCAGTTCAGTGTTTCTTGGTCTGGTCTCGTCTATGTTAGCTGTGTGTGTGTGAACCCTGTCTACCTGGTATGGATTACCCTTATGTGGATTATTAAAGACTGTTTATCATTATCCTCTTCGTATTCGTGCGTTTCTCCTGCACCACACTGTGACACCTACATCACCCGCCGGAAGGGCTTCCGCTTATGACAGTTAGATGAAGTGAGAGAGATGTGTTTATTACGTTTGAAATATGGATATTTTTCTTACAAAAATGCATGAATTCGCAACAGAAGGCCTTTATTCATCCCCTGGAGCCTTGTGAGGCATGCTTTTTTTATTTATTTATTTGTTTTTTTTATGGATTCGTGCACTTTGTTACATGTTTTGGACTGTGTAACAGAAACACCCACTGACTGCAATGATAGAGCTTAGAAGAGCCAAACAATTCTTAATATAACTCTGATTGGATTCGTCTGAAAGAAGAAAGTCAAATACACCTAGTATGGCTTTAGGGTGAGTAAATAACAGGATAATTTTCATTTTTGGGTGAACTAACCCAAATTATTATTTTAAATTGCAATAATTTTCACAAAATAACTTTTTTTTTTTTGATCAAATAGATACAGCCTTGATGATCAGAAGAAACTTATTTAAAAAACATTAAAAATCTTACTGATCCCAAACTTTTGAGCAGCAGTATATATATATATATATATATATATATATATATATATATATATATATATAATTACATATGTAGTTCTGTGTAACACACAAGAATATATTTTGAAGAAAACATTTTTTCATTAAGTTTAAATGAACTTCAGGAACATGAGGCAGAGTTTTCCCCTCTTCTTTTTCTTTTCTCCTCTTCATTTCTTAGTAAGAATCATGTGCCCTTGAATGTCTCGTTCATTACAGTTTAGCCAGCGCTTTATGAAACTTTCCCACATAAACACACCTCTGTGCTAAAAGAGAATGTTGTTACTGAAGTGCCATTTCATAAGATTGCACATAATATAACATTACACTCCCATTATGTTTTGCATGCGAATGCATTGGATAACTATCACGCTTACTCGTTCTATCTCCCTTTGTATGTATTCCAAACAATAAAAGTTGCAATTTGCAGGCGTCTTGATGATCATCAAGTGCACTCTCTTGAGGAGCGTGGTTCGGTTTGTTGATATCTGTAATCTTAGACTGCTTTAAAGAGAATATTTCTGAATCCAATTAAAAGCACATTATGCTAATGGAGGTGGGGTGAGCCCTGAGAGGGTTTAGCATGGTTTTAGCTTGTGGCTAATGAAATGAAATAATCATACAAGGTGTCTCAAAGAAGCCCAGAGCATATAAACCTCCCATGAGAGATGATGTCAGTAATGTCAACCTTGTGCGTACGGGTTATACGTGAGGTTAGCATTACTGAAATATGCAGGGAAAACTGTTCGTTTTAAAGTAGACCAGGTTCAGTCTGCCACACAGCAGAGCGAACTGGGAAAAAGAGCATTTGTGATCAAGACAAACATGTGCCTCGACTGGCATTTATTCCCTGTAGCAAATGAAAATGATTAGCATGTCATTTTCTGTTTTCACTTTTTCTTCTCCTTCAGCACACACATGACTGGAATAGAAGCGCATGATGACACAATTTCCATTTTATTTTATTTATTTATTTATTTATTTTACAGTTTTTGGGGTTAAAAATTCCTTTAGAGAGCAGTTATAGTTTGATATAAGTCTATAATAAATTATGCCACCTGCCTGGAGTGTGAGTTCGCACATAGAAAATAAATTAAGAACAATTAATAATTCATAGCTGAATTATGAATATTCTGATTAATGTGCAACATAGTTTTTTCAGTGACCAATTCATTAAATAGGACATTTGGTCGCTCCACAATCCTGGATATGTAGATTTAATTAAAACAGCAAATGGAAGAGCAAAAAAAAAAAAAAAAAAAAAAAAACTGAATGTTCTACTGGTTGTTTAAGTGAAACATTATTAAAACATTGTTACACTTCACTGTCCTGTAAGTAGCCTGATGCCGCTGCTATTACAGGTTCACTGGGGGTCCAATAAGACCCACCTCCCAACATCACACCCTCGTTTCCACCTTTCTTTTCTCTCCTGGTCTGTATCCCTCTTTCGTTTTAGTATGTATCTGTGTCAATCTCTCTATCTCGCTGTCATTCTCTCTCAGTTGTGTGACATCTCCCTGCCCATGGCTGCCTGCGGGGCAATTCAAATGTCACTTTGATCTCTGCATTGAGTACCTCAGGCGCTAATGGGAGGAAAAAAAGAGATGAAAAAAAAAAGTATCACTTATGGATGTGCTGTAATGCACAAAGTCTCACAAACACTGTAAATGTGCCTCCTCAGCAGCATATGGTGGGGAAGAGCTCCACAACACAGTTAAATCCTGTTTGCATTGTGTGAGGAAGTGCACTGCTCTCCTACAGGAAGCCTTAGCAAGCCTAACTTTTTTTATTTTATTTTATTTTTATTTTTTCAATACTCCCCACAATGTCTTTAGCATCCAAAAATATATGACATTAAATATTAAATATTTTTAGCTTAAATGAATTTGAAGCCAATGTTTTATTTACTTTTTAAATATCTTTCTGTGGTGTTGCTGTGTAAGATTCATCAGTGCACAATAGTTTACAAAACAAAAAATAATCAAAATGTAAAGATGTTCTCCTCCTCTGAACTTACTTTTCAGCTCATGTATTCAAGGCCATGTGGGCGGGAAAAAAAAAAAAAAAAAAATCTGCACGCAGTCAGTTTTTCCTCATTGAAAAGTTGTACACATGCAGATATGACTATTACTCTGCCAAAATGATGTACACTAAATTGCTCCAGTTATATCATTTTTATTTAACCTTTTTTTTTTTTTGTTTGTTTTGCTTGAAGGTACCATGCTGATATTATATGACCAATTGTATAGTACACTGTTTTGATAACCCCCAAAACTAAAAGTATTACAAATTGTTTATGTGAATTGAAATAAACTTTGAATAAAATAAAATCTAAATATTAGATGTGGGGGGAACAACTAGATATTTGTAAATATTAGATGTGTGGGGAACAACTTACACCCAAACAAAAATTAGAAATATTATTTTGCCAATTAACTACAGTTTATGTTGAAGACGCAAAGCTACTAAAACTAAAACTGAAATAAAAATGAATTAAATATAAGAAATATATGAAATAATAAAAATATTAAAAGCCATTAAAATTACCAAAAATATAATGAAAACTGACTCTGTCTATATCTCGGAGTCCTTTCAAGCCAGTGCATTCAAAATGTGATTCAAACTAGTTACAAGTGTTTGATATTCAATGGCATAGCTGTTTTGCAGCACAAACAGAAAATGCCTGGTTTCGTTTCAAACACTAGAAGTTCAATTTTACAATTCACTCAGTAGTAGGGGTTAGTTGGATTTTGAAAGATTTTTATTCAAGACTGACTAAAAGTCAGTTAACTATATAAATCAGCCAAATATGTTTTTATTTAAATCAAGTGTTTTGCACATGTTTCTGTGAGGGGTGGGTTTAGTACGGTGGCCCAGTAGTGCTCAACACAATGAAATCTCCACAACACAACAAAATCGCCACAACACAACGCATTGGACTAATTTTGTTGTTTTGTGCTAATTTCGTTGTGCTAATTTCACTGCATTGTGGCTTGTTTCCGCTGTGGTGTGCTTATTTCGTTGTTGTGGCTTTTTTCCGTTGTGTTACGTCTTCTTTCTATTGCGTTGTGGCTTGTTTCCGTTGCATTGCAGCTTTTTTCTGTTGTGTTGTACTAATTGTTTTGTGTTATGGCTTGTTTTCGTTGTGTTGCGACTTGTTTCCGTTGTGTTGCGGCTTGTTTCCATTGTGTTGTGCTAATTTAGTTGTGTTGCATCTTGTTTCTGCTGTGTTGTGCTAATTTTGTTGTGTTATAATTTATTTTCGTTGCGTTGTGACTTATTTCCTTTGTGTCGCGGCTTGTTTCCGTTGTGTTGTGGCTTGTTTCTGTGGTGTTGTGCTAATTTCGTTGTGTTGTGGCCTGTTTCCATTGTGTTGCGACTTGTTTCCATTGGGTTGTGCTAATTCCATTGCATTGCAGCTGGTTTCCGTTGTGTCGTGCTAATTTCGTTGTGTTGCAGCTTGTTTCCATTGTGTTGTGGAGATTTTTTTTTTTTTTTTGTGTGTGTGTGTTGTACACTACTGGGCCACCATAGTTTAGGGGTAGGGGTTGTAGCCATAAACTAGCTCACCTTACAGCTAACAGCCAAAACATTAACAATAACAGCTTGCATGAGAAATATCTACACAGACACAGAATAAACATAATTTAACTTTAATGAGTTTAACTACAAAGCAGGGACCATCACAAAAATAAATGAAGTAAAAAATATACTTTTTTTTTAACCTCAAAATTAGTTTTTCTCCTCTAAAATCTGCTGTGTCTGCCATATGGCTCTACTTACTCACATCTGGAATGAGGACTAAACTGAGAATGTGTGAAGTATATTAGGTGATTTTTAACTTGTTTCTTATTTGAGAAATTGAAAGTATTACAACTGACCTGTGTTACAACCATCCCTGATCTGTACATAATGTACAGATTACTTACAGGTTGTGGTTATGTTTATTTTTGGAGGTCAAAACTGATCGACCCCAATGACTTCAACTTTATAGACAAAAACATCTGAAACTATTTTCAAATATCACCTTTTGTGTTCTGTAGATTAAAGAAAATCGAGACATTGAGAATTGATTATTTATTATTTTTAATCCATCCAGTGAACGTCAACCATCACCAAAGCTGTTTGGTTACCAACATCTTTTGTGTTCCAAAGGAAAAAAAAGGCATGCAGGTTTGGAATGACTTTTTTTTTTTTTTTGTTAACTATCCCTTCAAGAGAGGTTTTGTCTCCATTTTTGTCTTATATCAAATAAAGCGGGGGGTCTCCAACCCCTGTAAAGTACCATCCTGCACACTATAGTTCCAACCCTGCTCCAACACACCTGTAATTATCAAGTAACTGTAAACACCTTGATTAGCTGGTTCAGTTGTGTTTGATTGGGGTTGGAGCTGAAATCTGCAGGATTTTAGCTCTCTAAGAGCACGGTTGGAGACCCCTGAAGTAAAATACGAACACCCTCCACAACATGAACAGTAGCTTCTGTGAGTTCAAACTTCTCATAAACTCAGACCTTCTACCGCATGTGTTAGTTTGAAAATGAGTAAAGGTTACTTGTGAAATAAGCTTCACCTGTTTTTGAGCTGGAGCCCAGGAGAGAGAGAGAGAGAGAGAGAGAAAATGAAGGATTACTCAATCAGGGTGTGACTTGACTAAAATGCGAGGAAGCCTGGGGCCTCAATGAAATGGACAACGCAATCTGAAAATTGATTCCGCCGGTCGAGCGCTGCAGAGCGCGACTCCTCCGCTGTAATTCCCCACATGCATTCATTCATTTCAGCAGTTGCCAGGATGCGGAGTACGTCAGATGCTTCTCTGCTTGAAGTATGGACTGGAGTTCTCGCCGCGGGCCATGGAGATCTCCTGCATCGCGATGCCGCGAGGGTTAAGGCTGTGGAATACACTTACAGTGAAATATCATCTGTGATTTGCCTCAGGAGACTCTCGAGAAGTGTGTACGCAGACGGCGAGTAATTTCGTGCTTCTATGTATCCGAAGCACGCAGAGACTGAGAATATGGTCTGGACCTGGCTTATACCACTGATTCATTTATCACTCGAGAGCCTTTGGGTTTCTGCACAGATGGCTGCGCATTTCCGGTTTGTTCCACTTCGAGCAGCTCTCCATGTGGCTCCTTAAGAGGACTTTGTGAAAGAACGTATGATTTGGCTGGAGGACAGTGTCAAACTCATTTATTTTCCATAAATAGGTGCCGGACACGCACGCAAGCTGGTTTATATCTGCCCCACCTGGCACAGCCGACTCTGTCGCCGCTGAACCTTAAGCACATTTTTCATTAGTCGGCTTCTGCTGCCCAGCAATTGTGCGCTGAAGGGATAAATTCAGAATCTTTCAAAACGTGAAAACTAAAGCAGGTCAGGGGAGAGTTCCAGCCATACATCAAAGAGATTTATCCATCAGTAATATGTATGGTTCTGGAATATTTTCTCGTGTAGTGTGGAGACTGGCCTCTCTAATGCCAAACCACCATCATAATGGAAATAAAACTGACTGCAAAGACAGTCTATAGACAACTGATGTAAAATGCATCTATTGATTTTTATTTTTCCTTTAGGTAGTCATTTACTTATCCATAGTGTTATAATAAAAATGCAGTTAGTGTACATATTGGAAAAAAAAAAAATAGCTCAATAATTATTTACATGTCAGAAGACTCTGCGGGGCTAATTTCTCTGCATTGCTTATGTCATATATTGATAAATAGAACAAGCTTTGCAAAGTGAATGGTCTCTCCCATTACAATTTATTTGGCCCCTCAGTAGAATATAAAGGGAGTCACAGATCATAGAAGATGTACGCGACACTGTATGTTCATATCATATTATGTTTGTATTGGATGCAACAGAGATTAATTAATGTATTCAGCACGATACCTCATTAATACAATGGATCACTAGTGACTTGAACTGTCATACATAGTTATTGAATGTATATAAGTGAGTCAGGGTTCTTTAATTTTTCATTTTTATATATACTTATATTTATTATTTATTATTTCTTACTTAAAATGGTCAAAAAATCTTGCAAATTGTATTATATGAGACTGATATGAGAATGTTGTACTTCAGTGGAAGATGGAAATCTGATTGTTTGCACAAAGGAGTTCACAATGTCAGTCACACTTTATTTTAAGGTCCAATTCTCACTATTAACAAACCATTAACTATGACTTTTGCCTCAATACACTTTTAATTTGCTGCTTATTAATAGTAAAGTGGTTGTTACGTTTAAGTGTTGGGTAGGATTAGGAATGTAGAATATGGTCATGCAGAATATGTGCTTTAAGTACTAATAAACACAGCCAATAGGTTAATAATAGGCGTGCTAATAGGCAAATAGTTAATTGTGAGAATTGATGAGAATTACTAAAGTGTTACCACAATGTCAATATCAAAAATGTACTTATTTAATTAGTGTCCTAGGTATACTGTGGAATCTCTTGCTATGATCCCACATCCTGGAATTTGCATTCATCACACTTGCTGTGATTCAGAATCAGAATCTCATTGTGTATGAGAGACAGTTGCAACAGGTGAATAAGTAAATAAATAAATAAACACCCTACGGAGGAAAACACTCAAATGAAAACACTAACATTTCCATGTCCCTGAGTGCGCCTTTGCAATAACAGGAGTGGGCTGATTTTCATTCAGATAGAAAGCTAGTGGGGAGCATTTGTTGCTTTGTGCCTGTGTGATGTGGGATGCGGGCTGATCTTCAGATGGTGGCCGGGATTCTGAGCCATTTCCTCCTTTAGTTTGAGACAACACCATGCATTGCATTATTGTGTTATTCTCTTGTTTGTGCTTCCGCGGCTGATTTGGTTTGAAATGAAAGATTGAAAGGGGATTTTCAGATATAGCTTACACATGCCTTACAGGAAAAACTACTTCTGACTTTACCCTTGAATGTATGTGTGGAGCAAAATGCATTCAGGCCTGCTGAATCTGGGATAGGGGTTTCACCAGATCTCTTATGTTTACCAAATATGACACTTGGGTTTGCAAAGGATTATTTCCTAATGGGACATTGCTGCAGTGGTTGGTGAACGCAGTGAGATGTGATGCAAACCTCTTGAACCGAATTTCAAATTCAACATATAAACAAAAAGGTTTGCACTTTAATAATTATCCATTAGAAAGCAACTTATGGATTTGACCTGCCTTATAGATTTCATGCCTAAATCCAGATTTGCTTTCACAAGAGGTGTAGAGTGAAGTCAGGAATGATTCTCCAGCAGGAAAAAGTCAAGGACGAAAGACAAGGCACTGCTGAGCTTTAATCTGTTTCACAAAAGTTGAGGCGGCTATTCACACCCACAAGTTCCCCAAATAGCCACTGCAGCAACTGCATTTAAATGTCGTTGCAGTTGCACTCAGTTTTTTTCAGAAACAGTGATCTTTACTCATTCATTTTCAGTAAGGGTTGACAATTTCAGATGCAATAAACAACAACAAATGTTGGCTGAGCAGATTTTCGTTTTACACAGATTAGTGTAGTTGACTACCAATGGGAGTGTAGACAGTAGAACTTGCATGATTTGCTAGCTAATACAAATGGATTCTGCTTTAAGTAAGAACATATCTTAGAAACTAACAGCAAGGCCGCTTTAAGCAATTCATGGGCCTGGTACAGCACCATTATGGACTCCCCAGTTGAGTTGCTTTCCAGTTCTCTCCTCAAGCCTGTGACAAAATGTCCACTTGCTCTTCCTTATCGAACGCCCTGACTAACAGAATATCAATACAATCACTGTCTCTGTGAACACATATAAAATGTACTATCAAGTATGTTAATTATTATTATTATTATTTTTTTATTATAGACAGCATTTCTAGAAAGGGTCCAGTTCATACATGACCTGAATCAATCAAATCTGAGTTTCCAGTGTTGAAACTTAACCCACTACCAGTGTTGGGCAATAACACATTACTTAGTAACGCGTTAATGTAATTTGATTACTTTTTTAAGCAACAAGAACTAATATAAAATAAAAAATTATTAACAGGCGCAAGCGTATAGGCAGAGTTTCTATTTAGGCAATAACACGTGTTTGCTGCGTTGAGCAATGTTGATTTCTGGAACGCAATGGCCAGTCAGGAGTGCAGTGCTGAAATTTGCGTGCTCACGAATCCTCTCATTATAACACACAAATTGTAGACATTATGAAAGATTCATTATGCATATATTCATTGTGTTATAACAGAGCTTTGTGAGATTGCGATGAACTGAGATGTCATATTTTTAGAGATTATAAAAGCAGCACTATTTGCTGGCATTCTGCTGTGTCAAACCATGTGTGCATCCGCCTATGCTTGCTTTAGTTAAAAATAACAGTGTTTTGTAAATGTTGATGCTTTAATAGCAAATACTTATCGGGAGCGTTTATGCTGAGATATCATGTAAATTTTCATGGATGTAGCCACAGAAAAGTAACGTAACTAATTACTTTTGAAATAAAGTAATCAGAACAGTAATGTGATTACTTTTAAAAGGAGTAATCAGTAATCAGTAATTTAGTTACATTTTCAGAGTAACTTGCCCAACACTGACCACTACACCACCAGCCACTGTCATCACATTTCATAACATTACAAAACTTTCTACTAGGGGTGTCCAATCCCACTACTGGAGGGTCATGTTCCTGGAGAAGTTTCTAGTACTCCTGAAGACCTTGATTAACTGGTTCAATGTGTTTAAATAGGGTTGTAGCTACTCAATTTCCTGCAGAGTTTAACTCCATCCTGCCCCAAAACACTTGCCTGAAAGTTTCTAGAGGCTGCGTCCGAAGACGTAGGCAGCTGACTTGACTGCCTAGTCAAGTCATTGGCTTTGCAGGCAGCATTTGCTCACAAAGGTGCCTCCTGAAACTGATTTCAAACAGGCTTCTGAGACAGTATAACAGGCCTAATGAACAACAAAAAACAAAGCAAACTTTGGTGATACCTAAACTAGTATTTAATTCCCACGATACTAATTTCTCACTAGAATCAAAAGTTGAATAAGTTGTTCAAATACCATACACTTACACACAAACTGACCACTAACCATAACTTTCAGATGCCAATTTATTTTTAGCTTAACTGTCATGGATTTGAACCCACTGAATAGTGGGATACTTGCCTTCAAAAATCAATCAGATGAAACTATCTCAGTAGACAGCATGTGACACATTCATAGGATTCGGATGTGCCTTAATGCATTGTAGCATTTAGATGCACCTAGTAACTCTGAAGACCTTGATTTCACTGTTTCAGCTGTGTTTAAGTAAAGGTTGGAGCAGAACTATGCAGAAAGTGGTCTTCCAGGAGCAGGATTTGACATCCCTGACCTTGACCCTTCAGGACAGGGGTGTCCAATCCTGCTTCTGGAAGGCCAACTTCCTGCAGATTTTACTTTAACCAGCTCAACCACACTTGCCTATTAGTTTCTAGTGACTTTGATTAGATGGTTCAAGTGTGCTTAATTATTGTTGGAGCTAATGCATGACAGTGGCCCTCCAGCAACAGGTTTGGACATCCCTGCTCCAGGAGCAGAATTTGACAGACTTAAACCTTTCTTTATAGTGGACATCTGCTAAACTTCCGCTCTGATGGTATTCTGGTTATTCAGAGGTTAAACGCTTGGAGGTCAGAGGTCAGTGATCATTTATCCCGCAGGGTTCATATTGTAGTTTGAGGTCTATTTATTCTCACAGGGCAGCTCATACTGTGATGATCAATTCGATGTTGCATAAAGGTCATTTGATCCTTTTTAAACAAACTGAGGACTCTGATTAATAATGCATTCATGCATTGATTCCGTCTGACCTTTGCATTGCAGACCAGGTCAATTATCTTATGGAGATGGAAAGCATTCCGAACGTTCTATTAACGTCCTAATGGTTGCATTTATCATGGTTACTGGCGTGGTGAGAATGAAACAGTAGCCTGAGGCAATTCGTGCTAATATTTTACTCTATGTTGACAGCTAGCTGTTTACTCTGCCAGTGATGCCATGTAAAGAAGTGCTCAAGGGAGGGATAATTAAAACGGAGTCATGAACACCACCACTTTGCCTTTTTGTCCCCTGACAATGACAAGACAGGAAGAGCTGTCGAGAAAGCCATCGGCCGGAACTGCAGTGGATCTTTTACAGCAGTCAAACAAGAAGTAGTTGGAATGCCAATTTTAAGTTCACAAAAACAACTAGGGTGCACTGTGTGAGTGCGTTATATATTTTCTCTCCTTCCCTTTGTGTCTTCAGTGTCCGTCCTTCATGACATCCTTACGCTTTTCCTTTAAAATGTCTTTCCATGCATATGGGTTGTTGACGTGACATGGCATTTTCACTGTCCCACAAGATAAAAAATAATATAATTAATATTGTCGTTATTTAAAATGCAGTAAATGGTTAAACATTTCTTTGTCCTACATGGACCTTTTGTTATAAAAGCTGCAGTGTTATTCCATTTTTTTTCATTTTTGAGCCAAATCTCAAAATTGTACAATGGTGTGACTGTCTCAAGCATGGTTCAAAAAATTACAAATTTTATAAATGAAAAAGAAAAGCATAAAAATGTTAATAAATACTTCCGGCATAATCGTACAAGTGTCTATTTTAGTAAATATCAATCATGTTTTTCATCCATATATTTCTGAAAGCGTAGGAACTTGATACATTTTGTCTCTGAAAACCATGTCCTCTGGTGTGACACCATATCCTGATTTTAAATCGGCCAATTCCAGAGAAAACTTTAATTAGTTGAAGGATCCCATTCATGGTCGTGTTACTGAAGCCCCCTGTGAAGCCCATAACATGAGCAGATGGTCAATTTTTGTCTCAGAATTGTTCAAATATTTAACTTTTTTGGAATCGCTACAAAAGTGTTACGTTTTGTTGTCCTTTGGTGTGACACCCCTAAATTATATATATATATTTTTTTTATTAAAAACTTGTACTGTTATAAAGTGTCATGAAAACAAGCATAAAATGTGATACTTTGTTTTTGAGATAGAAAGAATTGAGGGAGAGAAATTAGTGAAAGAGAGAGGACATGGAAATATATAGAGAAAATTAACAGGGATCCACGCAGAAGGGAGGAGATCCTAAAAGAACAATGCAGAAAGTAAATATAATAAAAACAATGCCTTAAAAAGAGTAGCCATATAGTTTTAAAAAATGCATTCACATCTTAATGAATATAGTTTGAATATCAATCATTTTTAGCTGTGCCACACATGCAGCAGGGGCCTAGAAGAGTTTTAGTAACATACTGATTGATTAAGAGACTGAATTTTGCTGATGAAAATTATTTTTTGTTTTGTTTAAAAAAAAAAACATGCTGATATTGTTTGTATCAAATCTAAACTTTCTTTCTCCTTTGACATGTTCAAAAGTAAATAATAACTACCATTTATGTCCTTTAGTGTGATGTAATGTCCTATGGTGTGACACACATTAAGGTTTTTTTTTTAAGGTTTTTGCATTTACAGATTTTCCGAGCCAACAATATAATGTGAAACATATAAAACTGGTTTTAAAAAAGTACATAGCGCCATAGTTTCAACACTTTAGAGTGTCGCACTGACCGTCTTTTTGCAGTAAAGGACCTGTCATAGTTTAATGAGTGGGAAGATGACAAGAAGCGTCGCAGTTAACCTGCATTGAAAACAGATGAGCACACATGTGCATATACAGCTCCCGATCGAGATGAAGTTCACGGGATTTTGTCCACAGAATGATAAGAGCACACGTTTTAACATATTATTTTATTATTTAACACTCAGTATTTAACTTAAGCGCTGCAAGCCATGCGTACAGCTCCGGACATAACAGGTTTTCTGATATGCAAAACAAGTATTTACCTTAGCTTATTGCCGTTACCGTGGCAGCCAACAACAGCACAGCTTAACCCTCCGCACGTTTTTGTATTTAGTTATATTGAAAAAGTTTCAATTCAGTCGATCTCTTTTACCACGTTTTAACATGTATTTCTATAGAGACAGACCGTAGCTGTTGGGCAAGATGGCGGATAGCAGTGGCGGCACATAATATCCGCGTTCTGATTGGTCAGATCGCCTGACAATCAAGCTCTTTGCGAACGGTCAATTGACAGCCTTACTTACTGGAGTTCCAAAACTATTGAAGCTTTGTTCTTTCTCACCGGACTTGTGTGTATGATATAAAAGAGGAAAACATTTGGGGGGGGGGGGGGGACTCAAAATGTTTCTAAACTTAAAATGCATTTTTGCCCCGTTTGTGTTGTTTTACTAATTACACAATTATTTTAAATACAAAACATTATTTACAATACACAGCATGGTTTTTAAATCATATTTTTAGGGGGGACAACCCTCAGATGGGGGGGTCTTGTCCCCCCCGACCCCCTCGGGATTTCCGCCTATGTATATAATGTGTGTATATATACAGTGGGTACGGAAAGTATTCAGACCCCCTTAAATTTTTCACTCTTTGTTATATTGCAGCCATTTGCTAAAATCATTTAAGTTCATTTTTTTTCCTCATTAATGTACACACAGCACCCCATATTGACAGAAAAACACAGAATTGTTGACATTTTTGCAGATTTATTAAAAAAGAAAAACTGAAATATCACATGGTCCTAAGTATTCAGACCCTTTGCTGTGACACTCATATATTTAACTCAGGTGCTGTCCATTTCTTCTGATCATCCTTGAGATGGTTCTACACCTTCATTTGAGTCCAGCTGTGTTTGATTATACTGATTGGACTTGATTAGGAAAGCCACACACCTGTCTATATAAGACCTTACAGCTCACAGTGCATGTCAGAGAAAATGAGAATCATGAGGTCAAAGGAACTGCCTGAAGAGCTCAGAGACAGAATTGTGGCAAGGCACAGATCTGGCCAAGGTTACAAAAAAATTTCTGCTGCATTTAAGGTTCCTAAGAGCACAGTGGCCTCCATAATCCTTAAATGGAAGACGTTTGGGACGACCAGAACCCTTCCTAGAGCTGGCCGTCCGGCCAAACTGAGCTATCGGGGAGAAGAGCCTTGGTGAGAGAGGTAAAGAAGAACCCAAAGATCACTGTGGCTGAGCTCCAGAGATGCAGTTGGGAGATGGGAGAAAGTTGTAGAAAGTCAACCATCACTGCAGCCCTCCACCAGTCGGGGCTTTATGGCAGAGTGGCCCGACGGAAGCCTCTCCTCAGTGCAAGACACATGAAAGCCCGCATGAAGGACTCCAAGATGGTGAGAAATAAGATTCTCTGGTCTGATGAGACCAAGATAGAACTTTTTGGCCCTAATTCTAAGCGGTATGTGTGGAGAAAACCAGGCACTGCTCATCACCTGTCCAATACAGTCCCAACAGTGAAGCATGGTGGTGGCAGCATCATGCTGTGGGGGTGTTTTTCAGCTGCAGGAACAGGACGACTGGTTGTAATCGAGGGAAAGATGAATGCGGCCAAGTACAGGGATATCCTGGACGAAAACCTTCTCCAGAGTGCTCAGGACCTCAGACTGGGCCGAAGGTTTACCTTCCAACAAGACAATGACCCAAAGCACACAGCTAAAATAACGAAGGATTGGCTTCACAACAACTCCGTGACTGTTCTTGAATGGCCCAGCCAGAGCCCTGACTTAAACCCAATTGAGCATCTCTGGAGAGACCTAAAAATGGCTGTCCACCAACGTTTACCATCCAACCTGACAGAACTGGAGAGGATCTGCAAGGAGGAATGGCAGAGGATCCCCAAATCCAGGTGTGAAAAACTTGTTGCATCTTTCCCAAAAAGACTCATGGCTGTATTAGATCAAAAGGGTGCTTCTACTAAATACTGAGCAAAGGGTCTGAATACTTAGGACCATGTGATCTTTCAGTTTTTCTTTTTTAATAAATCTGCAAAAATGTCAACAATTCTGTGTTTTTCTGTCAATACGGGGTGCTGTGTATATATTAATGAGGAAAAAAAAAAAAGAACTTAAATGATTTTAGCAAATTGCTGCAATATAACAAAGAGTGAAAAATTTAAGGGGGTCTGAATACTTTCCGTACCCACTGTATATATATATATATATATATATATGTGTGTGTGTGTGTTTTTTTCTCTGCATCGTTCCTTACATCTTTCCTTCCTTTTCAGTATCATTCCCTTCTTTCTTCCAATGTACTTTCGTCCTGCCTTTTACAAGGCCCTTTCTTCCAGCATCTTTCCTTATATACTCCCTATCTTTCAATGTCTTTTTTCCAACTTTTTGTTCAGTGTCCTTTCTTGTTTCCTTCATGATAGTCTCCTTTCTTCCATTCTTTCTTCCATTCATCAATGTCCTTATATCTTTTCTGTATAATGTCATTTCTTCTGTCCCTAATTTCAATGTCCTTCCCTAAATCCCTCCTTCCAATGTTCTTTCTTTCATCCCTACATCCTTCCTTCCAGCCATCATTTCTGTCTTCCTTTCAATGTCTTTCCTTTATAATGTAATTTCTTCTATCCTTCCTGTCTTTCCTTCCTTACTGTACATCCCTCTTTCAGTGTCCTTCCTCCCTACATCTCTTTTTCTTTCCTTCTTTCTTTTTAATGTCTTTCTTTCCTTCCTCATTTCCTTTTTTACCCTATTTGGACAATAATATGACTTAATTCTTTCATAATATAAATATTGTGTGGTACCTTTAGTGAGCTCAAAACAGTGCAGCTCCAGTGCAGTTTAAACTGTTGCATAGCTTTTGAAAAGAGCTGGTGTAATAACAGTACCAATTGCCTTTACATCATATAAAATTGTAACCATGATGAAACATTTAGTTTCACGCATTTCCATCAACTAGACTAGAAAAGATTGCTTCCATAATATGTGTGCTTGACCTCAGAGCTGAGAGAGTATTGTCTTGCAGTATATTCTATCAAAAGATGCTGTCATAGACCATATGTAAACCCCACTCCGCCTTCAGAGGATCTAATTTTATTCCCTTCGGCATGACAAGAGGTTCTAATTTGTATCAGATCAAACTAGACTAGACAGACCAAGATCCATATGATACCAGTTATTATGAAGCTGTCTGCCTTGCATTACAATATACCACAAAATCAGATATCACCATTCTGTGTGCTGCATGAACAACAGCAAATAATCTAAAAGACCATCATTTACTTTCAACTGTTTTATTTATGTATTTATTTATTTATTTTATTTATTTTAAAGTCACACTTTATTTCAAGGCCCAATTCTCAATGTTTATAAAAAAACAAAACAAAACAACAACAACAAAAAAAAACAAACAAAAGAAAAACCTTAACTGCGACTTTTTCCCCAATGAACTCATAATTTGCTGCTTATTAATAGTTAGCAAGGTATAGTTGTTAAGTTCAGGTATTGGGTAGGATTAGGGATGTATATGCTAAAAAAAACCTTAACACTTAAAAACAGCCAAAAGGTTAATAATAGACATGCTAATAAGCAACTAGTTAATAGTGAGTATTAGCCCCTTTACTATAGTGTTACCAAAGAAAAAAAAAAATAAAATAATAATAATAATAAAAATAAAAATACTTTGGTGCACAATCATGGTATAGATTGATATCTAATGATTACTTTACACATACTGTATATCATGGTATTTACAGTACATGATGTACTCAGATGCATTTTTCACACTCTGTCTTGTATTTTCCATGAGTAGGCCTTTTTATTAAAGAGCAATTAAAGTGATATTCAGTTAAGTAATTGAAACATGGAAATTGCACAGTACCATTTTCTATTTGATAAACACAAATCCACATAACACCATCTCAAGCCAAGTCAGCACTTAAGAAGTTATTTATATGTAGGTTTGTAAACACAACTGTACAATAGCATTGCAGCTGTGATGTGACTATGTGTGTGAGTGGATTTATTACGTGTTTGAAGCTCTTCAGGCCGGAGCAGGTGGCGTTTAAAATTAGTGTTTTGTAAATGATTAAAGTGCTTAGAAAATGTCAGTCCCACTTTTTAAATGCAAGAGTGTCATTTTATTTATTTATTTTTTCATTTTCTCAGCCTATCCCACTTTGCTGAAACGCAAGTTGGTGTGTTTTTGAAATCCAGGATTTGTGGTGATGCTAGAGTTACTGATCAGGGACCTGAAAGCCTCCATCACTGTGCATTGTCAGCAGTTGGAATCATACAGCATTGCTTTTGCTGAGGAATATATAACATCATTTTTTTCCTGGATGTAAGTAATACAGTTATTGGTTATGCGATGAGTTTCTCTTGGGGGAGAAATGTCTCTTTCTCTTTTTCAAACCCTGCCAAGTGTCTCAACCCATTTCACTGCTGGATTGGGTTACAACGTTTTAATTTCTCCTTTCATACAGAAACTTGTGTGCTCCATCTACTGGTAAGGAGTAAACTTACAATAGTTAGGAACTTGTTGATAAAATAGAGGTACAGACACAGATAGACAGATAGCAGCAAATTAGGAATCTATTGAGGGAAAAGTCATTGTTAATAGTGAATAAGTATTCTAAAGTGTTACCATTGGTACTAATTCATAAATCCACAAAAACATTAAAAATAAACTAATAAAAATAATAATCATCATAATAAATGGCATTTAAGAGTACAAATTTGTAGCAAGGATATGCTTCATCATTATTATAATTATAGGAGGTCCTTACTAAATATTGTCCCCTGAAAGGGGTCCCTAGCCCCCAAAATTTGAAAACACCGCTGTAAAAGAAAGGTTGTAAGCAGGTTGTAGGCTGAGTAAATGATGATGGAATTGCTATTTTTGTGTGATGGTTTTAGCCTACATCATAGTTAAACAGACAACAACTATGCAAAAAGTTGCATAAAAGAGACTCTATTAAAGTCAAATGCTGCCAGTGTTTCATCTTGTGTGATGAAAATTTAAAGATGATTCAGTGTGCAGACATCACCAAAGCGTGCTTTACATCCCTATGAAATTATTTTTTGAGAGCTTGATTTCTGAGAAAAAAAAAAAAAAAAATCACAGCTTGCATGTGCTGGTGGAATAAGGAAGATAGGTAGATAAGGAAGGATGTTTTTAATGCTAAATAAGAATGTTTTTGAGATGCTCTTCTGTTTTCCTGTTGATCAGTGTTTTACTTATTCTACTAATCTCTCTGCTGACTTTGCAATAAGCTTAGACAATCATTACCAGGCATTTGACACTGATCAAACTTTGCGGCTGTGATTGCGATGATGTCAGGTACTTTTCGGCGTGTTCAGTGAGTGTAAACAGAAAGAGGAAGCAACACCCTCCCATCCCTGTGTGGAAAACAAATTGCCTACTTTCCGGGGATTCTAGCAGAGTTTTGGAGCACTGAGCATGGATCAGAGCACATAGAAGATGTGTAATGAGTTCCATGCTTGTGAAATCATAAACAGGATGGAGGCAGCCTGAAGCCCAGGAACGCTCTCAGCCACTGAACGCCGTCTTTTAAAGCTCCACCATTCCCCAGATGGATTGCATGCACGCCACACTAACTCTCTGCTTCGCTTGCCAGAGGTGTTTGTTGTTCAGTCTCTCTACATCCCCAACCTTCCACCCTCCACACGCATACACCCTTCTCTGTTAACGTATTGGAGCCAGAAAAACATGTTAGATCTTCATCTCTGGCCTCACCTGAGCATTGTAAGAAAAAACAAAAATAGGGACAGCATAAGATGTTTGAATTTTCTCACCTTAAGTTTTCATAATTGTCCTCATTGTTTAGCCATTCTGAACATTTACATTTGCTAAATACAAAATGTAACAGCATAAATAGCAACACATTCAACTATGGTTGATATATCATGTTGTAGCCATGGCAACATATTATTTTCCTTTTCATTTATTTTCAGAATAAATAAATAAATAAAAACGACTGCATTGTTGGAAATAAAATAGTAGTCTTTGGGGGAAAAAAACTGTTTTTAAGTTGTATTTTCCTCTTAGATATGATTTGTTTGCAGCATCTTTGGAAAGTTAATTAAATGTGTATGTATGTATGCATTTATGTATTTATTTATTTATGTATTTATTTATTATATTTGTTTACTATAATATAGTTTTACAGAAATTAAATTAGTGTTGCCATGTCACAACTTTGTGAAACAATGGATTATATTATATTATATTATATTATATATTTAGCTATGTTTTTTTTTTTTTGATTACCTTTTTGGATTAGTAACAGAGGTTTGGGCTCAGCTGTTAATGGTCAAACTGAGATTTGAATCCATAGCTGAAGGAAGTAGTTCTGCACAAAAGAGGGTTTTTAAAGACACTCCATTGTTGTTTCTTATGTATTTACAAACTCATGGCGTCAACTGTTGTTTAAACGCAATATCACACTCATGGGTGTGAGATATGGCTGAATATCGGCATGCTGTGATTACCTATGGCTGAATCACAGCCATGCTGATATAGCCATATCGCACAGCTATGCGTGTGATATTGCTCATACACACACACACAAACTGAATGGTGATAATACATTAGGTTATGTAAAAAGATGAGGTAACACTTTAGTTTGGCGACCAGTTCTCACTATTAACTATGACTTTTGCCTCAATAAACTCCAAATTAACAAAAACAATAATAATATGTGCTTTATAAGTACTAATAAACAGCCAGTATGCTAGTAATATGCATGCTAATAAGCAATGAGAATTGGTTCCTAACTTGGTTCCTGAAGTGTTCCCAAAGATGAGCTATTAACAACCATACAAAAACACAGATGACAAAGCAGCAACAATAGCTTAAAATAACACTAACCATATGATTACTTCATGCTGCAATGCTTGCTGGGAGCTCGCATCACTTAATATCATACTGTTTGTACTCTGTTAGAAGAGTTTGGACACAATTCTTGGGAATATTTTTGGTCTAACGTGTTTTTATGAAGATTCAAAGAAAATTCATATTTCTATTCTCCTGCATGTTGGATAAAATATAATAGTATTTATATAATATATATATATATATATATATATATATATATATATATATTTTTTTTTTTTTTTTTTTTTTTTTTTTTTTACAGCACGGATTGATTGCCATCATCTTTTGTTGCTGCATGTCTTTGTGTGTAAGACCAAGGAAACAGAACTTCAGAAACACTTTTATTTTAATTTCTCCTTGTAGAAAAGTGAAAGAAAAATGTGAGGAACTCAAAAACCATGGGGAGACATAAAGTAATGCAAGGCAATTTGTCATCCAGGAAAGCCAAGGCCAACCTCACTGTGGCTTGGAGAAGGATATTAACACGGTAATTAGCAGCAACATGTGTGCAGTGTTTCCTAATAGAGTCTGCCTAATCTTGTTATTAGTCATTCAATTAATGACGAACCAATGATGCAGGTTTTCACGTAGGGGCCCCAGATGTGTTTCTCCGAGGCCTCTGAACTATAGCGTTATAATCACCTCTCTCTCGAGTGTGAGCCGGTAAACTCAAAGATCCTCTCAGTTAGACGCCACAAATAGAAACTTGTATTATGCAGGGAAGCAAAAAGGATATGCACTACAACCGTTCCAGTTTTTCCCCATTTGTATTGTGTTCCGTAAACACTGCTTGTTTCTGAACTGCTGTGATACCTTGCAAGTGCGAGAACCTGAATAATGCCCAATTAAACTCTAAAATAAGAATACCAATCCCTTTGAATTCCCCTCCTGGGATCAGTAGTGGAAAAGTGTTATGAGTGTTTAACTTGCAACAGTTTCCCATAAACCATTTCCTGCTAATGTATTTGAATATGTATTTATTGCACGTAGTAATTCTGATGAAGTGTTTTGAACCCATGCAATTTCATATTTTCAAACATACGTACACACACACAGAGAAACAACACAGAGCTTTCTTTATAACTGATGGTTACTAGCTATGCTCATAATCACTAATTGTCTTTGTGAATGAAGTTGACAAAATATAATATGATAGTGACGGATTACACAGAGACGGAGACCAGGAACAGGGGGATGTAGAATAAATCAAACAAAGTCTTTACTAGAAATCAAAACAGGTACATACAACACAGGCTGGGAACATCCACAAGACAGACAGAGGTGACGATTAATACTCCACAGGAAACACAGGGCAGAACACACTATAAATACACAACATAACTAGATAATTAAACACACACAGCTGGACAATAATTAACTAATAAACACAGGAAAAGGAAACTAACCAAATATGGGCATACAAAAGGAAGGGGAACACAAGACACACAAGACAATCCTGACAATAATATAATATAATATAATATAATATAATATAATATAATATAATATAATATAATATAATATAATATAATATAATATAATATAATATAATATAATATAATAGGCCAGTTTATTTATATAGCACATTTCATACACAATGGTAATTCAAATTGCTTCACATAAAAGGAAGTAAAAAAAAAAAAAAAAATCACAACAATAAAACCAGATATTTAAAAATGTTTAAAATGATTTAAAATTGATTCAAAATGAATTTAGAATAGTTAGAAATAAAAATGATTATACATAAAATACAGTGCAGTCAGTTTGGACGTAGCACAGTGCTCATTCAACAAATGCACAGCTAAACAGATGAGTTTTGAGTCTGCATTTAAATGTGGCTAATGTTTTAGCACATCTGATCTCTTTTGGAAGCTGGTTCCAACTGCAGGCGGCATAATGGCTAAAAGCGGACTCCCCTTGTTTTGTGTGAACCCTTGGTATTTCTAACTGACTCGATCCTAATGATCTGAGTGCTCTGTTAGGTTTATATTCAGTGAGCATATCTGCAATGTATTTAGGTCCTAGGCCATTGAGTGATTTATAAACGAGTAAAAGTACTTTAAAATCAAACCTAAATGTAACTGGAAGCCCGAGTAAGGACCTGAGGACTGGTGTGATATGCTCAGATTTTCTGGTTCTAGTCAGAATCCTGGCAGCAGCGTTCTGGATGAACTGCAGCTGTCTAATGGTCTTCTTTGGAAGGCCGGTGAGGAGACCATTACAATAATCCACCTTGCTTGTGATGAAGGCATAAACAAGTTTCTCCAAGTCTTGACTGGAAACAAAGCATCTAATTCTTACAATGTTTTTGAGATGATAGTATGCTGATTTAGTTACTGCTTTGACATGACTACTGAAACTAAGGTCTGTCTCCAGAATCACCCCAAGATTTTTGACTTGATTTTTAGTTGTTTGACCCCTAGAGTCAAGGTAGCATTCACCTTGAGAACTTCATCTTTGTTTCCAAATGCAATGACTTCTGTTTTCTCCTTGTTTTACTTGAAGAAAGTTCTGGCACATCCAGCTGTTAATTTCATCAATGCATTGGCAGAGGGAGTCAGTGGGGCTATAGTCATTTGGAGATAAGGCTAGGTAAATCTGGGTATCATCAGCATAGCTGTGATAGGCAATTTGGTTCTTTCTCATTATTTGACTTAGTGGGAGCATATACAGGCTAAACAAGAGCGGTGCAAGAATTGAGCCTTGTGGGACTCCGCATGTCATGGACGTCCACTCAGACTTATGCTCTCTTATACTCACATAATAACCTCTCCCTTCTAAGTATGACATGAACCATTTGAGTACCATCCCAGAAAGCCCGAACCAGTTTTTCAGTCTCTCTAGAAGTATGTTATGATCAACAGTGTCAAACGCAGCACTAAGATCTAGTAGTACCAGCACTGATATTTTGCCAGAATCAGAATTAAAGCGAATATCATTTATTATCTTAATGAGTGCTGTCTCTGTGCTGTGATGCGCTCGGAAACCAGATAAAAAATTGTCCAGGTATCCATTTGAGTTTAAGTAGTTGTTCAGCTGATTAAAAACTACCTTTTCAATAATCTTACCTATGAAAGGAAGATTTGATATTGGTCTATAGTTGCTCAATATGGAGTTATCAAGATTGCGCTTTTTCAGAAGGGGCTTAACAACTGCAGTTTTCAGGGAGTTTGGAAAAGTCCCAGAAAGAAGTGAGGAGTTCACCACTTCTAAGAGATCTGCTTCTAAACAGTTAAGCACACTTTTAAAAAAAGATGTGGGAAGTGTGTCAAGATAGCAGGTTGATGATTTAAGGTGCTGTACTATTTCTTCCAAAATTTTGCTATCAATTACTTCAAAAACAGACATATTAACTTCTTTTTGGAATTGCGGTCGAATCTGTGTGACCTCTGCATAACTTGAGGATGTGCCAATCGCCTTTATTGATATTATTGATCATCTCAGAAAAGAAGGAAGCAAAGTCATTGCATTTGCTGTCAGAAAGCATTTCACTGGGAATCTGAGTTGGGGGGTTTGCTAGTCTCTCAACAGTTGGAAAAAGAGTGCAAGTGTTACTGTTTATAAGGTTTGAGAAGAAGGTCTGTCTAGCTGTGGCTAGTTCCACACTGAAAGCATGAAGGCTGTCTTTATAGATGCTATTGTGAATTTCAAGTTTCGTCTTCTGCCACATCTGCTCAGCTTTTCTGCATTGTCTTTTCATACTCTGAACTGCTGTTGAATTTCTCCAAGGTGATTTCTGTCTGCCAGTCTTGTTACTGACTTTTTTAGGAGCAATATCATCAATATCATTCTTAACTTTTGAGTTAAAGGAATAAGGAGAAGATCAACAGAGTCTGCAGAAATGCTTGGTGTTAAAGATATAGCTCCCATAAATAGCACACTAGTGTTCTCGTTAATGCATCTCTTTCTGACATCTCTTTCTGACATCTAGATTCAGTGGTAGCAGAGATCATTACATCAAAGAAAATACAGAAGTGATCAGAGGTGTAAAATACTTGAGTAATTTTACTTGATTACTGTACTTAAGTATTATTTTGGGGGATTTTTACTTTATTCAAGTTTAATTTAAACTGACTACTTGTACTTTTACTTGATTACATTTCTGAAGAAAAAACAGTACTTTTTACTCCTTACAATTTTATTTTATCATAAATATTAAATATGGGAAACGGAAGCTGAAACGTGCGTGCTTAACGTGAGAACCAATGATCATTGTTTTCATGCATCAAGCACACACACAGTTTTACTTCAGTTATGACTTTCATCAGGTAAATGTCTGGGTTCAAAAGTTCACCATCAAATCTGAGGAAGCATGTTGAGGTAGCAAAGTTGCATTTTCCTCCCAAAAAGTTTATTCATTATTCTTTGTTTGATTGAGCCATTAGCTGTGTAATATATTGGCTGAATGCACAAGATTGAGTGCAAATAAAATCAGTGATAAAAATTTAAATATAATTAATATTTTTGTGGGAATTATTTTTTTAAAATTAAATGTTACAAATCTCCAAAAAAAAAAAGTGTTTAAATAAACATTGTATGTTTACTTAATTGTAATTCATTTTTAGTAACGTTCTTACCAGGTAGTGGATAAGTTTTATTAATAATATGTCGTTATATGACGCATTGAGTAGGAATTTGGTCTATCAATGAATATTTCTTTTAATCTTAATAATTACATGATTTGCTCATCAATTCATATAATTAGTCATAAATAATTGTGTAGCAATATTTGCTGAGAAAAAGCCCCCACAAAAAATCCCCCAAATAAACAATTAAAAGATTAATTATCCTTTTAGACAGTGATGTAGACAACACAAAAAAGAGGCCTTTCAAAACGTTAATGTTGTATGTTTTAATACTATGACTCTCCTCATTAATTCAACCCATTCTTGCATTCTGTCTAGAATATGTTTCTAACCTCTGCATCACATTGTTATTAAAAATGATAGTTCACCCAAAAATTAAGATTCTTGTGTCGTCCCAGATGTCTATGACTTTCTTTCTTCAGATGAACACAAGCAAAGATTTTTAGTCCGTATAATGCAAGGGGACAGGACCAATTCAGAAACCACACAAAGTCAACACGACGGTCAAGTTTAAGATATTGGAATTTGTAATTTTCATTGTTTCACTTAAGACACTGATTCATTAACCGGGGTTGTATGAGTTACTGTCATATTCACTTTGTGTAGTTTTTGAAGTGTCATTTTTGGACGTCCCATACTTGTTATACGAAAAAAAAGATGATTTAGATCTTAGTTTGTGTTCATCTGATAAATGAAAGTCACATATACACACACACATATACATATATATATATATATATATATATATATATATATATAAAAAAACTAACTGCATGATTTTTACTGTACCATCAATAACCTACTCCTAAATATAATTTAGAAACTTAAATTTTGTGTAAAGCTGCTTTGCAATGATTTGTATCGTGAAAAGCGCTATACAAATAAATTTGAATTGAAAAACCTGTATTTTTCTCCCTTTAACCAAACTTCTGTATGTCTGTCAGACTTCTCAGGAACCTTAACAGACACGACAAGACCGACAAGATTTGTTCCGGTGGACACGACAAGACTTCTGGGGACGTGACTTGACTTAGGTCAGGGGCTAGAGTCATCTCTCGACTCTGCTCAGGGGCTTGAGCCATCACTGGACTCTGGTCAGGGGCTTGATGGAGCGAACTTTTGAGGAGCGGGCACTGGAGGATGCTCTGGCAGGCGCTTTCGTGGAGCAGGCACTAGAGGGCGCTCTGGCAGGCGCTTTCGAGGAGCCGCGACCGGCGGGCTTGACTTTGGGTTTGCCATAGGAACCACTGGTGGGCCTGCCATAGGAACCGGCGATGGGCGTGCCATAGGAACTGCTGGCGGGCTTGAGGGAAAAGCAGACGGCGGCGGGCTTGACAGCCGAACATGACTGAAGAGTGGCCAGCGGGCTGGGACCAGCCGCAGCCAGCGGGCTTGAGCGAGCTGAGGCGGGCTTGAGTGAGCCACTGACGGCGGCGGGCTTGGCAGCCGAATGAGACTGAAGTCTGACCGGCGGGCTGGGACCAGCCGCAGCTGGCGGCGGGCTTGAGCTAGTGGCGGCAGACTTGAGTGAGCCGCGAACGGCGGCGTGCTTGAGATAGCGGCGAATTCCATTCCGCAGGGAGAGGGAAAAACCAGGAAAACAAAACTTTTCAAAAACGGGGAAAACAAAATGGGGAGACAGAGCGCTGCTTACTTTGTACGGTCCGGTATAATGTCACGATTCACAAGGAGACACAGAAACCAGGAACGGGGAGATGAGGAATTAACCAAAACTTGAGTCTTTAATGATCCAACAGGTAAGTACAGATAACAGGCAGGGAAGACATTCACGTAGAAGAAGGGATGACGTTCAATACCGGACAGGAAACACAGGGCAGAACACACTATAAATACACAACCTAAACGAGATAATGAAATAAACACAGCTGGAAGAGAATTAACTAATAACGACAGGAACAGGAACAGAACCAAATAAGGGCATACAAGAGGTAGGAAAACACAAGACACAAGACAATCCTGACAGTTATATAGTTTTGTGGTAAATATACAAAATATTTGATCATAGAATTATGTGATGAATCAAAATCATTCCAGAGAATTGTGAACATTGGAACATTAATGATGTGGTCTTGGTCATGTGAACCAGTGTCAGTAACAATTTAGTAGCAAGACTATTTATTCACATTTCGTCTGTCTGGAAGCACTAGGTATGAATACCCCAACATACAAATGAGATTTTCACTTTTTCAGAAACTATGTTACACTCTGTTGCTCATGTTAAACTATTACATGGCTTCTGAAGACTTGGAATGTAGTGCACCAGTTATATGGACTGTATGTTTTATGTGCTTTTGTTACAGCTTCGGGTCATTTTCTGCTTTAGCACAGCTAAAGCAGTGCAAACATTCTGCACAAATCTCCTTTTGTGTTCCGAGGAAGAGAGAGAGAGAGAGAGAGAGAGAGAGAGAGAGAGAGAGAGAGAGAGAGAGAGAAAAAAAATACAGGTTTGGTGCAACATGAGGATAACAGAATTTTCATTTGCGGCTGAACTGTTCGCCCAAAACAATGACAACTTTATTCAGCAGCTAGAGCAGCAGCTGTCTTATTTCAGCGTTACCTGAATCCCACTGTGTGAAACTTGGCACTTGTCTGGTCCTGTTCTGACAGGAAGGAGACAAAAAGTGACTTTCTCTTTCTCTCTTTAATTTTTTTTTTTTTTTGGTTGGGGACATTTTGTTCAAATATCTCAGCTGATTTATTCATACCTCCCGGGACAGATATTTTAATTTGATACTTTGATTCTTTCAGCTAAAACTGATTATTGTGAGAGAAATTAATCAGACTTCAGACACAATGAAAGCTTGGGCATGGGAAGAAAAAAAGATCTATTTGCTGATTATATTTTAATCATGGTTTAATTATTTCTGTTTTGCCTTAATTGGGCTATTTAAAGAATTACTCTGCTCTGCTAATGTAAATTCAGTCACATTTATTCCTTCTGCTCATGAAAGGTTTCTCAGCTGTCAGTCATGCTGCCCAGTCTATTCTCACCCCCAACTCGTCAAGTATGGACGCTTGGTCAGGAACCCTAGTCCACCATTTAGTGACATTTTCAGTGTGCAGGAGGTTATACATTTCTATAGGCAGGATCAGTAGTGGTAAAGTGTTGAGAGTGTTTAACTTGCAATAATTTTCCATAAACCATTTCCTGCCAATGTACCTGATTCTTTTTTTTTTTTTTTTTTCCTCGGATCCATACAAACTTAATATTTCCATAGAATCCATACAGTATCTTCATATGTATGTATCAAGGCAAGAAAACTACATAACAGAGCTTTGTTTATCAATAATGATCTAATGGAATATTTGTCATTTCTCAGTAAATTGTGACTTATATCCACCTGTTATATCATGTCTTTTGGGAAAATGGTTAGGTTTATGGGTAGTGTTTTGATTGATTGATTGATTGATTGATTGATTGACTAACAAAATTATACCCAAATATACAATTTCATTACAATTCCCACACATTTTGTGCAGGTACACCAAAGGTTTCCCACTGAAATCAATGAAGTTCCTAATTCACATAAAGATGATCTGTGGGTCACTGGCTGACTAGTCCTGGCATATCTAATTTATTGTAACCTATTCCTCTGTCAGTATAATGCAGCCTTGACCCACATACAGCAGACAAAGGGCAACTTGCCTGAGGCAACACATTTCATCGTTGAAATCTCATGCCATCTAATTCAGATGTTCACAGTTCTGTCGGACTACCTTGCATGTTGAAAGTCTATCGGACTATCCTGCATGATGTGTAAAAAAGTGATACCAAAGGGTCCTGACTAAGCATCCATACATGATGGGTTAGGAGTGGAAATGCGTTGATTGTGCCTATGGCTGAATCACAGCCATGCTGATATAGAGCCGTATCACACTCCTACAGAGTCATGCTTTTGATTTAAGTTGGTTCATGTTTTGGATTACTGTGTTACACCCCTGCATTTACAATTAATGTATTTTCTCAGAGACTTCGATCATTACCACTGTTGGTCCAAAACAGATATTCCACGCATCACTTTATGCGTGCAGCCCACAAAGCTTCAGGCCCCAAACTCAAACAGCGCTAGCTGAGTTTTCACAGCCAGCTTGAGACATGTTCACAAAAACATCCAAGAACACACAATGTCACCCAGAGCAAGATACAAAAGCAACTTTTCATCTCCGTTTCCTTTCCCGTTGTGTTCTTCCAACATGTTGCATATCCTATTACACACTCTGGCATTTACCACATATTTCCTATGTTTTTTGAAAGAATATGTAGTGTGCTATGCGAATAGAAGAGGTTGAGTTGTAGGGGGGCTTTTTTTTCAAGCTGACAATGACGTTAAAATAGTGGAAGTCAACTCAAAGGGAAAAATCCTGGCAGGAAAACTGTCATTGCTGTAGCGTTGTGCTTTTACCTGCAGGCACCGTATTTTCCTGTCTGTTCTCTTTCAAAGTGATTCATGGTCTAAAGATGACACTTTAGAAGCTTTTGGGATTTTGGATGTTTATAACTGCCTTTGTAAACAGTAGGAAGTGGGAAAGCAGCAGGCAGCTGCACTGTGTCCCTTTAAGTTACTTTAAGGCAAGTCCATTCACTCGTTGGGCATCTTGGTATTGCCCCAGGGCAGCTATTTCCTGTGTAGGTAATACTGCTCCCATCTACTTGAATAGGGAAATGCTAGATATTTTCAAAGTGTTTTTCAAGATAAGGGTCGATTCTAGGATGTCAGTCTTCAGGGGTTTCAGCCCACTACTTGCACAGGATTTTATGTGTTGACTTCTAAGTGCAAAAGTTTGCAAGTTTGAATCTTGCTCAACTGACACTTACCCCCGGTTTCACAGACAAGGCTTAAGCCTAGTCCTAGACTAAAATGTAAGTCTTAGCTGTTTCAAATGAAATAAACTTGCACTGACTGATCTTAAAATATATCCGTGGCTTTGTTTTGTCTCAAGATGCACCCCACTAAGGTTTTTTTTTTTTTTTTTTTTTTTCTAAGCATGTTTATAAAAAATTACTTAAATGTCCTAATTGAACTATGGCCTAATCCTAGCTTAGACTAAGCCCTGTCTGTGAAACCGGGCCATTATGAAGTTTATGTTTAAGTTTTAACTACTGGTATAGGTTAAAAATATCTGTATGATATCAAGTGAAATGTTCTGAACAGGTGTTGTTGTGGTGTGTCCAACAAAGAGATGAAGTACAGGAAATATAGCCTATTAAAATACAGTTTAAACTGTGTTTAACAAGGTTACTTCAGGTTGCAAAAATGTCATGTGGTGCAACTAATAGGTAATTACGTTTTTAACGTAATTAATTGCAGGAATTTAAAGCCTACTTCCTCTTTATTAAGAGTTACAATTTCTTTCATTAGATTTTTCACTTTTTGTCTCTGACATACACTTCAGCTGAATATTTTTTTTTTCACTCTCTCTCTCTCTATTTGTTAAGAAGAGGGATAGAATGTCTGGTTTAAATTAAAAAACTTCATGTATCTGCTTTAAAGAGTTATCCAAATCTAAATCACAAATACATGGAAGAAATTGAAGCAATTAGATCCTTTTGATGAAGTCCAATTTGTATTTCTTTACATGCTGGTGGTCTAGGTTGTACTGAATCAAAGGCTGAATGCATTTAGCTCCGAGCAAAGGAACGTCAGGGAAAATTTAATTTCCCTTGTAATTTTCTTAGCAGGGAATAGTTTCAATGAGATGCTCAAACAGTAGGTAGCTGGTGTTTTCCCAACTGGCTCTTGAAAGCAAAGCAAAAAAAAAAAAAAAAAAACACTGACTTGCTACATATCCCTCCACTCGGCATGTGGGTGTAGGGATGTAGTGCTTGAGACTCTTTGCTTAACACTACCTGACAACTTGGTTGACATCTCAAAGAGTTCCTTAATATATTCTTAAACCTTTTGGCATCTCTTTCCTGCCCCAAATCTCATGAATAAAGCATGGGGCCCAGTCAGCAAGTGAGCAGTAGGAGAGGCGGCCAGCCTCCATCCATCACTGTCTCCCTGCCTGGCTGGCAAACCGGCCACATCAGCTCCCCCAATATACTCCCCCCCCCCCCCCCCCCCCCCTCCTCTTTTTCGCTGTCAGTAAACAGGTAGGAGAACTGCAAGAGCAGGTGGAGGAGAGAGGGAGGTTGGAGGCATTTAGCAAGCCATGAATCTTCAGAAGTCAGTCCTGCCTGACCTGGCAAGGTTTGCTGTTGGTATATGTAAAGTAGTTCTTTACTTAAAAAATCTGAAACTGTAACTGCAGTTTGACACCACAGCTAGACATACTTTTTGGAAAAGGGCAAGGATTAATTAATGGATGGACTCTGGTCCGCAATATAGTTCATCTAGACAAAAAACAACCAGTTAGAAAGGAAAAAAGCTGCCTGACCAACAGTCAATGATGCCATAATAATATACCAGTGTCCAATTTAAATTACAGCACCGTAATAACTCATGCAAGTTCCTTGGATTTCTTATGTCATATGGTCCAGCAATTATGTGAGAAACTTTGTACAGACAATACCGTAGGAATTACCTGTAGACAGACATTTTTGACAAAAGATGTACTTGAATTAAAGTACAAATTTGAATGATATCCGGGTTATGAAACAATCAGAACCGAATTGAGAATGCCTGTGCAATTCCAGTTAAGTTCCTGTATTGTAATTGAATTTGAATTAAAATATAACGCCTTCAGCGTGAGCGGCTCTGAATTTCGTGTGTAATCAGTCCAAATGATGGGCGAGACGTCACGGGTGGGGTGACGTAATGACCAGCTGGTATAAAAGCACGTGCGGAGAAACCGGCGTCAGCTTTTGGTCATTCAGCAAAGCGCTCTGTGTGTGTTCTGTCCATACTCTCTGTTGTGAGTCTTATTTGGTGTTGTCTGTCCCAAAAAAGTTGCTCCAACAATATAAACATGTCTAAACGCTATCTTAGACATGTGGGTGAGAAAAGCGGCCAGTACAATCATGTGTTCCTCCCTGCTCACGTTTTATGGATCCAGGTGATACACATGACTTGTGCGTGGTTCGCTTGGGAGTGGAGCATGCATGGTCGGCTCTCGAGGGAGCTGGCTGTGCGCATTGTGAGCGCTTACCTATTCACAAGCTCCGCTCCTGGAAGGCTCTCTTCAGCGCTGAGGGAGCCTTTATCCACACCAAGGTGTCGAGATTGTGGGCGAAACCATTCTCGGCCCGCCTCTTCGTCCCCTCCTCTGATTACTACGGTAATGTGGTAAACGCTCGCGAGCTATCTGTCCCCCGACGCTGTGTCGTCTCTGAAGGCTCCGTTCTTGCCCTCCAAGCCGCTGCGAACAACTTCAGCGCCTGCAACAACTTCAGCGTGTTGCAGGCATGCCAGGCTGACCTGCTGAAAGAGCTGGATAAGCGCGAGGCCGTGAGCTCCGATGACATCACGGAGCTCAGGAAAACTGCTGATTTGGCTCTCCGCTCCTCCAAGGAGACCGCCCGTGCCATTGGGCGGTCTATGGCAGCCATAGTGGCAGCGGAGAGACATCTCTGGTTGACCCTGTCCGACATCAGAGATTAGGACAGAGTTTTCCTTCTGGAAGCCCCGCTTGAGCCTTCTGGCCTGTTCGGCGACGCCGTTGATGCAGTCGTCAACAGGCACCAGGAGGCTCATAGACAAGCGGCGGCGTTCCAGCGGTTCTTGCCTCCCCGATCTTCAGCTCAGGCGGCTGCTGGATGGGAGCAGCCCCAACCGCGAACCAGCTGCTCATACAAGGAGGCACAAAAGCAGAGTGTCGCCTCTCGCGCTCCCCTGAGTCGGGACCGAGGTGGCTGAGGACAGCGCTCTGCACCGGGGCCTTTGAAGCCGAAGACGGATCTGCGGGTCGTTCTTCAGGTTAAGAAGGCCTCAAAGAAGAAGTCCTGACGCCCATGGCTCAGGGCTTATGAGGGTAGCCCCCGCAGGAGGGGAACGGTTTTCACCGCGATTCCCGGTGCTCGTTCCTCCCCAGCGCCCTCAGGAGGTCGGTCTGCCAACCCTGCCACATACGGTGTTCCAGGGCGCAGCAATCTCCAGCGAGCTCACATCTCAGTTTCTTCCACCCAGAAACGTAGTAGAGCTGAGATGCTCACCACTCCTTCGGGGGTCTTAGAGTGGTTAGTTCGGTGTGGCATTTCAGGGAACCGAACTAGCCACTCTGATTACACCAGAGGTAGATCATTTGACAGCGTGGGAACTACTGCCGAATGTGTCTCGATGGGTCCTGCAGACTGTAGAAAGAGGCTACAGAATCCAGTTCGGTTCTCCACCGCCTCGATTCAACGGGGTTATTCCCACTCTGGTGGGCCCCGAGCAGGCTCTGGTAATGGAACAAGAAGTAGACACTCTCTTGAGGAAGGAGGCCATCAAGGTGGTCCCTCCACATGAAAAGGAGTCCGGGTTCTAAAGCCGGTACTTCATAGTTCCAAAGAAGGATGGAGGGTTGCGTTCCATTTTAGATCTGCGTCAGTTGAACCTCTCAGTCATGCGACTGAAGTTCAAGATGCTGACACTCAAGCAGGTCATGTCTCAGATCAGGTCCGAGGACTGGTTTTTCACGATCGATCTAAAAGATGCATACTTCCATGTCTCCATCCTTCCCACTCACAGGAAGTTCCTGAAGTTTGCTTTCGGGGGCGAAGCTTACCAATATCGGGTTCTTTCGTTTGGCCTAGCACTCTCACCCTGCACTTTCACGAAGTGTGTGGATGCTGCGTTAGCTCCGTTGCGGCTACAGGGCATCCGCATATTCATTTACATCGACGATTGGTTGATTCTCGCTCAGTCAGAGCAGATGGCGGTTCAACATCGAGATGTAATTCTCACTCACATGAAAGTGCTGGGGTTAAGACTGAACGCCAAGAAAAGTGTGCTTTCTCTGGCTCAGAGAACCACTTATCTGGGCGTGGTGTGGGATTCGCTCACGATGCAGGCTCATATGACACCTGCTCGGATCGAGTCGATCCTTACCGCAGTCGCGAGGGTGAAAGAAGGCCGGTCACTCACTGTAAAGTAGTTTCAGAGACTGCTGGATCTGATGGCAGCTGCGTCCAATGTGATACCTATTGGCCTGCTGTACATGAGACCCCTACAGTGGTGGCTCAAGACCAAGGGGTTTTCCCCGAGGAGAAACCAGCATGATCAAGTTCACGTGGCGATGCCTACGTGCCTTAGACATGTGGAGGAAGCCTTGGTTCTTGAATCAGGGCCCGGTGCTGGGAGCTCCTTGTCGCCGCGTAACGCTAGCGGCGGACGCATCCCTCACCGGTTGGGGAGCAGTCATGGATGGCCACCGTGCCCGCGGTCTGTGGAGTGGTCGCCATCTCACGCGGCATATCAATCGCCTAGAGATGCTGGCCATGATGCAAGCACTGAATTATTTCCTCCCAGACCTGAGAGATCGCCATGTGTTGGTGCCCACTGACAACACATCGGTGGTCGCATATATCAACCACCGAGGAGGTCTGCGCTCGCGCCCCCTGTACAGGCTTGCGCGCCAGATCCTTGTGTGGGCCCAAGGGAATCTCTGTTCGCTGAGAGCGGTTTATATCCCTGGGCATCTCAATATAGGAGCAGACATCCTGTCGAGGCAGGGGCTGAGGCCCGGGGAATGGATCTGGAGAGTGTTTGGCCAGGCTCAAGTGGACCTCTTCGCTACTCAGGAGACAGCGCAATGCCCCCTCTGGTACTCTCTAGTTCATCCAGCTTCACTGGGGCTGGATGCTATGGTACAGACATGGCCGAGGCTTCGTCTGTGCACCTTTCCCCCGATCGCTCTGCTCCCGGGAGTTCTGGTGAGAATGCGCCGGGACGAGGTCAGTCTACTTCTGGTAGCACCCTTCTGGCCGGGCCGAGTATGGTTCTCGCACCTGATATCTCTCCTCGACAGCTCTCCATGGGAGATTCCCGTCAGGAGAGATCTCCTCTCACAGGCAGGGGTCTTTCACCCTCGCCCGGAGTTATGGAAACTGTGGGTGTGGCCTCTGAGGGGGCGCAGCTCATAGCTTCTGGTCTCTCAACCGAGGTTGTTGAGACCATTCTCCAATCCAGAGCTCCCTCAACGAGGAAACTGTATGCCTTGAAGTGGAAGCTTTTCACTTCTTGGTGCGGAGACCGCCAGCTTGACCCAGTTAACTGCCCGATTGGTACAGTGCTGGAGTTCCTGCAGGCCCGTCTCTCCACAGGGTTGACCCACTCCACCTCTTGGTGGACAGTCAGTGGGCAGAAACCCCCTGGTTACACGTTTCCTCCGCGGCGCACTGAGTCTGAGGCCTCCAGTGCAGTCCCGGGTGCCACCTTGGGACCTGGCTGTGGTGCTTGAGGCTCTCTGTAGGCCTCCCTTCGAGCCTATCGAGGAGATTTCAGATCGCCGTCTCACTCTAAAAACAACATTTCTTTGTATCTTCTCTCAAGAGAGTTGGGGATCTTCAGGCCCTCTCAGTGGCCCCTACTCATTTGGACTTTACGCCTGGCATGGCCAATGCCTTTCTATACCCTCGTGCAGGATATTTCCCAAAGGTCCCCTCCTCAGCACCACGGTCAGTAGTACTGCAGACCTTCTGTCCTCCTCCCTTTCGGGAGTCTGACCAGCAGAAGCACAATTGTATGTGTTCAGTGTGAGCACTGGACGTATACGTCCACAGAGCTGCCCTGTGGAGAAGGGTGGACCAATTGCTAGTCTGCTACGGTCCTCCTAAGAGAGGTCTGCCTGCTACGAAGCAGACCCTCAGCCGGTGGATATTGGATTCCATCAATATTGCTTATGAGTCCTCTCAGCTCCCCTCGCCGATGGGAGTCAGAGCTCATTCGACACGAAGTATGGCGGCCTCCAAGGCCTTTCTTGCAGGTGTCCCAATACAGGACATCTGCAATGCTGCGGGTTGGTCAACGCCCCTGACCTTCGCCAGGTTTTATGGCCTCGATACGTGGGCCACACCAGGCTCTTCCGTTCTCTCGCCCTCGTTGTGCTCCTGAGGGATACACACAGGGCAGGGACTTGGAAATCTGGCAGCGTGGGCATCTCGTTCCCCAAAGCGTCTCTGGATGCAGCTCAAGTTCCTGAAGAGGAACGCCTCTAGGTAACGTATGTAACCCTAGTTCCTCGAAGGAATGAGATGCTGCGTCTCGAGGCCACACTTCTGGCATCCCTGCCAGTGCTTTGCTTCATTCCTAGAAGCTGACACCGGTTTCACACTTGCTTTTATACCAGCTGGTCATTACGTCACTCCGCCTGTGACGTCTCACCCATCATTTGAACCGATTACACATGATATTCAGAGCCATTCACGCTGAGGGCGTTCCCCAAAGCATATCCGGACGCAGTGTCTTGTTCCTTCGAGGAACGAGGGTTACATACGTAACCTAGAGGCGTTTTTATTTATTTATTTATTTATTTGTTTGTTTGTTTGTTCGTTCCATTAGCTTTGGATTATTGCAGAAAATGAGCTCTATAGTCTATAGTCCAATTTAGGCACGTTACTTGTTAGCAACCGCCTTTTTTCAGGACAAAGAGGTGTTATTGATGTATTTTATGTCATAGACTAAAATGTGAAAATATCTTGAGCTTGTTTTCCCTACAGACTTTATTTCAGGCATTTAACCAAAAACCAATTCAAAAAACCCACTGACTATAGAATCACAAGTGCTAAAATACCGACTTCTTTTTGGGTTTTGGCCTACAAAAATGTGTCATCCCTTTAGCACTGTTTTGCTAATTTTGTGAGACATTTAAAATGTTGATAGTTTTAGATAACCACATTAGCAAATGAATAAATAAATCAATACATACATACATATATACATAAATAAATAAAAAATACATTGAATGCTGCTTTATTCAGTATAGGAACAAGTTCCCGTAGCAATGCTACAACCTAATTCTAATCATTCTGCAATGCAGGTTAGCAGACGTGGCACAAGCTCGAATGGTAGCAGCACATTACTTAGAGATCAGAGACCAATGCTCAGTGACTGAAGTAATACAGAGAGGTGTCATGTCACACTTTCACCTTCTCACCTCCATGTCACCCAACAACCCAGGCTATTTAATGGTAACGTCAAGGGGCCAGAGCCTTTGGCTGACAGAGAAGCTGCCGTTAGCCTCAAGCAATATCCATGTCAGAGCTAAGATGCACAACCTCTTGCTCGATTGAGACAGAAGGAGAGATGAGGGAAGAATGTCTCAGCAAGAGGTGAGACTTCAATACCGAAGATTCCATTAACCTGCTGCTAAAATATATGTGTGTGTGGGTGTGGAGCAGTAAAGAGCTAGATTTAGTGCTGTGAAGGTTGTGGAGATAGTTAGTCTCCATGATATGAAAGCACCAATTTTATTTATTTATTTATTTATTTATTGTAATCTGATATGTTTCCAAGTGAGAGTTGCAACATAAGAGGACTTGGTGAAAAGAAAATTATTACATATTTTAATTATTACTTAAATTATTTTATTTTATTTTATTATTTTTTATTTATTTATTATTATTATTATTATTATTATTATTATTATTATTATTATTATTATTATTATTATTATTACTACTATTATTATTATTATTTTACTTATATAAACGTATTATTCAAATTAATTGGATGTATTTCTTAAAAAAAAAAAAAAACTGATTATGTTGAGACACTAAAATATATGACATGTGCAAGATACAGTGACCAATGATGTCCATCTAATGTCTTCTACAGGCTGTGCGATTTCAGTAAACGTATAAGATCATTACAAATCACACTGTCCAACATGGATCTAATAAACAGATGTCATCATTTAGTCTGTATGCAGATTAAATGATGACACCTATTGAATCGTATGCTATAATGCAAGTTAGTATAGAAGAATAAAATGTCATCACCATGGGCAGAGGTGTAAAATACTTAAGTAATACTTAAGTATTATTTTGTGGGATTTGTACTTTAATCAAGTACAATTTAAACTGACTACTTGTACTTTTACTTGATTACATTTCTGAAGAAAAAAACAGTACCTTTTACTCCTTACAATTTTATTTCATCTTGAAAAGTACATTACATTTTTATTTTATCTTATGCACATTAAATATGGTAAACTGAAGCTGTGCCTCATGCAAGAACCAATGATCACTGTTTTCATGCACCAAGCACTCACATTTCGACTTCAGTTATGACTTTCATCAGGTAAATGTCTGGCTTCAAAAGTTCACCATCAAATCTGAGGAAGCATATTGAGGTAGCAGAATTGCGTTTTCCCAAAAACTGTTTATTCATTATTCGTTCTGTTCTAATAGAGCCATTAGCTGTGTATTATATTAGCTGAATTCACAAGATAGAGTGCAAATAAAATCAGTGATTGAAATTTTAATACAATTAATATTTTTTGTGGGAATACTTTTTTAATTAAATAAAAATCTCCAAAAGTGTTTAAATAAACATTGCATGTTAAATTAATTTTAATTCATGTTTAGTGATGTTCTTACCAGGTAGTGGATAAGTTATATTTTTAAATTGTGATTATATGACACACTGAGTAGAAATTAGGACTGTCAGTTATTTATTTATTTATTTATTTATTTATTTTAATCTTAATAATTACATGATTTGCTCATTAATAAATGTAATTAGTCACAAATAATTATTTATCAGTATTTGCTGAGAAAAAAAAAAAAAAAAAAACTAAATGTCCCAGTTAAACAATTAAAAGATTAATTATGCTTTTAGACAGTGACGTTGAATAGACAACACACCAAAAATTGGCCTTTCAAAATGTTAATGTTGTAATTCTATGACTCTCCTCATTAATTCAACACGTTCTTGTATTCTGTCTGGAATATGTTTCTAGCCTCTGCATCACATCTTGCTCTTCAAAGGGATTTCACTTAAGGGTTTCACTTAAGAAGACACTGATTCATTAACAGGGGTTGCATGAGTTACTGTCATATTCACTTTGTGTTTTGAAGTGTCAGTTTTTGGATGTCCCATACATGTTTTTTTTTTTTTTTTTTTTTTTCTAAAACTCTTAGTTTGTGTTCATCTGATAAATGAAAGTCATATGGGATGGCATGAGGGTGGAAAGGATGGAGTTTCCTTTTAATCCCTTTCCCTGTATTTTTTTCCCCCTGTGTTCCGCTGTGCTGCATTTTAATTGTTGTTGCACTCGAAATATGTGTTTGACCTGTGCCATTGCATTGTTTCATTTTCTCCCTTTAACCAAACTTTTAAATGTCTGTCAGAAAAGAAAGTACTTCTACTTTTTTAATACTTGAGTACAATTTAAAGTTGTACTTTTTTACTTTTACTCAAGTATGTTTTTGGCCAGATACTTGTACTTTTAATTGAGTAAAATTTTCACTGAGTATCTTTATTTCACTTGAGTAAAATTTTTGAGTACTTTTTACACCTCTGGCCATGGGTAAGTGGTAAACAAATAAAGAAAGATGAATCGTGCTTTGGCAATTGTGGTTTTTATACTGAAAAAAAGAAATGCAAAGAAGGACAAAAATAAACTGCTGCGATTGTTTCATGATGGTCATCTTTCGTCTGGCACAGGCCAAAACTGTACAGTGCATACCAGGCATTAATGACAGATGAATTTAAAGGTTTCATCTCAATGCCATCACTCTATAATTAATACAGCTGCTCTAAAACGTTACACGCATACACATACAGGAAAAAAAAAAAAAAATCTAGATAAAGTAACTGGCCTCACTAATCGACTAGTTGGTAGCTGGACAATTAGTCAACTAGCTAACTAATGTGACCAGTCCCTATTGCATAAATGGTCTCTTTTGTACTAAATTTCAGTATAGTCACTTCAAACTCACATTCAGAAAACTGTCAAAAAGAGTACATGGGTAGAATCCATTATCTTGATTTCAAGGCAAGAGTGCAATTCATCATTCCTTCCATTATAGAGTTGTCCAGGGGTGGTGTTCGTGCACCACTGTGCTCTGCTAGAAATGAGCCTCGCTGAAAATCACAGATGTCATTAGCTATCAGTGCTCTGTGTGGGAGGTTAATGTTGCTTAATGGATGTGTGAATATCTAGAGGATGCCCCCGTAGAAAGTTTTTCATCAATAGGAATATTCTGATAAAACATCAGCG
Organism: Spinibarbus caldwelli; assembly: GCA_039654775.1. Lineage (NCBI taxonomy): Eukaryota > Metazoa > Chordata > Actinopteri > Cypriniformes > Cyprinidae > Spinibarbus > Spinibarbus caldwelli. Next base: position 23,056,932 of record CM077254.1, read on the forward strand.
GTGTGCCCCTGGAATCACCTGAAATGTGTCATGCAGCGTTTGAGACTCTTACCATTTCTTTTCACTTTTTCCATCTCTTTTTATTTAATTTTTTTCCACCTCATCTGAACCGCCTCTACAGCCAAACCTGGTCGGGAGTTTCTCGATACATGAGTGATGATCAGAGGTTGCCTGTATGTGGCTGATTCATATTGAATGAGAAAACATTATGATCTGGCCTCAGGGCAGCGTCTAATGCTCGCCATTTACAAATCAACATGATAAAACACTCTAATGGAATGGATTCATATCCACAGACCTCGCATAGTTTGAGATGACTGCCCCCTTCAAACAAATATCCAGTTGGATATCTTTATTTCGGACCCAATGCCAGAGTTCGGGTGGACAGATTGGTGTGAAAGCTGCTTTCTAAACCATATGAATCCATTAGTGTACCTGTAGCTCAAAGAGTAGAGCATGTAGTTTGATTCCCAATAACTGATAAAAGGAACATAAAATGTATACCGTGAATGCATTGTAAGTGACTTTGTATAAAAACATCCTCTACATGCATAAATGTAGGAACTGTTGAAATGGTGATATGAGGTACAGTTCAACTGGTGTGAATGCAGTTCAGCCTAAAGAACATGACACATCAAAATGACAACAAAGAACTAGTGGCAACGAAATCCGACTGTTTGCGTCAGGGCACATTTTTGAACTGCAGCAAATGCAAATTGTAAGAAAAAAGTCAGTCATGAGAGAAAAAAAAAAAAGTCAGAAATGCACATTTATTTTTCACAATTCTGGCTTTGTCTCTTGTATTTGCAAGTTGAAATATCGCAATTCTGAAAAAAAAAAAAAAAAAAAAACCTCTAAAATGTGAGAGAAAAAAAGTTAGAACTGTGAGATAAAAGGTTGCAAATGTAGAATTTATAACTCATAATTGTGAATTGATATTTCACAACTCTGACTTTATAACTTGCAATTGCGAGATTATATCGCACAATTCTGACTTTATTTCCCAAAATTGTGTTAATGTCGCAATTTTGACATTATAACTGACAATTGCGACTTTACATCCCACAATTCTGACTTTATAACTAGCAATTGTGAGTTTATATCTCACAATTCTGCGAAAAAGTCTAAATTGCAAGATGTAAACTCACAACTGGAAGAATATGTCACAATTACCAATTATTCAGTAGCAAAATCAGACTCCCATACAATATTCTACATTCATCATTCAACAAGAGAAACCGACTGCAGATATACAAACCATAAAATAAACAGTGCTTGCTTACCATTTTGCATTTAAATCCTGTTGATCCCTTTCTTGATTCCAGATGGCCATTTTGTTATGAAAACATATACATATTTGAATGCTCAAATAAAATTATGTAAATCAGAAAAGCCTTGTGTCCTCTTGACTTCTTCACTTGCCCATTTTCATTACTTTTGCTTTTCTTCTCTTGCCCTGGTTCGTTACGCTACTGCTTGACAACAATTTAACAGTATCAAAAAAGCCACTGATGGGGTCCAACTAGAGCCTGACAGACGTTCAACGATGGCCCAGCGCTCTCCAACTGCCGACCATTAGCTTGGTGTGTCAGGGCCTTAACTTGTGGACGTCTGCTGCTGTTGGTGAAATTAATTTGCTAATCATAAGATAATGCCTTTCTCATCGCTACTTGTCTCAACTGAAACTGCGATTGATAAGCAGCAAGTGTTCTTAACTTCTTTTGCAGCGCATCCGTGGCAGACAGACACGTGTTAATTATGTGCGTGTCGAGTTTGGGTTGTTAAACCAAAGGGACAAAAACAGTGAGACTGGCATCATCTCCTAGTGCAGGGATTCAATTAAAAGAGGTCCCATCTCTAAGTTTCCTTCCCAGCAAAGGTATGAACAATCAAAGGTCCCAAAATAACTCACACTTTTTCAGGAGCTAGTATGTTGTATGGCTGTAAAATTAAATAAGCAATGTGCATTAAAACGGGAAAAAATAAAATAAATAATACTTTTCAGATTGGCAACCCTAATACTTGTAAAAAGGTGAGAAATAATAGATCCTACATAGTCAGAAACAGTCTTTTATATTTATATAATGCTTCTTGCAACACAAATTGTTCCTTTTTTAGCAGAAATTAGAATGGTGCCTTATAAAGTGAAAAAGTCAAAGGTGGAATAAAGGGGAAAAAAAAAAATCAGTAGCACTTTATTTTACAGTACGTGTACTTCCCTGGTACATACATGGTAAATATCTTGTACCTACAGGCAAATGAGTGGTAACACAAGGTACTTACCTGAAGTGTATGTACATGGTAACAAATAAGAAACACGGCTGTACTTAACAGTCGTACATGCATGATAATTACTTTGTACATACAGACAAGTGTTGGTAAGAACAGTCACTTACAGGTAATGTCTGTACATGGCAACTAATTAGATACTTTACTGTACTTACTAATGTATATACATGGTAAATATGTAGTACTTCCGGACAAGTGGGTACAAACAGGCACGTCCTTACAGTATCCATATATGGTAACTACTAAGACACATTACTGTACATACATACTAATGATATGTAGCCTACATGGTAAATGTGTAACACCTACGGAAAAAAAATGTGGTATTATGTGGTAACAAACAAGACACATACTGTACTTGATATATATGGCACGCTTGGTAAGTCCTAACCTTATCATTAAAGAGAGGACTGTTTTTCAATTGCTTGTGTAGGACTGTTAATGCTAAATTGCTCTCCACAACAGTGCTTACAAAGTTTGAAGAACTGGTAATTCCTGTGTAATATTTATGTAAAATGGTGCACTTTATTGTACAGTCCTATTTCCATATACTTACTATGTACGTACTGGTGTATGTACCTATTAGTTAATGTGCAGAATAAGTTATGCGGTACTCAAGTTGGGGGGCATAAACATGGACCAAGGTACTTATTAACTGAAGGTAGGTGCCATTGGAGTTAACTTGCCTTATCTTTAACAAAACTGATTCTCATAACTAATTGGTCCAATAGGGATTTTTGATGACGTACATTCCAAATAATTATGTGTGTAGACAGATGTTATTTTGGAATTATACAGTAGCTACCGGACTCATATTTGCACTTGCAACTCCTGATTGTCATGTGTCAGAATCCCTATTTAAAAGGACTGTGCCTGCTACGTATTAACACTATACAGTGCAGCACAGTTACTGCCGTGTTCCCAAACAAACTTCCAAAGTTCCAAACTGCAATGGCACCTACCATCAATTAGTAGCGTACCGTATATACCAAGTACAGTATGTGTCTTGTTTTTTACCACATAATACCACATTTTCCGTAGGTGCTACATATTTACCATGTATATACCATTAGTAAGTATAGTAATGTGTCTTATTAGTTACCATATACTGACACTACCTGTAAGTGATCGTTATTACACACACTTGTTTGTAAGTACTACATATTTACCACGTGTATACAGTATGTGTCTTGTTTTTTTACCACATAATACTACATTTTTACGTAGGTGCTACACATTTACCATGTACATATCATTAGTATGTACAGTAATGTGTCTTATTAGTTACCATATACGGATGCTGTAAGGATGTGCCCGTTTGTACCTACTTGTCCAGAAGTACTACATATTCACCATGTATATACATTAGTAAGTACAGTAAAGTATCTAATTAGTTACCATGTACGGGCACTACCTGTAAGTGACCATTCTTACCCACACTTGTTTGTATGTACAAACTAATTATCATGCATGTATAACTGTTAAGTACAGCCGTGTTTCTTATTTGTTACAATGTACATATACTTCAGTTAAGTACCTTGTGTTACCACTCATTTGCCTGTAGTTACAATATATTTACCATGTACCTGTATGTTCCAGGGAAGTACACGTACTGTAAAATAAAGTGCAACCAAAAAAATCTCTATATTTATAATAATTTATGATAACTGATAATGATAATGTTTATGCTTTTGCTATTAATATTTTGATACTTTAATATTACATAGAGGTAATATTAAAGTATTTATCTAATATTAATAATATCCTAATATTTGCCCTTTGTCATATTAAGAGTTATCTAGCTAGAGTTCACAGTAAAAAGCTAATTATGTTATTTCTGTTCCTAAAATGTGCATAAATATTTCAAACATTCCTAATTTTCTTATTCTTTCTTTGTAAGATTTATTTCTGTGTCATGAGCAACCAAGGAGCCAAACAGAGTTCTATAGCAAGCTCATTGTCATCAATAATTCAAGGAAAAGCTGGTGCCATGACCCAGACAACTACATTAGCTAGTTTTGATTATATAAATGTTCAGCTCTATGTGATTATGCACCTTGTCTATTATAAATAATATATTGCTTTAAAAATTTTAGCCATAATTTATTTATTGTTTCCTGGATGTGTTTGCCATGTCAATCATAAATCAAACATCACTCTTGCTGCACTGCTTCTGGTTCAACTTCACCACAAAGACAGTTACCACATCAATGTTATTTTTGTACAACTATCACACCAAAGCAAACATGAATCATCTTTTGTTTCTGAGAAGTCGTTAGAGCATTCCAACCAATGATGTGAGTTTAGGATTTGATGATCTGTGTGTGCTACCAATGGCAGACTTGAAATTTGCAATGGCAAAAAACTATATGCTTCACCTTTAAAGGTGACGACTGACAATGACTAACACAAAGGTAGTTATTCAATATTTTTTTTTCATGTAAATATATGCCTGGGCTCCAGAATATCCATCAACACCTTTCCCATCCTGTGACCCAACAGAAACGACTGTCAGTTCTCCTGACACTACTGGGCTATTGATTCAACCCTGTTTCCAAGACAACAAGGTGGCAGTTAAATTGACACATTTGTCTCCGGGCTGCATAATCCCTTCAAGAGGATTTACACTTGCTAATCAAACACCTTCTGAGATTGAGTGAAACAATTTCACTCAAATCTAATTCAAGCCAAAAGTGAATCTTATAAATATAGTGCACTGTTTGCCATTTGATTGACATTCAAATTCAAACTTATGGAAAGTGAGGAAATCTTCAGCCACAGGAAGAAGAAGAAGAACGTTTGTTGTAGTTGGTTGCAATTTTTCACAAGTTTTCTTGGCTTCTCACATGTGCAAATTGTGTCTCTGTATTGTGTATAACCTTGCAGACCTAAAGCTATTTTTATTCAAATATCCCTTAACTTTTTCCTAAAATTTACTAGGGGTGTAATCCATAGCCGCATGCTTAGTTGGCCAAACAAGAAGTGCAAGCCACGGGAAACAAGTAAAATTAATTTTGAGACCATGGATGTCTTCTTAATCCCACGATTAATAACTTCAGCTGTAAGTACCAGAATATCATTAACACCTTGAAATGCAAAGCTGCCTCAGAGGCAGGCATTTTTTGTCATTATGTTTCAGCTCAGTGAAAATCCAAAGGCAGAAAGTGAAATTGAATGCCTTCTGTCTATGTTGTTTTCCTCTGAGAGATTGCTTTCTATAATGAAATGTAATGTGCATCATAAATTTGGTTCAGGAAACACTTAGTTTTGTTTGCATGATAGTAATCACAATGCACTGTGGTTAACGTATTCTATACACTGCACATATTAGCTTGTGTGCCATGAAAAATCCTTTTTGATAAAGTTTCCATTTGTGTTCCTGTAGCTCAAACAGTAGAGTATGGCGCTAACAATGCCAGGGTCATGGGTTTGATTTTTAGGAAATGCATGGACTGATAAAATTTATTGAATGCAATGCAAATCACTTTGGATGAAAGCAAAATTAAAATTTTAAGTCACAGATGGCTGCCCTTAAACCAACAATACCTTTCAAAAGTGTAATTGAAGTTTTAAACGCATCTGTTTGAAGTCAGCCAGTCTGCAAAATCTAAATAAACTGTTAGAGCTAAATCACAAACACACACACACACACACACACACACACACACGCACACACACACACACACACACACACACACACAAACAAAGGCTTAAGGCCTTTTTAAAACCAAACACAAAGGTTAAAGACACAACAAAACTTGATCAATGAAAGCATGCTCCCCCCACACTGAACAATGTCTTGGAACATAATGTTTGATGTTGCATCTTTGAGGCTCTTCTTCTCTCTTCGGCCTGTGTTTTCTCATGAGTATAGACAAACAGCTGAGCTCAGCAAAATACAAGTTAATGCAGCCTGATCAATACTAATGAAGTCTGATCAGTGAACACCCTGCAGCTAACACAACACAGACAAAGCCTCGAAATTGCTTATTTGTGTTTTCTAGTCTAAATTATATTCAGTAACAAGATCCATGTGTTGATATAACATGATTGTGAATGCACTGCAATAATTATTTAAGGAGGACAGTTTCCCTGCATAGTCTTTTTTATTTATTTTTTATTTTTATTATTTATTTATTTTGTTGTTGTTGTTGTTGGTGGTGGTACTTTGCTACTTTTTGTTGGATGAAAACTGTACAGAAAAGACAGTAGATTATTGAGGAGAGAGGGGCAATGGGTTTGAATTTAATTCCAGGCTAGTTTAGTGTACCCATGTAAGCAAAAATGTCAGAAATTAGGATTAAAAACCCACCAAAATGAAAAAAAAAAAAAAAAAAAAAAATACAATAATAATAATAAAAAAAAAAAAAATATATATATATATATATATATATATATATATATATATATATATATATATATATATATATATTTAAAAGGTTGGGGCAAAAAAAAAAAAAAGTGACCAGACAGTTATTAAAAATATATTTATTTAAAATAAATTCTCATTCAGTCTTATTATTGGATGTTAATTATCAGTTCAAATTAGTGCCGAATACAATTTTCAAACCACATTTCCCCTTTTTTGTCCAGTTTGGTTTTGGAATATGAAGCGAACAGTTGTGATGTGGCTTGCTTTGCTCCAACCTTGATGAAACTCACCTGCCTGTAAGTGTCTTGTAATCATGAAGACCTTCAATAGCTTCTACAGGTGTTTGATTAGAGTTGGAGCTACAATCTGCAGGAAAGTGGACCTCAGTGACCAGAGCTGAAAACTCCTGCTTTACTGGAACTGTGATGCATCACAATGTTTTGAAAGCTCTGTTTGTTTGAACACTTATTATTATCCAATTCACATTTTTGCTTACATGTGCGGTTACATGAACAAGTTTTTTTTTTTTTTTTTTTTTTTTTAAACCACTTTTATTAAACAAATATTTAGTAAATATTCAGCCTCCTCTACTAGGCAGTAATATGTAAGTAAACACGTTCATATGAAGTGAAACAAACCAAACAGAGATCTTAATTTCAAAGCGCTCTGAAAAGAAAAAAACAAAAAACAAACAAAAAAACACACTTTATGGCCTTGTGCATGTGCACAAGGTGTTTTTGCTTCTGATTGAAAAGAATCATATTCAAGCATCACATGCATTTATATGTCGTCGTCCCCCCCCCACACACACACACATTGATCAGATTATTTCAGTTCTACACCACCCCTTTCAATTAGATTAAATTTTGATTTAATTGATAAATTAATCGGATCGATTGAGGTGTTTACATGAAGCCTTTTCAATCCAGATGAGCCATCATTGTTTTATCTAATTGCATGTAAATGTAGGTACAGATCCAGATGTTCAAGTTTGGGCTTTAAAGTGTTAAAAGTGTGGGGGGGGGGGTGAAATGGTTAAACAGGTTTGCAGGTGCAAAAACGTCGTGGCCCCTACCCGGTTCTCTCTCTCTTTCAAAAAAATAAATAAATAAAGTATAAATAAATAAATTAATTAAAATAATAATAATAATAATAATAATAATTCAACATCTTGATACTTCATTAGAACTACACTTAATACTTACTTTTTCCTTAACATCACTTAGTTAAAATATCAGTTCTGTGAATTGCACTTTTTTGATAGCACTATGACCCATTGCTTTGTGGAAAAACATTGTTCACTGAGCAGGTTCAATATGACATTCATCTGTCCAGCATGTAAAAGAAATTAAAGGGAAAGCAAAGTGATGCAAATATAGCCTCTGTTTGTATATTTAATAACAAATACATAACCTTATCGATTGAGAAAGGAAGAGAAGCACTGAGAGAGAAAATTGAATTCTGGCAAAAAAAGAGATTACTGGTGATGGATCTTCTTGTGAGGCTGAATGTGTGTGTTTTGAATCTACAGCAGAGGTGCGGATAGAACCAGCAAGAGAGCACTTATCGTACGGTACAATAGAGTTGCTATTTCCTTAAAGATATCAGAGGGAGACTGGGCAGAATTTAATTACTGTGAGACTGTTGCCATTTCAAGGACTTTTTTTTTTTTTTCTTCCCGCAGCTGAAAATGAGATTAGAGCTAACGCCTCAGTCATATGAGAGAATCGTGATTAATTTCTCGAAGGAATATGCCTCTAAATCGGTAAACTTTCTCTATTAGCAATTTAGATCAGACCTGCTTTTGCAGAATTGAATATTCACCTGACAAGCATCATCACACTTTATTAACAGCTCAGTCAGAGCTGCATGTCGGGGCCCTCATTTCCAACTAACACACGCACACATCGTAGACTGACAACTGTTATGAATCCATTGACGAATCCACAATGTGTTTTTGCCACCACATACAGTGCAGACAGGCAGACCACTCCTGTTCCACTCTCCTGTAATACATTATAACTACTTCCAATGACGACTCCACAGCTAAAACAATATTTACACACAATGAGTATTTTTTACAACTATTCCCTGAAATGATTTTCTTTTATTAAAGGAATAGGCCTATGGCTTTAGAATAGGCATATAAATACACATCTACACAACTGCACGTTTGATGTATTTATTTTCTTTCGTGCTGTGTAATACTGTATTCACAACCACAAATGCTTACAAAAAAATAAAAAATAATAATAATAATAAATAAAAAAAATAAATAAATAAAAAGTTTGGTTTTATTCTTGCCTCCATGTTTACCATGATTTTTTCAACATCTCTCTGTCAATTACTTTCAATCTTGTACAGAAATCTACATAGGAGCTCATGAAAGAAGAGCTTTGAATAACTCTGCGTATATGATATATCCAAAAATATAATATTATGGCAATTCTTGGATTTGTGTGTAAAGTTTTGAAAAAAAAAAAAAAAAAAAAGAGGCAAAGTTTTGTAAATGTGTGTAAGCAATTGAAAAAAAAAAAAAACGCCAAACAAACAAAAACAAAAACCTATAACAAGTTTGTACCATTGCCTGGTTGACAATGGTACATGGAAATAATAATACAGTTAATAATCCTTTATGTTTAAGTTTAATATGTTTAGTTCATGTAAATAAAATAAAAAAAATACAAGAACTATGATTAAAACACACACACACACACACACACACATAACACACACAAACATATTCATACATATATGTTTATAATGTGTGTGTGTGTGTGTGTGTGTGTGTGTGCGCGCGTGTGTGTGTGTGTGTGTGTGTGTGTGTAGTTTAGTTAAAAAGTACTAATATGATTTCTGTTAAAATTGAGTATGAAACATGCAGCATAGTAGGTATGATTCACACGGAGGCCCAATTTTGTACCTGCATAGTGAAAACCTTATACTATTTTTCTCCCTTCCCTGCACTGTTGAATCAGCGTTTTGAGTCTGCGACAGTGGCAGCACACTACTTACGGGCCGTGAGGGGGAAGCGCCCAGGATGACAACAGCAAAAATCTAGATTAATGACAGGAATCAAGCTGTGGTGTCATCCGCGAGAGGGCACATCAATCTCAAATCAGATTACTCAAGATTAATGACGGCAAAGAAAAACATCTTGATAATGAACTTTATAATGATGGATGGTGCCCCGAGTTAATGTTAGAAAGCCTGAAGTGCAGTTTCCTGGCCCAGGCACAGAGAGAGGCTAATCAAAGTGAAAGAGATGTTCAGAAATTGCATCATATTCAAAGATCGTCATACTTCTAAGTCTGAGAGCAAGTTGTGTGACTCACTGTCTCCAGGGACACTGATCAAAGCCATGAATGTGAACTGAAATACTGTAGTTCAGTTCAGAGGAGAAGGACAAGCTCTGATGATGCATAATCACTGACAGTCAGTCAGTTTTGCGCTCTGCATTGTCAGCATGGTTGTGTGTTTGACATTCACAAGAAGTTGAAAAGTTTCAGCGAGGTGTGATCTTTGTTACCAGGCTTAAACATTAAAGGAGTAGGTCACCCACTTCGTGATGTTCCAAACCCCTATGATTTTTTTTTTTTTTTTTTTCTTGCGTGGAACACAAAAGGACACATTTTAAAGGCTGAACTACAATGAATGTGGATTGGAGCTTTCAAGCTTCAAAAGAATGACATTTGAAATGACAATGAAAAGATCCATTTGTCTATTGTAAGTCATGTAGTGATGTATAAAACACAGTTCACACAGAAGTCACTTTCAAAACCAAGCAGCTTTTTGTTGGTCAATGCAGCAATGTTGTGAAATCTTTATCAGGACATCTGTCACCCTTACATGCAATTCCCAGTTGCATGGATTCCTATTGAAATGATTGGATTTCACCTGTGAAAATTCACCAAACAGCGATAAATGTGGCTACAACTTAAGTCAACACAACAAATTTGCTTGAACAGCTTAAACACGTTGCAAAATCTGCATGGGGAACTCTTTCTGTCAAGTGAAATTCGAGATTGCACTGATTCCTACTGAAATGAACAGCAGTAAATGTGATTGCACAAACTAATCATTTCAAAATTCTGAATCAACTAAACCAATCTCCTCATAAAATAATTAATCTCAAAACACCACAGGCTAGCAGCCAGTGGTGATTAAAATGTTATAAATGGCACAAAACTCAGCCTGAACATGTATAATTACATCTTTTACAAACCAATTGTTTAATGAAAGTGTAATCTATTAAATATTTATTAAATATATATATATATATATATATATATATATATATATATATATATATATATTAAATATTAACGTTAACTATTATTCCTATACTACTACTTCTTTTTCTTCTTCTTCTTCTAATGTATTGCTTGTTTTGCAGGTTCTTAAAAGGCAAAGTACACTTTTTGTTTCATTCACTTCAGAGAAAAATACATTAAACAAAAGTACTTGAAAATAAATTGACTAAAAGTATGTTTATAGCATAATGTGTAGGTAAAATGAAGATGAGAAAGTTCAGCAACAAGCTGCTTCAGAAAATGCCAATTCATTTGTTTTGTTTTTTCTTTCTTTCTTCCGACATTTCAATATTAACACCTGGTGAGAGTGGTTGTAGTTATTCTTGCTATCAAAATCATAACCACTGGCTGTATTTCCCTTGTGACTGATAGTGCTGCTGCAATATGGCATAATGTATTTCATGTCTAGATGAGGAAAAGGTCAGAAAAATGATATTAGTACTTCTTAAATTACATGAAGTGATCTTTTCTACCCTTTTTAACTGCATTTGCCTCTAGGGGTGTTCAAATGAAGAATTGCAGGCAGATGTTTCTTGAGTTACTGTGATAGCAAGAGGTCCATCTCATTTAACGTCCCTGCATTCTGTTTCCTTCAACCTTTTCCCAAAGCAGAATAAGGATCAGAAGCATGTTAAATTCCACATTTAATTTATAAATAGCCAAGAGTATAAATTGCTTTTTGATATTTTCAATTTCCAAGCCAGCCAAAGATGTTATTTCCATTTACACTTGGCTTTTGTCTCTGCAAAATGAGCCTTTTCCATAAGTGCCCCAGTGTATTTCTCACGCATTGAATGTACTTCAGTTTTGGCATCAGTGTTTAAAACTGACAAGTGTATATTTAACTGCATTTATCTGTTGGCCAACACTTGGGTTGCAGGACTGCAATTCAGTTTATGTCCTTAATAAAAATCAGAAAAAAAAAAGAGAGAGAGCGAAAACTGACAAACAATTGCATCTTTCTATCATGCTGGTTAATCAGCAAATGACAGGTGCATTAACTGTGAGGATGGGTTGCACGTTATTAACAGGCAGCTCGTGCTGAGCTATGGTTAATTGAAGAAGGCTGGTAAAAATAGGAAAATGGACTCTCGCAGTTATGATAAACCATATTGCTGACATACTGAGCTCATGACAGCCGCTAATGGGGAATGATCCCTGCTGTTTTAATGGCAGACCATTGCTAGAGAACTATGATACCTCTTATAAATTAATTTGTGTGTGTGTGTGTGTGCGTGCGTGCGTGTGTGTGTGTGTGTGTGTGTGTGTGTGTGTGTGTGTGTGTGCGTGTGTGTATGTGCGCGCGTGTGTGTGTGTGTGTGAGTGTATGTGTGTGTGTGTGTGTTTGTGTGTAATTTTGTGTGTGTGTAATTTTAGCAATAATTATTTCTTATCAAAACACGTTTTGCTGTGTGTGGTTCTTGAATTCTTAAAAAAGAAAGAAAGAAAGAAAGAAAAATAAGTAAAAATAGTAATTTTAAGCTTATAAAAGTTTTTTTTTTTTTTTTTTTTGTATTGAATACCAGCTTTTATTTAATATTTGAAAGAGCAGTACTTTTAACGTGCCATTTATTCAGTGCTCTTTATGCCCCCTCTTAAAATTGCGATTAATGTGCATAAACTTGAAACACAGAACGCTAACATCACCTCTGTGTTTATACAGACAAAAACAAAGGTCAAAAGAGACACGAGTGCCCTTTGTTGAGAAATGTTCTTGTGCTTTAATAAAGAATGCTTGTTAAGGACCTAATCTGCTCTTTCGCACTTTCTCTCACAAATTTCCTCATGTTTCGTGCATAGTTCCCCTTCAGTAACTCGAGCTTTGTCAGAAAATGCTAGGGGAACGCCTTCAGCAATACCATGCTCTGAATCGTGTGTAATCAGTCCAATCGATGGGCGAGACGTCACAGATGGGTAACATAACGAACAGGAAGATTAAAAGCACTTGAGCTCCAACCGGCGTTAGCTTTCTGTCATTCAGCAAAGCTCTGTGTGTGTGTCAGTCACAATCTATGTTCTGTGAGTCTTATTTACTGCTGTTTGTCGAGTTACAAGTCCAGCATCATATAAAGCTCCAGTATATCTATAGCTGAGGCAAAGACAAAACATAAGGGTGAAAGCAAGATCACGTTACAGATTGTGTGTTCCTTCCTGCCCACACTACATCACGAGCGGCGATACACACAGTTTGTGCGTGGTCTGCTTGGGAGCGAAGCACGCAGAGTCTGCTCTAGAGGGGGGTGCTGCCCGTATTGTGAGTGGCTTCCACTGCATACGCTTCGCTCCCCGAAGGCTCTCTTTGAGGAGGGAGCCTTCACCAGCATTCCTCGCGGTGCCGGAGAGCGCGCTGCTGCAGCTATCTTTCTCTGAGGAGATTAATATTTTTTTGTATATCCGAGTGGCTTGCATGTTGTCGAGGCAACGCGTGCATTACGGTCATTCTCAGTTCTTTATATGAATCTTTTCACATAAGACTGTGTTTACTTGTCTAGTTGTTTGGCTGCATTTAATTTTGAGGAATTAAATGATGTATTTCATCTGACTATGAGAAGTTAGATATACAATTATATATATATGGTATACAGGAGCCTCTTGGGATAGTTTCTCGAGTGAGAGCACGATGTTTACCTCTCTTCCTCCGAGGAGGTTGAGGTGGTCAGCAGGGGCTGCTGGGCAGGAGCAGCCACAATCGTGTTCCAGCTCCTCATTCAAGGAATGTCACTTCTCGTACTCCCCAGAACTGTGGAGTCAGAGTGGTGTTCCCAGGCCGAAGGCTTCTAGCAGAAAGCGGATCTGCAGACCGTTATTCTCGCTGGATAGTCTTCGGCTAGAAAGTCCTGATGCCTATGGCCCAGGACTTCTGAGGGCCGGTCCCTCTGGGGAAGAGCAGTGTACACTGCATTACACGGTCTCTCCTCAGTGCCCTCAGGAGATAGGTATGCCAACCCTGCCAGTGTTCCAGGGCGCGGCGGTCTCCAGCGAGTGCTTCTCTCAGTCTCTTCCGCCTGGAAACGTAGCAGAGCTGAGAGCCTCGCCACCCTTTTGGGGGTCTCTAGAGCAGGTAGATTGGCCATCTCCTGCCGGTTCTCCGATCAGGGCACCAAGCTAGCCACTCTAAGTACACCAGAGACCAGTCTCGAGAGACTGGTTCCCTTAGTAGGTCACCTGGCGATGTGGGAGCCCCTGCCAAGCGTGTCTCATTGGGTCCTGCCTGAGCAGGCTCTGGTTCTATCAGTCTAGTCTTCCTAGGAGATGACGCGGGTCTGAGGACCGTCGTTTCAATAAGAGATTTCAGCTGAGGCAGTCCTGATGCCCATGGCCCAGGACTTATGAGGGCAGGCCCCTTTGGGGAAGAGCGGGGTACACCGCATTGCACAGTGCCCGTCTCTCCTCAGTGCCCTCAGGAGATCGGTCTGCCAACCCTGCCAGTGTTCCAGGGCACAGTGGTCTCCAGCAAGCGCTTCTCTCAGTCTCTTCCGCCCGGAAATGTAGTGGAACTGAGAGGCTCGCCGTACCTTCAGGGGTCTCTAGAGCAGCTAGAGCGGCCATCCCCTGCTGGTCCTCCGCTTCATGGCACCGAGCTAGCAGCTCTAAGCACACCAGAGGCAAGTCTCGAGAGACTGGTTCCCTTAGTAGACTATTTGGCAGCGTGGAAACTACTGCCAGATGTGTCTCGATGGGTCCTGCACGCTGTAGAACGAGGCTATCGCATTCAGTTCGGCGCTCTGCCGCTGCTTTTCAATGGGGCCATTCCCACACTAGTGGGTCCCGAGCAGGCTCTGGTAATGGAACAAGAAGTGAATACTCTCTTGAGGAAGGAGGCCATCGAGGTGGTCCCTCCTCTTGACAGAGAGTCCAGGTTCTACAGCCGTACTTCATTGTTCCCGAGAAGGATGGGGGGTTGCGTCCCATTTTAGATCAACTGAACCACTCAGTCATGCAACTGAAGTTCAGGATGCTCTCTTCGAGCAGGTCGTGTCTCAGACCAGGTCCGAGGACTGGTTTGTCATGATTGACCTAAAAGTCGCATGCTTCCTATTTCCATCCTTCGTCATCACAGGAAGTTCCTCAGGTTTGCTTTGGGGGCAAAGCTTAGCAATATCGGGTTCTTCCCTTCGGCCCTGGCACTCTCACCCCGCACTTTCACGAAGTGTGTGGATGCTGCTCTGGCTCCGCTGTGACTCCAGGGCATCCACATACTCAACCACATGAACATTTGGTTGATATTAGCTCAATCAGAGCGGATGGCGGTTCGGCATCGAGATGTCGTTCTCGCTCACATGAAAGAGCTGGGGTTAAGACTTAACTGCAGAAAAGTGTGCTTTCTCCAGTACAGAGAACCACTTATCTGGGCATGGTGTGGGATTCGACCACGATGCAGGCACGTATGTCCCCTGCTCGGATCGAGTCGATCTTCACGTCAGTCAAGAGAGTGAGAGAGGCCAGGTCACTCACTGTCAAGCAGTTTCAAAAACTGCTGGGTCTGATGGCAGCTGCATCCAACTTGATACCTATTGGCCTGCTGGACATGAGACCTCTACAGTGATGGCTCAAGACCAAGGGGTTCTCCCTGAGGGGAAACCCGCTCCGCATACAAGGTCACACGGCGATGCCGACGTGCCTTAGAAATGTGGAGGAAACCTTGGTTCTTGTCTCAGGGCCCGGTGCTGGGAGCTCCTTGTCGCCACGTAATGCTAGCGACGGACGCGTCCCTCACCGGTTGGGGAGCGGTCATGAGTGGCCACCCTGCCTGCGGTCTGTGGAGAGGTCGCCATCTCACATCAACTGCCTGGAGATGCTGGCCGTGTTTCAGGCTCTGAAACACTTTCTCCTGGACCTGAGAGATTGTCATGTGTTGGTGCGCACCGACAACACTGCGGTGGTCTCTTATATCAACCACCAGGGGGGTCTGCGTTCGCACCCCTTGTATAAGCTGGCGCACCAGATCCTTGTATGGTCCCAGGGCAAACTCCTCTCGCTGAGAGCAGTGCACATTCCTGGGCATCTCAATATGGGATTGCTCTGCTCTTGGGAGTTCTAGAGAGAGTACGCAGGGACGGGGTCCGTCTATTGCTAGTAGCCCCGTTCTGGCCGGGCCGAGTATGGTTCTCAGACCTAATTTCTCTCCTCGATGGCTCTCCATGGGAGATTCCCGTCAGGAAGGATCTCCTCTCACAGGCGGAGGGCATGATCTTTCACCCCTGCCCGGAGTTGTGGAAGCTGTGGGTGTGGCCCCTGAGGGGGCACAACTCATAGCCTTTGGACTCTCAAATGAGGCTGTTGAGACCATTCTCCAATCCAGAGCTCCCTCAACGAGGAAACTGTACGCCCTGAAGTGGAGACTCTTCACTTCATGGTGCGGAGACTGCCAGCTTGACCCAGTTAACTGCCCGGTTGGTACAGTGCTGGAGTTTTGCAGCCCGTTTCTCTGCAGGGTTAACCCACTCTACCCTGAAGGTCTATGTGGCGGCTATAGCGGCCTACCATGCCCCTCTTGGTGGCCTTTCAGTAGGCAAGAACCCTCTAGTTACATGTTTCCTCCGTGGTGTGATGAGGCTGAGGCCTCTGGCCAGAGAAGTTTATGCTAAGTGGTGGATCAGGATGCTATTCCATAGCCTCGAATCGTCTGATCTGCCCTCGCCTTTGGGAGTCAAGGCTCACTCGACTCGTAGTATGGCGGCCTTCAAGGCCTTTCTGCAGATGTGCTTATGCAAGACATCTGCAACGCTGTGGGATGGTGCACACCCCTCATGTTCATCAGGTTCTATGACCTAGATTTGCGAGCCACTCCTGGCTCTTGTGTTCTCTTGCCATAGCTGTGCTCTTCCACTCTAGGCAGTGTTTTGCAAGTCTGGCGGTGTGGGCATCTCATTCCCCTAGCGTTTTCCGATGCAGCTCGAGTTCCTGTAGGGGAACGTCCCAGGTTATGTATGTAACCATGGTTCCCCGAGGGAACGAGACACTGCGTCTCAGGGCCATATTTCCGGCATTCCCACTAGAGCTTGCTTCATTTCTAGAAGCTAACGCCGGTTGCACCTCACGTGCTTTTAAGCTTCCTGGTCATTACATCACCCGCCCGTGACGTCCCGCCCATCGATTGGACTGATTACACATATGATTCAGAGCATGGTATTGCTGAAGGCATTCCCCTAGCGTTTTCCGACGCAGCATCTCGTTCCCTTGGGGAACCATGGTTACATATGTAACCTGGGACGATTTTCTGTCGCAAAGAGCTATGGAAGCCAGAAAAGTTGTGTTTGAAGTGGCGTTCCTCTCTGCCTTGCCGCTCTGGCAGAATCAATCACAGCTCGGTCTGTGCATCAGTTATGTTTCATAGATTTGCCAATACTTTTGCCAGCTCCTCAGGAGGAGAGAGGGAAAGTACAGAAATCCGCCAGCTGTCTTTAAACTGTTAGCTGTCATTTGCATTGGTGGCAGTACCATCAGGAGGCTGATAAATCTGATTCACTGGGCCATGCAGGTGGCATTTATATTAATAAGAAAAGGTCTTTTGAGAAAAATTATGTGTTTGGGAGACTTGTTATCCATTACCCTAGGAGAAGAGAGTACACGAGAGATAAACATGTTGATTCTTTAACAACATTATGACATCAAATATGAGGCAATCATATATTATAACGTAAGACGCAGGTCAGTTTCATAGGAGATACCATTGTAATTCTCCTCCTGTACCACCAAATTCTCATTATTGTTGCATTCTTGTTTTATCAAGTAGTTGTGTAAATTCATTCATTCATTCATTCATTGAATGCAGTGGGCTTTGATGAATAAATGAATGAAAATACAAACAAACAAACAAATAAACAAATAAATAAATACATACATACATTTACTGTACCAGTTCATTATCACTTGTAAATGGTTATCACTCTTCTCTTACACATCTTACCCACTTTCTTCTACTTTTTCTCTCCTTCATTTTCTTATTTATTAATTCATTTAACTTTACAGAGCACAGTTAATTTGTTTGGGGAATTATGTCTTGCTAACTATTGTTGATTTTCACGTCCTGAGAGTTTAATTAGCCGTTGTTTTGCATGACAACACCAATTCAAACTATCACCTCGCATCAATGAAAAATGATTATTTATAATCGTAAACTGGTGCGGAAGGCTAGCCAGGGGAGTAAAAAATGGCACAGAAACTCATTTTGAGTTGGTATGTGTAATTTTGTTAATGACAACGCCTCTCTTCCCAACTGGAACTATCATTACAGGGGGGAATTCATATTTCACTCATCTGACAACTCAATTGACAGCTCATCTGGAGAGATTTGAAAGAGAGAGAGAGAGAGAGAAAAAATGCTTCCGTACCATGCACCAGCACGCCAGCATCGAGGAACATTTGGGGGTTTGAGAGCGATGCAGACACGTTGAGCGAGCTGAGCTTGGGTCCATGGTGTGACGGATATATATGGGGGGCTGAGCGTGTTTAAGGTAGCGAGTGTGAAGGCTTAGCTAGCATGCAGGGCCAATGACACAGTTATCATGAAGATGAATGCTGGCCTGCACCTTAGTTCCAAGCCAGGCTTCTCCTTAAAGAAGCGTGAAAACTATAGATCTGGATGCAGCACGCAAGAGCACGTCACATCATGCGCTTGCATACAAAGCAGATTTTCTGGATAACACTCTGAAAATCTGTGAAAATTGTTTTCTTCCTCTAGTTTTAGCTGGTTGTTGTTGTTTTTTAGCTAAATTTATACATTGTAAATGTATGATAAGCACACTAGAATAACATTCTGCTGCTGATGAAGAAGTACTACACAAAAGCACATCTTGTCTGGTAATGGGAGGGAAGGTTAGCAGGTGGTTTGCTGAGCTGAGTGAAGCAAAATGATTTGTACAGGTTGCTGCTCAGGGCTGACCACCCACCAAGGTCCAGTCCCAATCAAACCCTCTCCCAGCAGCATAGCAGGCTCCTTATTGACTTGACTGAATTGATCCTGAACATCGATCTCACCTGTAGACCAGCATTTAAAATAACACTAATATGCTTTTTTGATTTGCTAATTTGCCAGCCTTTTTAATCATAAAGCAAATAACTTTCTGTTTGAAGGCACTAGCACTGCAGGTCTATACAAATTTATTTATATATATATAAATTAAAACTTTTTTTGGATTTACAATGCTATTGAAACGCGTCATCACAGTCTTGTGAAAAGGGTTCATTGTCTTAGTTCTGTTTTGTCATTGGTTATTTTGTCAAGTGATTATTCTAGTCTTGTATTTAAGTCTTCTTAATTACCTTGTTACTTTGTGAGGTACTGAATTGTGCATGCTGTATCTTGTTCCATGACTCAGCTCATTGATTTAGGTCATGTTCATGGTCTGATTTGAATTTTGAATTTTCAAGTTTAAGTTAAAGTGAATTAATTGTTCAAAACAAGTTATATTCGGTACTAGAAATCACCCAGAACAGAAATAAAGTATGTGCTACAACCACAGATACCAGAGATCACGTTGGTTTGAAAACATGCTTACCACAAGGCCTTGAATGGATTGATTCACAGGTCCAAAAAAAAAAAAAAAAAAAAAAAAAAACTTTCATCTGTTTGAAAGTATGATATTGTAAAGAAAGCCTTACAGAGTTTAAAAAAGTGGTCCAGTGAATAGAATGAGTCATTTTCTAGAGACTGTATGATAACATTGAAGAAGAAAAAATAAATAAACGTTTTTATTATGATTTAAAAGTGAAGAAAATTGGAAAGTCGATGACCGGCAGAAAATGACCTGTTACACACAGGAGATTACATACTAAATTGAGAAGTTGTGTAGAGAATAATCAGTTTGGTTATGTGTTGTGCACTGAGGCAGTTGAGAGCTGTAAAACGTATGATTAATATTCTGAATTTAAGTGGTAAGAGGTCGTTAGCCAAATCCCTATTTCTATAAAAAACATAATTTAGAGAGTGTTATCCCAATTATAACCCTGTGGAATTCATAATTTAAAATGTGTTACAAATTAAACTTGATGGAAGGGAATGTGGCGCGGTGCTTTAATTTGGTTTGATTAACATCACAGTACGTACTATGTGCATATTTAGATGCTTTTCATGAACTCAAGTTTATTGATTGGACTCGGATTGTCTCAGAAGTTTCCTCCCAGGCTCTCAGCGGGTGAACTTCTCTTTCCTTTGAATTTTTTATTTATTTATCTGTATTTCTGCCAGTGTTCCACAGCTCAAGGACATGCATGAACACGTACCTCAGATTTGCCTCCGGTTTGTGATGCGTGTCCTCAGCCGCTCACCAACGGGACATCAGTGACAACCATCAAATAGGAGCGTTGACAAAAAGATAACACAGCTGAGAGGCCCAGCTAGCAGGTTGGGGATAAGACGGGTGATGATCTGTCTAAAATATTGTTCCAGTGAACATTGGACTATATGGTGCGTGTCAATAGCTTTTGGTCTCGCCGCTGTCAGTTCGGCAACCATGGCGACCTGTGTCTGATTCTTGCTCACTGCAATCAGGAAAACAACAGGTGGCTGTGTCTCACAGGTGAACCCAGAACCTGTCAGAGGAACAGATGGAAATTCATAAACAATACACCTGACTCCATGCCGTCCTGAGGGGGTTTCTTCCAAAAGAAAGCCTGCAATCCCTTGTTTCACCCATCACAAACATGCATACAAATGCAAAGAGGCGTTTTTCTGTAATCAGGGTCGTGGGAGACCTCAGAGGAAAATTGTATTGCTCATAGATACCTCTTCTGTTGTGCAGGATATGTTATGGATTTCTTGAGAATTTAGTCAATTTTGTACCACTAGCATCCTCAAATTGAATTATGAAAATAATGACACAGGTTTTTCTGGGAAAAAAATGTTTTTTTTTTTTTTGTTTTTTTTTCCGTTAAACAGGTACACAAACAGAGTTCTACCTCAAACTAAATAACAAAAATAAAAACAAAACAAAAAAACAAAAAATCAACTTTCAAATGATTTATTTACTTATATGGCTGCTTAAACTGATTTTACCAAATGTGACATGTTCCTGGATCAACATCTTTTTTTTTTTTTTTTTGACCCTGGAACAACATTGTGTTAAACCAATCAGATTTGAAGAACCAGTTTATAGTTTTTGTGAAGTTTAGGCTTACAATCAGTGTTTGGTGCTTGTACATCAGTGTCATTCATCTATCATTTCCTCTGATTTTAGGGATTACTCATGGTTAAGGTTGGGTTTAGGTGTATGATCAAAAGTTTTGGATTAAAATGTTCTTTGTCTTTGGATATTAAATAAACAGTTCACCAAAAAATGAAAATTTGCTGAAAATTTACTCAGAAGTAGAAAATAGAAACAAATGGGGAAAAAAGTGTAAGGAATAGCTTAGATCTCTTGGTTTGAAAGTTTCTTCACAGTCTGATAGCAATCAATGGTAACACTTTATTTTGATATTCCACTTTAGACATTCTACTAACAGTAAGTAACTTTGCAACTACACGTCAGTTAGCAGTCAGAGTATTAGTAGACTGTCTGCTTAATATCTTCTAACACTTTATTTTGATGGGTCCACAACATACAACATACTGACTATGAGAAACTTTGCAAGTATATGTCAACTTATTCTACTAACCCTAAACCTGTTTACTCTGAGAGTTAGTAGACATGTAGTTGCAAATTAATGAGAATTAGTTGACATGTACTTGCAAAGTTACTTATTAGTTAGTAGAATGTCTAAAGTGGACTATCAAAATAAGTGTAACCCAATCAATAATTAAATTAAAGTGGTCTATATCATTGACATCCTACCTGTCTGTCAAACTATGTATTTGCATACCACCATGAATCAAATAACGAGAGTTTAGGGCATGGCTACTGTAGCAGGGCTCAGGCAGAGCCAGAGGGTGTTTAGGCAGTGTGGAAAAAGAAAATTAGATTCCGTTACAGAAGTGCAAGACAAATTTAAAGACTTGCCAAAATACACAGAGACAGACAACAGGGTAAAAAAAATAAAAATAAATAAAATAAACACTGGCAGTGTTTTAAGATATTGTTTTGAGACATTTGATGGAATGTTTGTGTTTCAATCAATATTCAGGAGTTTATTTTCAACAGGAAAGCTGAAAATATTCCTAATATGTTGGACCTTTAAATGAAAGTAAGCTACTTTTACCTCTTGAGACATACCTTCACTTTTATAGACCTGTAATAGCTGTGTTTGTGATGTTTGAGTTGGGAGAGGCGTGAAGTGCAAAAGGAGAGTTTGCTAAGGTTGTTTTAAAACTTTTTTTTTTTTTTTTTTTCCTGCTAGGTAGCACAGAAATGGCATGCTCTAGATTTAACTTACACTGGATACCGTTTAACATTATAATTATTTTTATGCTGACCATTATTCACAATAATTCACCTTTAAAACTGTAAACAACCAATTATATGGGTAAAAAAAAAAAGTTAAATTAAATAAATAACCTAATCTCCCTTAAGACACTTAAGCTTGTCTATCTTTCGCCAGTTTTGTCAGTTCTGGGGGCAATCAGATTTATAAATAAAAAATGTATAAATAAAAACCAGTTGAGACATTTAACAGTAATATGGTGTGTTTCAAGTAAAGTAATTGCATTTGCTTGCTGGAATTTAATTATCATTTAATCTCAACTATATTTTTCTTTTAAAAAAAAAAAAAAAACCTGACATTATGCAATTAATTATGGCAATTAATCTAAAATTAGAATTAATTAACATTAAACCATTAAAATGTATCTCTTATTTTTGAATTGCTTCCCTATGGGATACTCTATGCCTATGATGTAAGAGTCTTGCTTGAATCCCTGCAGGGTGCCTTGAATGTCTTATTGGCCGCATTTGAATAAATAGAAAACATCTCAGAAAATTTGCATTCTAAAAAACATACTAAAAGCATCTGACTAGTCAGTGCCAATAGCCTCGTGGTTAGTGCACTGACATATAGCGCAACTGCGGTGACCTGAGTTCAATTCCCGTCTCAAGGTTCTTTGTTGATCCTGCCCCCCTCTCTCGCCCACCCCATGCTTTCCTATCAGCTCTCTGTCCTGTCCTAATAAAGGCAGAAAACGCCTAAAAATATAACTTAAAAAAAAAAAAAGCATCTGACTAAACAGGCACAATATAAAATCTTATTTAGTTGTAAAGCAGGGGCATTGTTAGCCCCCTTTTACTGGGAAATGAGCCCCGGTAAAATATTATTAATCCTAGTCCTTACAGTGACGATTACTGTATAGCAGGGGTATAGCAGGAACTTTAAGTACTCTTACACTATAGGGGTAAGAACCCTTTCTGGGACATGGATAGATATGAGATGAAAGGAAAAATTACACTTCATTGCTTTTGTGTTCACTTTCAACATATTTTCACTCTCTTGCAATAGGCTAGTATTAGTACCCCGGGACATTTTCTTTATATCAAGGACTACTAATGCAGACATCTACAAAAGCAATCTAAAACAAAGTAGAACAAAATAGTATGTACTGTACAGTAAAGTATCTGTAAATAGCCTTGTAATATATCCAGATCTCATAGGTAATATGCCTTGCCAGTTTTATTTTGTTTGAGCAAATAACACCTGACCGCAAATGCAGCCAGGCATTCATGCAAATAATATAAATGTTTACTGTGAGGCGAGTTAATTTGTTCTTTCTAAACATCACCTCGTCTTTCGTGCTGTTCACACTCTCTCTGGGGTCCCCGGGATGCAAACATTTTTACCTCGTTTTCGTGCTGTGTCGACCAATGTACGAATGCAAGAACAGCCCGTTGTAGAAACAAGGGTAAATAGCTTTTAATTGGCAAGTGTGAGCAGTGTCTCTGGAGCTTGCCGAATGACAGATACATCGTCTTTCTCTCGCTTTTAGCTTAAAACGGTCCCTCTGCGATTAGACCATCTGCTTTAGGTGACGCTACAAGTCATTTAAACTCTCTTCGTAAAGTGATTTGAGGATGCAGCTGAAACGTTGAATGGAAGGAGCGAAACCACAGGAGAACTAAACATCTGAGCTGTAATGAACAATGACCAGCTGTTAAATGCGTTGATGTACAGTCGCAATTGCCAAAGAGTGTTGGGAACAACATGACGATTGTGAAAATAATGATCATCCAGGCAAGTGATTACTGCGGTAAAGCATGAGGCTCACTGAACCCTTAAAGAAACAGTTCACCCACACATGAAAACTGTCATTATTTACAGTACACACTCTCATGTTGTTCCATAACCACATGCTGTTATTTTCTCGGTGGAACACCAAAGTGGATTTTTTTGAAGAACATTTAGGCAGATATTGTGGTATGATGAATGGCAGTTCATAGTGACCTGACCAAGGGTTCTGAACCATAAAAAAGGCCCAAAATAAATGTGTTAAAAAAAAATAAGCATTTTAATGGCTAAATTTTGGTTGGTGCTTCACACAAAGCAACAATGAATCAAACCATCATAAGGTTTCAGAGGACTGCAACAGGAATATATATATATATATATATATATATATATATATAAACATTGATAATGCAATTTATAGATATGCTACTACACATCTAATAATAATAATAATAATAATAATAATAATAATAATAATAACAACAACAACAACAACAACAACAACAACAACAACAACAACAAATATGTGCGGTACAACTGAACAAAAAAAGATGTTTTTGAACTAAAACCCTCATTAAAAATGATTAAATTATTTACAAATAAAACCTTAAAAGAATAGTTCACCCACAAATTAAAATTCTGTCATCATTTACCTCAAAAACTCAGATTTGATACTCCATTTTTTCTCTTTCTCTTCATACAGCCATAAACGAAACTGGTTACCAACATTCTTCAAAATATCTTTTTATGTTTTCTTCAGAAAAGAAAGAAAGAGTATCTATCCATCACAATATGTATATATGATGTGCCTGTGTGTGTGAATGAACAGACATTAACATTGTATGGCAAGATTATACAGGTATAGAACAACACAAGGTCCAGTGAATACACAGATTGTTCAGTTTTGAGAGAACTATCCCTTTAACGGTACTTAGCACTTGTTGTTTACAGTTCTCAATAGATAGACCTCGAAATTTTAAATGACAAATCATCCACCGGGGCATATTGTGCCTATAGTTGTGTTCTTGTCTAAAAATATTATTTGCTTGTGGTAGCACATAGCCCCGTCTCTAAAAAAACAGCAGCGGTTCCTGTCGCTGCACTCTGTGGCTGTCCATCTGGGAGGCAGCCTGCATACACTTCTAAATGAGAAAGTTGGGTCTGATCGTCCAGCCATGACAAAAATAGATTACTCTGGGAAAAAAAGAGAGGGGAGAGACCAACAGAGTGAGTGTGTATGTGTATATATATGTGTGTGTGCGTGCGTGTGTGTGTGTGATTGGATCGATTGGCATAAGGTAGACAGTAGACTTCTAGACTCTGAAGTGCAGAATGCCTGCTTTAAAAGCTGCTTAAAAAGAGGAAAAAGGTAAAACAAACCTATCAAAATAAAATTTATATGAAATTAAGATTTTTTGTGCTTGGGATCTGAGAAATAATCTTTAAGATATATCAAGCAAAAATGTATTGAAAGCAAATGGAGAAAAATGGGGATAAACCAATAAAAGCACTGCATAGTTTCATATTATTTTCTTGAAAAAAAAATGTTAAATTGAAAAGAGGTTAAAATACCAGTGATCTCATATGACTCTTCTAGAATTTCAGAATCTCAATAATGTCTTAAACCTTACTCAGACATATAGAGAAAGGTTTCAATACTGCCTAAGACATTTATGTCTATTTTTATTTCCCCTAAACATGTTATGACTAACATCCGAGATGACGCTGAAAACATATTAAAGAACTCTATTTAGTCTCCAGAGTTATACAAG
Source organism: Spinibarbus caldwelli (assembly GCA_039654775.1). Taxonomy (NCBI): domain Eukaryota; kingdom Metazoa; phylum Chordata; class Actinopteri; order Cypriniformes; family Cyprinidae; genus Spinibarbus; species Spinibarbus caldwelli. Next base: position 23,082,767 of record CM077254.1, read on the forward strand.
AACAACCTCTGAGAAATATGATTTTGTGTCAGAAACATTTCACAGTAGCATCTCTTTGAAGCAACTTTTTACTTAATTTTTTCCTGGAAGAACAAATGTGCAAAAACAAATCAGAGCAAGCAGCTAAAAGAAATATATTTTTTTCAAATATATTATTTTCAAATATATTATATATATATTCAAAATATATATTTTGCCCTGCGGCATTAAAATCGAAAGAAACATACTGTATAAGACCAGATGGTTAGCCAATAGCGCTTAAGTTTGAAATCAGGTAAAGGTGTAAGTATTGTCACCAGTTCACCAGCTCAGAACTCAGTTTCCCAGCATTCCCCTTGATCCACACTTGCAACGACTTCCTAATCAGCGCACCTGTCAGTGATCACCTCGTTCCCTCACTATATAAGCAGTCACTATTCTCTCCTTCATTGTCTGGTCTTGAATGTTGTATGTGTACTTACCTGACCCTTACCTGAATTGTCTACTTGTTACACTCCCTGTGTTCCTGTGTGTCTCAGCCCTGCCTTGTATTGTCCTGTTGAATTGGATTAAAGACCACTGTGCACCGTGACAGAAGACCGGACCGAAACAGTTACCTCCGTGTCTACCCTCCATTTTTGTTCCCGTTTTCTCTAAGGGTTTTGTTTCCGTTGTGTGTTCCATCGATCCCCTCTCCCGTCCGGAATACCTCCACCTCCTGCTGGAGCAGGGCGAGAGATCGCTCGAGGGCCATACTATACTGTTCCTGGTCCTCGCTGCTCTAACCATCTACCCGGACGACGCGCTCTGTGCGTTCTACAACGCCAGTTTAAACATCTCGTGCAGAGCGCTGTCGTCCGAAGATAGTCCTCGAGTGAATTTCACCGCCTTTGTGGAGTGGACATTGGTGAGAAACGGATCTCCGTTCCCCACCTCTTCCCAGGAGAATCTCGCCAGTTCCACTCCCAACCCAGTGCCCAGCCCATCATCTCCCCGCTGCGTGGAGAGCATGCCCGATCCAACGCTGACAGAGAGCCAGAGCCCTCCGCAACTGACCAGCCATTGCTGATTGGAGCGACAGAGCCATGGATCGGCGCAGAGCCGGAGCTGCTAGTGACGTCAGTCCAGGTGCGTGAGCCGGCAACAATGCCCGCCTCGAGGGAGAATGCCGCGGACCATGAGAGCGCGGAGAGGAGCTCCGCCCCCTGCACCGTGGCTGAGGGTGAGCTTGTTTTGGACCTGGGTAGAGGAGAGGCAGAAAAGGACCTGATAGACTGGGAGGCTGACCTGCTTCCTCTCCCCCATCCTCCCTCGGAGCCCTTTGTTGTTTGCTTCCCTGTTTCCACGTCCAGCCCTGAGAGGGCTCCCATTCCTGATTCAAGCTCACAAATGCCCACCCTGCCACCCGCTCCTGCCTCCTCCTCCACTATTGTCTGGCAGCCCCTCTGCTCGCCCTAAGCCCACCATCTGTGTGGAGCGAGCTCCGCGGGACTGCCATCCTCCAGTGTCACCGTGGTCGGAATATCCCTTGACTCCGCCTCCAGCCTCCGAGGCCTGGACTCCGCCTCGGCCCGTCGACCACCATGGCTCCTAGCTCCCTCCTCTCCGCCGTGGCCCATCAGTCCACTGGCTCCACCAGGCTCCATCGTCCCTCCGGCTCTGCTTTGGTCTGGCGTCGACCATCCTGCGCCACGGGACTCCGCTCCTCCAGCTGTGCCTCGTCTCTCCGGCTCCGTCAGACTCTTCCATCCCTTCGGCTCCTCCTCAGTCCTCTGTCGCTACAGCTCCACTGCGGCCCTCTGGATCCCCGCCTCCGCCTTGGTCGCCGGCGCCATCTGCTCCGCCTTGGGCCACCGGATCCTCCCCGTTGCCCTTGATCTTCGGCTCTCCGTCTCCACCTCGGGCTCCTCCACCACCTGCTCCGCCGCTGTCGGTCAGCCCCCTGGAGTCGGCGGCCATTCCTCCTCCTCCATGGCTCCTCCCTCCATCGGCTCCACCGTGGGCCACTGTTATGGCTGTGGCCTGGGTCCTGCTGTGCTCCTCCTGCTCCGGGCCCCTCTTGTTTCCTCCCTGGCTCCTTCCTCCTGCGTTGCCCCCCTGGACTGTGTCTGCCGGCTCCCTCCAGTGGGTCTGTCCTCCTCCTGAGCCTCCTTCCTGGTTCCCACCTACCCCTCCCCATGTTGTTTCTATGGTGCGAGGACGCACCTTCTGGGAGGGGGCGATATGTCAGGTGTCTGGACTGTCTGTGTTGTGTTTTGCCCCTGTTTCTGTTCCTGTTTCACCTTATTTGGTCGTGTTCCCATCCTCGTTTAGTCTAATTAGTCATTCTGTGCAACTGTGTTCCTCCCAATTCCCTCGTTATCCCATGTACATAAGTTTCAGTGTGTGAGTTCTGTCTTTTTCGGGTCTACTATGTTGAGTTTGTGTGTCATCTCCTGTTCCCCATGTGGATATACCCTGTGTTTCTGGATTTATTAAAGACTATTTCATATTATCCACGGCTCTGTGTTCCTTCCGGCAGCGAATTGTGACAAGTATCAGAATTAAAAAAAAAAAAAAAAACTCACTTCATGTTTTACTGATAAGTGCAGAGCATTAGCCAAGAGCTTGTGTAATACTGCTGTTGTATATCAGAAGCATGCCAGCTAAAAAAACAAAACAAAACAAAAAAATAAAAATAATTAAATAAATAAATAAATAAATACACAAGGCATACAGAATTCCATTTACAACAACCAGCTACACAGGCCCGCATGCTTTCGAAAACATTGCTTTTGATAAATGTGCTAGGGTTACTATGGAAACAAAAGCTGTCCATTAAAGAGAGAGCCCATTGTGTCTAGGAAAAAAAAAAAAAAAAAATGTTTTGCTGCTTGAACATCTAGGACACAAAACAGTTGAAAATAACTCTGGCATTGTGTGATTTCATGCCAAATTGATTATGGAAGGCATCTGATTTTATACTTTTTACATTTTCTAAAGGTAATGCAAGTGGTGGTACAAAAATTGATGCAGTGGTACAGTACAGAGTGCGTGACTCTGAGGGTGTTGCATGTTGTGGGGTTTCAGCATGTTTCTACTGTAGGTGGTTTCTTATAAGCCCTGACCCAAAAGTGTGGTCACATTTATTGTTCTTCTTTGAATTTTTACTAAATAAATCTCTTTATTCCAAAAACTTTGTGAGGGTGAAAGATTTCTTCACATACATTTTACAACAGGTTCAAGTTGGTCACACAAATTCACTTACAGTAGCTGACCGACAGAAAATGATTTTCAGTGCTTCATATATCACTACACTATTGACACAATGGACCTTTGTTGTCTGCGACCTTTTTGCTAATGTGGCTACACCTTTTGTATGAGAATTTTCAAATCAAATTAAAGATTGTATGTGGATGTGATTGGCTAGTGAAACTCTAACATTTTAATTTCAAAATGAACGAAATAACTGTATTAAAGATTTGTTCATTTTGCTAAACGAGATCAAATGAGAGAGTCAATAAAATTATCCAATCTTTCCATCACTATAGGTGTCTTTACATACCCAAGTTAAGGCTGCTCTGTGACTGCTCAAATTTATGTCTAAAAATGCAATGGCACATAAAAGCTAGACTACATTATGCCTGCTCTGACCCATCTCAGTATCAAAGTACTGTATTAAAGTGCAATTGCTGTGTAAATGCATTCATGCCACCTCTGAGCAAAATTAGTCAGTCTGTGTAAAGACACCTGCATGCCACTGCAGAAGCAGTAGTGTTTTTGAATGAATCACCATTATTGAAACTCAGTTTAAGTGACCTCATTAATTAAAATTCAAGGAAATGTGAATTATCTATCTATCTATCTATCTATCTATCTATATATATATATATATATATATATATATATATATATATATATATATATATAAAACACTTTTTTCAAATCAGTTGTATATGCTTCAGTGACTTATGATGATATTTTTGTGTCACTTCCATCACCTATTGGCATAATAATGTTGTCTGCAGAAATTTGAGTCAACAGACTGAAAGGAATCAACTTCCTAAGATGAATCAAAATCTCTACTTGTACTAAGCATTTATTTTACATGCACATGAATTAGATTTATTTTGCATAGTATATATATATATATATATATATATATATATATATATATATATATATATTTTTTTTTTTTTTTTTTTTTTTTACGTAAATGCATTCAATTTATTTTACATAAATGCAAATTTTATGAATTATGCAAAACATAATTCGGTTCCACAGAAAATTCATTTCAAATAAATTGAACTGTACAGTTATAGAAACATATAATTGTTTCCATTGCAACAGGTACAGATACAATGATTCAATTAACACCCCTAGTTTCCTCAAAAGTGCATAAAATGTTCAAGGGTTAATGGTTTGTTAAAATCAGCACTATATTAGTCATGCTTAGTACCATTAAATTAATGTCATTAATAACTTTTATCAAAGTGAAACAAATCACTTGTGAAGTTTCACTTTCTTCTGCCCGTCTTTTACCAAACAAGATATATATGCACATCTAACTAACTAGTTGATAAATCACACCTCTCAACGTCTTCCAGAGTTTTTGCATACTTACATAGCGTGTTCATTACTCATCTTTAAATTGACTGCTTTGAGGCATCCAGTAATAAGGAAATATGATCGTTTCCTCTTTCCATTCCCTGAATATCATCTCTAATTACATTTATGCTCCATGTCTGTGTAAAATGAATGCTCTCTGCCATTGCCTCTTCATTTCTGTTAGCATTCCAGAAAGTTCTCGCACATGGGGATAGAGGCTCAGATTACTGCTTTTAGTTATATGTATAAACAACCACATAGATTGGTATTCATTCCGCTTTGCCCGAGTTTACTGAGGAAGCAAGCTTGGCTTCCAAATGGCTGCTTTCGAGTACTCTATTGATCGCTGTGAAGATGACTGCTGCATGACAATGCCATCAATTCATAGGGCCAGATTCTCAAAAAAAAATAGACCAGGAGAGAAAATTAGCCAATTCTGTGTTTTTTTTATTTTTTTATTTTAGTGTGGCAAACGCTGTTCTGCGATGCTGGTGAAATCATGTGAAGTACTGTAATTTGGGGCTTTGAAAAACAGAGACTGAATAGAATTCGTTGAGAAACAAATATGTAAATGTTGCCAAGAATCAAAAGAGTTTAAGCATTTTCAGTCGCCTCTATTGGCACCTGTCTTTTCATAGTGATTTCAGTTTGAATCATAACAGAGATCATAGAAAGGAAGTAAATGAAGATCTGGGGAGGGAAGCTGTTAGGTAGATTAGCGTCTTCGGTACCAGCCTCCTTTGCACAGGTGAAATGCAGTTAATTAAAAATCAGTCTTCTTGGCTTCATTCACAGTGCTCATGACATCCGTGCCTTAAAAAAAGAAGATGGGAATCTTACATTTTATCATCACATTAATGAATGTTTCATTACTGTGATTCTGCTGTACATAAACACATCACTGTTTACATTTTTAACTAGCAGAAGTGAGTTTAAAACTTGCAATAAGACAAAAAAAAAAAATAAAAATACTCCCTCACTAACTGTACAAAAAATAAAAAATAAAAACAAAAAAATTAAGTGCTTGGCCAGTGCATGTTGTCCCTTTGTAAAAACCTAAAGGGGGGAATAATAATCATATCCATATCAAACACAGTAGATGAAAAATACTGGGATGACCTACTGATTCTGAAGTGAGCATTCAATGGACGCGTTACTATCTCAGGGTGAAATAAATTATAAATATTCAATGAAAACGAACTGACATATCTAGATAAGTCTTGAGATTTCTGATAGGTCCTTTACATGCAGTCTGCTAGCAACTACATCATTTACTTCACAGCATAAACTGATTGGCCTCTTCTGATTCTGCAGCCAATGAGCTTGCTTGCTCAATATTTAAATGGTCTGGTTCAGTGTTCGAGTTATCAGAGTTCAAAGTTCATCCTCCATCTCCCCCAGCTCCACCTGTCTATATGTGCTATGGGATTTGTGTATGCCTATTCATGCAGCAGAATATCTTACATACTCACTGCAGTGTAAACAATTTGCAATAAAAATGCATGGACAAGGTTATTTTATTTATTTAATTTTATTTATTTATTTATTTATTTTTGTGGCTAACTTTATTGCATATGTGTTTGTAGGAGTTTGCAAAAATTATGGAAAGACAATATCTAAATTAATCCTGCAAGATTATTTACTGAGGTTTGCGATAGTCAATTTACTGATATTTGCACCAATATTTCACTGTAATTCTATGATTTGACAAACAGTAGGATAATGGTCATAATAAAAACAGAAGGTCATAATGACTGCGTATTTTTTAATTAACAGTGGGAATGTTCAATGTTATTGTCTAGTCTTGTCTCTCCTGCAAGGCTTGATTTTACAGTCAAAACATCTGTCAGGTGATTCACAACCAGACTTCGCCACATGTCCATCCCCATTCTAAAGCAAATGCTCTGACAGGTCCTTCTTAAAAACACGACCCAGCATCCATTATACGACAGAATTCATCACAGCCTTCCCAAACAACATTGACACTGACACACACAGTATGAAATGCAATAACAGCAGGCAGGTGTGTCTGTATCCGTGTGTTTGTGTGTGTGTGTGTGTGTGTGAGTGATAATAGAGAAAAAAATAAAAATAAAAAATGAAAGAAATGTGATATTTATCCCAAACCCTACTTAGAAACCCTGCTTTACATATTCATTTTACACATGCACATCATTTCCACAGCGCACTGCATATATTCCATGCATCCTCTATATAACAGACACCAATATGTAATTTTGTAACCCCCCGTCTCTTTTTTTTATTTTTTGACGGCTGTAAGTTGCACCACCAGCAGCTGTAGTAATATGTTAAGCAAATGCTTCTTTCTTCAAAATGGTGGTTTGTGGCAGACAGCTCCATTTGGCTGATAGCTTCTCCCAGCATGGGTCCTGGTCCGCGTTTATCATTCATCCCCGCTCTCGGCGCATAAACGACACCACGTGCCATTTCATTCCTCGTTCCTTCATATCTTTTCCACTCCACGCAATCATTATGAGTTAAAGCCCTAATTTCCTACATATGTTTTATTTTATTTATTTATTTTTTTTTTTGTCCACCCAACGTGTTCTGTGTTGTTCTTAAAATAACATCCATTGGATATATGATCTGATAAGAGACCATTCTTAGATTGTTTGTTGTTGATATTAAAGGTTGTGTCAATGTCCTTGTTGATGCCAGTCAATAAAAGAAAAGGGGGACAAATAATCTGGTTTAAAGGGATAGTTCAGACACACACTTTTTTTTTTCCTTTTTATTCAAAACATTCCAAAACACATTAACTATATCATGAAATATCATGATTCTCACCTTTATAGATTATGTTGATCTATAGTGGGCGATGGTCAAATTCAATTCAATTCAATTCAAGTTTATTTGTATAGTGCTTTTCACAATACAAATAGTTGCAAAGCAGCTTTACAGGAAATTAAGTTTCTATAATATATTTATACATTGTAGAAACTTAATATATTTAACTTATGGTGAAATTTGGTAGTTCTGTATGTTGTCTGAGGGTTGGCATCATCTGAGGTCCTCTGAGGGGTTGGCATCATCTCTTCTCAGGTGTTCTGGATCCAGACTGAAGCTTGTGTAAATCCTAGTTACCACGGGATGTTAATCCCGTGGCAGAAACAGAGAAACAAATAGAGACATAATTAGCGTAGCTGCTGTTCCAACCAAGCAAAAATGATTCGTTCAATCCAAGCTAAAGAACAATAATGTGTGTTTGATCAGATATAACTGCAGTACAAGATTATTAGATGCATTATGTGAATGGTTGGCTAAAGAGATGTGTCTTTAATTTAGATTTAAACAGAAAGAGTGTGTCTGAACCCCGAAAGTTATCAGGAAGGCTATTTCAGAGTTTGGGAGCCAAATGTGAAAAGGCTCTACCTCCTTTAGTTGGCATTGTTATACTAGGTACTACCAAAAGTCCATAGTTTTGCGACCTTAGGAAGTGTGATGGATTGTAGCGTGGTCGAAGACTAGTTAGGTACGCAGGAGCTAAACCATTAAGGGCCTTATAGGTAAGTAATAATATTTTGTAACTGATGCGGAACTTAATAGGTTGCCAGTGCGGAGATTGTAAAATTGGGGTAATATGATCATATTTTCTTGACCTGGTAAGGACTCTAACTGCTGCGTTTTGGACCACCTGTAGTTTGTTTATTGAAGACGCAGGACAACCAGCTAGCAGTGCATTACAATAGTCCAATCTAGAGGTCATGAATGCATGAACTAGTTTTTCTGCATCAGAAACAGTTAATGTTTCATAGCTTGGCAATGTTTCTAAGATGGAAGAATTCTGTTTTTGTAACATGGGAAATATGATTTTCAAAAGACAAGTTGCTGTCTAATATAACACAAAGATTCTGTAACACAAAGATTCTAGTTGCAAATTATAATCCAAGAGATTCTGTGTACTGTTTTTTGGTCCAATAAGTAATATCTCTGTCTTATCTGAATTTAATAGGAGAAAATTATTGGTCATCCAATCATTTACATTTTAACACACTCTGTTAGCTTAGGTAATTTAGAAGTTTCATCTGGTCTTGTTGAGATATATAGTTGAGTATCATCAGCATAACAATGGAAACTAATCCCGTATTTTCTAATAATATTACCAAGGGGCAACATGTATTTTGAAAATAGCAGAGAACCTAAAACAGATCCTTGTGGTACTCCATACTTTACTGGTGATAATTGAGATGACTCCCTGTTTAAATAAACAAAGTGGTAGCGATCAGACAGGTAGGATCTAAACCATCTTAAAGCCTGCCCTTGAATACCCGTATAGTTTTGTAATCGATCTATGAGTATGTCATGATCTATAGTGTGAAACGCAGCACTAAGATCAAGTAAAACTAGCAATGAGATGCAGCTTTGGTCTGACGCAAGAAGCAAGTCATTTGTAATTTGTCAAAGTAACCTAATAATGTAATCTACATGCATAAAAACTTGTCTGTTTATGAGTGTCATGCCATAACATATTTTTAATACGACTGACTTTATATTTAATGTGAATCTAACATTGATGGTTAATGTGAATAAAAATACTGCAAGTTAGGCTACTAATCATAACACTTTCATTGTACAGAAAGAGAGCAAAGAACATTTACATTATCAAAGAACATGTTCACTGACAGTCTAAAGTTCAACCACTCTCAAAAACTCCCATTAAAATCACTGAAGCTGTTTACACTATGAAATTAATATCTTACAGATTCGTACACACATTTGCACTTTGTTGTTTCTGACGAGAGAATTCACCAGAAAGAGGTATTCAGTCAGTGAGCGAGTGAAGAAAACACCGGCATTTTAGCAATGATGACTCATCTGAACACCTCTGATTGGCCATTGCATACATAAGATCAACAGAATCATGTGCGATTGATTATGATGTGCAATGCTGTAAAAACGCGTCTGGCTCAGCGCCAGCCAGCGAACAGAGATTTAATTTTAGCAACTGATGATATGAAGCACAGAACGTTCTAATAACGCCTGTGCGATTGTATTAAATATAGAAAATATTAATCGGCTATTTTTTGTCTTTTGGAAGCTGCATTCAAAATCCACTTGGCTCAAAAATCTCACTTTGAATGGGCATGATGCCTCTGCTCATAACCTTGCACTTCAGTTACATCTGATCAAATGCACATTTTCATTCTTTTGCTTGGGTTGAACACATCATTTTTTGTTTAGTTGGAACAGTTTCTGCCGTAACTAGGAATTACACAAGCTTCAGTCTGAATTCAGCCCTTATAAAGAGCTGAGATGACCGAACACATGAAAAGAGATGATGCCAACCCCCCAAAGGACCTCAGAAGATGCCAACCCTCAGACAACATAAAAAACTACCAAATTTTGCATTAAATGACATTAACTAACTGCTTGATTTTTACCGTACCTTTTTGCCATATGGGCATCAACTTGAGATAGTCACCACTGATAAGCTATTACTAAATATAATTCAGAAACATTAATTTTCTGTAAAGCTGCTTCGAAATGATTTGCACCGTGAAAAGTACTATACAAATAAACTTGAATTGAATTGGATTGAATTGAATTGAATTGAATTGAATAGTTCACCCGAAAATGAAAATTCTGTCATTAATTACTCACCCTCATGTTGTTCAAGACCGTCATTCATCTTCTGAACACCAATTAAGATATTTTTGATAAAATCCGAGAGCTTTCTGACCCTGCATAGATAGCAACGGAACTACCACGTTGTTAAAATTGTCTATGTGACATCAGTCGTTCAACCGTAATGTTATAAAGCTACAAGAATACTTTTTGTGCACAAAGAAAACAAAAATGATGACTTTACTCAACAATTTCTTCTCTTCGCTGTTAGTCTTCGACACACGTTCACAGGAGTACCACGACACATACAAAAAGTATTTTTGAAATTTTGAAAGTCTTATTGCCCTTGACACAGTTATTGATTGATTGATTGTAAATACAGAACTTTAAACCATGTTAATAAGAATCACAGCATCTATGAATTTTTAATGCATTTTTTAAATAACTTAATAGGATATAAAAATAGAATGTCATGCCATTGACCCAATGCCAACATTGTCAGGTTGTGTAACATGACCTGGTCCTCAAAAACCTTGCAAAAGAATAATCAAGCTCAAAGACAATATGATGCACTGTAATATCTCAGTGTTCACCACGTAAACAACACAGCGTGCCTTGTCAATCCTCATTCCGTCACATCTCTTCTCTCCCACCCCATGCAATCAATACCAGTTGAAGCTCAAATTTCCTAAGCTTGTTTTATGTTTTCGTCCCCCGACACGATCTTTTATCCATAATATAATGTTTCTTTGAGTGTGCGTAACACCGAATGTACTGGACCCAAATCGATACATTCCTGTTGGGGGCGTATGGTAACCGTACGTAAGGACACCTGGAGGACTGTGCATTGTCCGTGAAATGTATTCATTAAGGGCTGTTATGGAGCTTCCCCACCCCTCGCCCACAGTTCAGTCCTTTCTGGCCCGCCAGCGAGTCGCTAAGATTTAAAAATTACCTTTTGGGATTATAAACAGTGCATGTGGAATCACTTTATTTCTGTACTACACTAATAAGAACAAAGCTGTTGTCAGTGTTTGATTAATGATTTTTTTTTGTTTGTTTTTTCTCATAACCTGGTAGAGCAGGAGATCATAAAGAAGTAATTTTCCAACTTCCTCTCTGCCTGTTCAACATTTGTGTGAATCCTGTCAGACTAAAGGTCCGTATCGCAGCAGCTAAAAGCCACATGGCTTAAGAATGGAAGGTCACAATATTTCATTTTGTGGTGGAGAGAGCTGCTGGACTAACATCCACCGTAACCTGTGATTAAGCTACAGAAGTTAATTGTGGAGAGACCGTAGGCTGTGATGGAGCTGATGTAGGTTATTCTTCTCTGGATGAATGAGGTCTCTCTCTGAGTGCTTTCTGAGTATGGAGTAGATGATGGAGGAATGAGGAACGTGAAAAAAGAACTGATGGCCAAGGTCTCTTGAGTGTGATGGACATGGATGGACATACCAGTGGTGTAATGCAACGAAGTAATAATACTTCGTTACAGTACTTAAGTATTTTTTGGGAGTATCTATACTTTACTTGAGTTTTTATATTTCAGCCAACTTTTACTTTTACACCACTACATTTCCTAATTAAAATGTATACTTTTACTCCGATACATTTCCCCCGAAGCATATTCATTACTTCCTACAAAACAGTCAGAAGTCAGAACACGGACTACAGGAAAGCAGGTTTGACGAATCAGTGTTCTGGTGATTGCAAGTTAGAATCCTAAAAACACCTTTGCTCATGTGCAAACAAGTGCTCGCACAACCGTGGATGATTCATTTTCCACTCAAGTTGAGTCTGGGGTGTGCGATATACAGTATATCTTCTGCGATATACAGTAAATATTCTGTGATAATATGGTAAGTGTTGTTGTAATGATGTGCCATCTGACATTTTCAAGTAGGCTATATCACCAAATCACACACAGTGTGCACACACACTGATTTATTAAAATTCCAGGCATTCTAAATTGTAGACGGCAAAAATGCTTCTGTATGCTTTTTATATTTATATAATTTAATATAGTTAACTTAATCTATATCACACAAAGAGTACAGTTTTTCTGCAGATATCATGAACACATTTAATAATTATTGAATACAAGTTCAGTAAAATAATAAGTGACTTACATTTTAGACATAATATTGCTTGTTTTTGCTCAATTTTGCCAAAGAAAATAGTTCCAAACAAAGATCACAGCACTGTTTTGCATCTCTGAGCAATAGACGGTGTTTACTTATTGAATGAATCAGCTTTTTGAACGAATCGGTTGAATAAATGATTCAGTGATTCACTCATTAACACAGTTAAATGCTTTGTTTCTGAATGAATCAGCCGTTTGAATGAATCGGTTGAATCTCAATGACTCACTCATTAACAGTCTGCCACCTACTGGCTGTTTTAATTTCACATTTCGACTATTTTTTTCATGTCTTAAATTGTTTCAAATACCAGTATTCAACGTTTTATGTTAAAAACAAAACATTAGGCCTATTTATGCATCTGTAATGGCAGTTTAAATGCATCCATGTCCCCTCTGAGATACATTAAACTGTGTAAATACATCTAAATGCTGTTTCAGATGCAGATTCCAGAAATGTTTTCTTATGATGGAATGAAAGACACTAAGTACCGGATGAAGTGTTTCTTATTCTTACCCAAAAATACAAAATGGAAAAAAAAAAAAAAAAAAAAAAATAGTTAAAACTGAACACAATCATGCTACTCAAGCTGTGTATGAACATTATATTCCTGTATACATACATATATATATATATTTGCTTCTTTTGCATTTTGCATTTACTTGTACTTTTACTTTCAATACTTAAAGGAACACTCCACTTTTTTTTTTTTTTTTTTAGACTCATTTTACAAATCCCCAAGAGTTAAACAGTTGAGTTTTACCGTTTCTGAATCCATTGAGCCGATCTCCGGGTCTGGCGGTAGCATTTTTAGCTTAGTTTAGCATAGTTCATTGAATCGGATCAGACCATTAACATCTCGCTCAAAAATGAACAAAGAGTTTCGATAATTTTAAATTTCGATAGCTAGCTGGGGACTACTTTCAGGCACTGCATAATATCATTGCGCCTGCTTCACCCATGGTACGGCAGCAAAGTTCCTTGATAATTACGCTGGAATGAGAGTATAGTTCCTAGCCATATCGGCCTAGAAAATCACTACTTTTCATTTTCCGTTGGTCTTAGTACACGATGTAACTACAGAAGCGTCAAGCTTTAAATAGGAAAATTATTTAAACTCTTTGGTCATTTTTGAGCGAGATGCTAATGGTCTAATCCGAATCAATGAACTATGCTAAGCTAAGCTAAAAGTGCTACCGCCAGACCCTGAGATCGGCTGAATGGATTCAAAAATGGTAAAACTCAACTGTTAACTCTTGGGGAGTTGTAAAATGAGCATATTTTCCAAAAAAAAAAAAGTTGAGTGTTCCTTTAAGTACGTTTAAGATTAAAAAAAAAAAAAAAAAATCTTTTCGTACTTAAGTACAATAAATATCACATACTTTAAGACTTTTACTCAAGTAATATTCTAAACAGTGACTTCAGCTTCTACCATTGTCATTTTCTGCTAAGATATCTGTACTTTTACTTAAGTATGACATTCAGGTACTTTATACACTACTGGGACATACTGATGCCATGCAGACAAAGTGATCTACAGATCAAAATCATCTGGTAGAGTGAAACTGAAAATCACCCAACATTGACCTTGCACCTAACAATTTTAGCATATGGAGTTCTTGTGTGTATATATATATATATATATATATATATATATATATATATATATATATATATATATATATATATATGAGAGGTTAGTCATGCACAACATCAAAACCAGCCTCCCCAACACACTCGATCTGCTCCAGTTTGCTTACCGCCCAAACTGCTCTACGGACGATGCAATTTCCTCCACCCTCCACCTGGTTCTTACCCACCTAGAAAATAAAGACTCCTATGTTAGAATGCTGTTCAATGACTTCAGCTCAGCATTCAACACAATAATCCCACAACAACTCATCAACAAGCTAAACCTGCTGGGCCTTAACACCTCCCTCTGTAATTGGATCCTGGACTTTCTAACCGGAAGACCTCAGTCAGTCCATGTCGGCCACAACACCTCGAGCACTACCACACTGAGCACAGGTGCCCCACAAAGCTGTGTGCTCAGCCCGCTGCTCTTCACGCTGCTGACCCACAACTGCACTGCCAAGTCCAGCTCCAACCACATCATCAGGTTCGCTGATGACACAACAGTGGTAGGTCTCATCAGCAACAACCATGAAACGCACTACAGAGAGGAAGTGGCACAGCTGGCTGAATGGTGTGGCACTAACAACCTGACCCTCAATGTGGAGAAGACAAAGGAGGTTGTGATGGACTTCAGGAGAAACTCTGTTGACCACCCCCCACTGACCATTGACAGCTCGACTGTGGAGAGAGTCAGTAGCACTAAATTCCTGGGGGTGCACATCACAGAGGATCTCACCTGGACCACCAAGACCATGTCACTCTCCAAGAAGGCACAACAGCGCCAACACTTTCTCCGCCAGCTGAAAAGAGCAAGTCTCCCTCCACCCATCCTCACCACTTTCTACAGGGGCACCATTGAGAGCGTGCTGACCAGCTGCATCACTGTCTGGTACGGGAACTGTACTGCAGCTGACCGCAAGACCCTCCAGCGGACAGTGAACACAGCTGCAAAGATCATCGGTGCCCCTCTCCCCTCCATCCTGGACATTTCCCTTACACGATGCTCCAGCAAAGCCAACAGTATCGTGAAGGACTCCACCCATCCCTCCCACAGTCTCTTCCAGCTTCTACCATCAGGAAGACGGTACCGGAGCATCATACCAGAGTACCCCCCCGCCCCAAACACCTCCCCAAACTTACCACATTAAAATAAAAAAAAACATATGAAAACTTTTTTGTGCAATTGGAAGTGTGCTACACACAGGTGAGTGGGCCTGTACAAACCACCTGTAGTAACACACTATGCGCACTAGACACTTTTCACACACACTGCTGTGTGTACACAATCCCACAAAAGACTCAGTAATTTATGTACGTTTACATGCTCATGCACTACAAATCTTCTTGCACTGCTCCCCAGCCAGCTGCTTGATTCACAATGTTTCTCTTTGCACATGTACAGTGTTTATCTGAAGCATTCGTATAGTTTGTATAGTTTGTATTTTTTTTTTAGTTTATGTATAGGTAAACATTTATATATAGTATATTTATAGTCAATTTATAGTCATCTATCAGTAGTTTAGTTGTGTATAGGTTTATACTGTTTTACTTCATTGTTGTAAGTCTGTATTTTGTAGCATCGTGGTCCTGTGAGGCACGACATTTTGTTCCACTGTATGTCCTCACATGTAGCAGAATGACAATAAAGCTCAACTTGACTTGACTTGATATATATATATATATATATATATATATTTTTTTTTTTTTTCTCTCTCTGAAATATATACATATATTATGTAAACAGACACTTTTATTTTGGATCACAAATGAAGTCAAAACAGTATTTTTGTGAAATAGTATTAAATGTTTAATTTCTGTATATAAAATAAAATGTTGTTATGTGATGATAAAGCTGAATTTTCAGCAGCCATTACTCCATTACACATTATCCTACAGAAGTTACTCTAAAGGGGGTGTTTACACAACAACAGTGTCTTGGGTGACTGAAATTGTGTTTCAGAGTACGAAGTTTTTTGATAATAATATTGTTATCATTGCTCATGCATATTATGTGTTTGCTTAGTGTATCTTTACCAATTGACATCACCAACTACTGGGCTGGCATGCATAATACAGCATTGCAAGCTGTTTTTGTGGATTTGAGTGAACAGAGAACATTTTGACAATGGTGTCATCTGTAAAAATAAAATAAAATAAAATAAAATAAAATAAAATGGTAAAGGAAAAAAATTTCCATTTTAGCATATCACTTTCTTGGAAACATACTGTTATGAGGCGACAGGGACAAGAGCCGTGCAGATCAATATGCAAGCTTAATTCAAAGACGTTGTCACAAAACGGGCAAGGGTCAGATAACACAACAGGTACAACACAGGCAAGGCAAAGAATATACCTAGGGCAGGCAAGAGTCTTCGATCGACAAACTACATCCAGAGGGCTTGACAAGTGGGGTAATCCCGTGACGTGAGCAATAGTCCAGGCTGGGGCAAACCGAGTCCTAACGGCAAGATAAAAGTGTAATCCGAAAAACACAGGCAAGAATCTGAAAACAGGAAAAGAGGCAAGGTGAAACTATGACTAGACTATGAAAACTAGAACTGGCTCCATAGAGTAGCTATTGCTAGGAGAGTGATAAACACTATACAATGTTCGGCAATCTGAAAGAGAAAGTCCATGGCTTATAAAGTGTTTGATTGGTTACAGCTGTATGTGTAATCAGTGCAATGGAAATGTAGTCCAGGGTATAGTATAACAGTCTGTGCAGTGTGAGAGTCAATATGATGGAAGGGCGAGGGGGAACCATCAAAGCAGGTAGCTAGGGCGGAGCAGGGAACCAGGATGGAACTGATGGAGCAGGGAGCCAGGGTGGAACCGGCGAAGCAGGTAGCCAGGGCGGAGCAGACAGAGCAGAAGACCACCAGAGTGGGACAGAATACCGCCAGGATGGAGCAGAAGGCCACCAGACTCTGCACGATCATACGAGACATACACAGGCTATGATGGGGCAGCCGCGATGTTAATGGGTTCTGATGCGGCAGTCGCGGTGTGAATGGAGTCTGAAATAACAACCGCGACATGTTTAGGATCAGGAACGACGGTAGTGTCAACACAGTACTTTGTTGTTGCCACCATTTTGTGAGTTCGCTCCGTGGCCACCATTACACGAGCAGATGCAGTGTCGCATTCCTCTGCGACACCCACAGCGAACGCTGAACCAACAGTCAAAAACACATAGTCCATAAACTGACAGAGATGAATGGGGACCCTCACAGATTAGTTGTCTACAAAAGAAGTCTATGAGCACACAGTTCGGCAGATCAGAAAAAAATATTCGAGATCTAAATACTGATGTACACAATCCTCGAGCGATCGCAAGCCCTGCTCGAGGGTTAATAACAGTCTTGCAGTGTCCATACCTCCCCCATGTCCATATGAAAAGCTGCTGGATCCTTGTGTGGCCGAGTATTCTGTTACGGGGAGACAGAGGCGTGAGGCGTGCGGATACATATGCAAGCTTTTATTAATAAACATGGTCAAAACACAGGCAGGGTCGAACACCAGCAAACAGATATGGCACGGGCAAAACACAAGAACACTCCCATGAACAGACGGGGTCGATCGGCGGCGAACGTAATCCAGGGAGCAAAACAAAGAGAGATACTCCAGGTACATGATAATAGTCCAGGCAGGGGCAAACAGAGTCCAAACGACAAGACAATAGAGAGATCCAAGGCAGGCTATAAACTTAAGGGCAGGCAGAGATCAGACAAGAAACAAGATACAAAGGCTAGGATTAAGACACGAATAACTCAGGCAATAAACAGGATTAAACTATACTTAGACTCAAAAACTCGGAATGGCTCTGTAATGTAGCTATCACTGGGAGTGTGATAAACGCTAAACAGTACTCAGCAATCTGAAAGAAGTCGTCCATGGCTTATAAAGTGTTTGATTGGTTACAGCTGTATGTGTAATCAGTGCAATGGATGATGGGAAATGTAGTCCAGGGTATAGTATAACAGTCTGTGCAGTGTGAGAGTCAATATGATGGAAGGGCGAGGGGGAACCATCAAAGCAGGTAGCTAGGGCGGAGCAGGGAACCAGGATGGAACTGACGGAGCAGGGAGCCAGGGTGGAACCGGCGAAGCAGGTAGCCAGGGCGGAGCAGACAGAGCAGAAGACCACCAGAGTGGGACAGAATACCGCCAGGATGGAGCAGAAGGCCACCAGAGCAGGACAGAAGACCACCAGGCTTGAGCAGATGGAGCAGAAGACCACCACGGTGGAGCATAGACCCATGGCAGAGACTGGGACCTAGGGAAAACTGAGACACAAGATACAGACTGTGCATATACGGTCTCAAGGACCGAGGCAGGGAACACAGAAAGCTCATCAATAGGCTCACTGACTGAGACTGGACAGGAAGATAAATCACACTCATTATTTAACATGGGACAGACAGATGGTTCGAAATTAGACTTGGCGTTAACAGAAATCAGATCAGCAGACAGTTCAAAGTCAGATTCAACAGCTACATTCGTACAGACAGATTGTTCATAACCAGTTGCATCAACTGAAACTAGACTGGTAGACATTTCAGTGAGGAAAACTAAACTGGCAGACAATTCACTGTCAGACTCATTCATTGAAACAGGACAGACAGGCACCTGAGAATCAAACTCATTGACAGAAATGGGATAATCAAACTGCTCATACTCTGACTCCTTGGTTGGAACTGGACAGACAGATAGTTTATTGACAGACACTAGGCTGACAGGAAGTTCACAAACAGTCATATCGCTTGAAATAGAACAGACAGATGGCTCATTCTCAGGCTTATTGGTCAAAAGTGGACACACAGATATCTCAGGATTAAACTCATTGACTGGAAATGGACAGACAAACTATTCACTAGTGGTCTCTTGGGCAATGATAGGGTTAACAGGACATACAGAAAGTTCATTTAAGGTTTCCATGGCAGTGACAGGCAGGGATGCGAGTTCCTGAACAGCCCTTGTAGCCGCAGCAGAACAGTCAGGAAGTTCACAGACAGCATTCTCGAGTGTGACAGACAAGGCTGACAGGACTAAATGACTACAAGCCTGTGGCTCTAAAGTCTGTGGTCATGAAGTCATTTGAAAAACTGGTGCTGGCCCACCTGAAGGACATTACTGGACCCTTGCTGGATCCTCTTCAGTTTGCCTACAGAGCAAACAGGTCTGTGGACGATATAGTCAACATGGGACTGCATTATGTTCTGCAACATCTAGACAGACCAGGGACTTGTGTGAGGATCCTGTTTGTGGACTTCAGCTCGGCCTTTAACGGCATTTATTATTATCATTCCAAACCTCCTCCTGCCCAAACTAACTCAGCTCTCCGTGCTCACCTCCATCTGTCAGTGGATCACCAGCTTCCTGACAGACAGGCAGCAGCTAGTGAGGCTGGAAAAATTCTCATCCAGCACCCATATGATCAGCACTGAAGCTCCTCAGGGCTGTGTTCTCTCTCCACTGCTATTCTCCCTCTACACCAACGACTGCACATCTAAAGACCCATCTGTCAAGCTCCTGAAGTCTGCAGACGACACCACACTTATCGACCTTATTCAGGACGGTGACGAGTCTGCTTACAGACGGGAGATTAAGGAGCTGGCTGTCTGGTGCAGTCTTAACAACCTGGAGCTCAACACACCAGCACCAGCAGTGCATCCCTCACAATGGATACCAAAGGACTGACCTTGAAGATCTGGGTGCAACAGACAGGACGTGACAAGACTCTGGACGATCAGCTGTGATGTGACGTGAGTCTGTATGAACAGCTGAGATGTGACGAGACTTTGGGAGATCAGCTGAGATGTGACGAGACTCTGGGAGATCAGCTGAGATGTGACGAGACTCTGGAAGATTAGCTGAGATGTGACAAGACTCTGGAAGATCAGCTGAGACGTGACGAGACTCCGGAAGATTAGCTGAGATGTGACAAGACTCTGGAAGATCAGCTGCGACGTGATGAGACTCTGCACGATCATACGAGACATACACAGGCTATGATGCGGCAGCCGCGATGTTAATGGGTTCTGATGCGGCAGTCGCGGTGTGAATGGAGTCTGAAATAACAACCGCGACATGTTTAGGATCGGGAACGACGGTAGTGTCAACACAGTACTTTGTTGTTGCCACCATTTTGTGAGTTCGCTCCGTGGCCACCATTACACGAGCAGACGCAGTGTCGCATTCCCCTGCGACACCCACAGTGAACGCTGAACCAACAGTCAACAACGCATAGTCCATAAACTGACAGAGATGAATGGGGACCCTCACAGATTAGTTGTCTACAAAAGAAGTCTATGAGCACACAGTTCGGCAGATCAGAAAAAAATATTCGAGATCTAAATACTCATGTACATAATCCTCGAGCGATCGCAAGCCCTGCTCGAGGGTTAATAACAGTCTTGCAGTGTCCATACCTCCCCCATGTCCATATGAAAAGCTGCTGGATCCTTGTGTGGCCGAGTATTCTGTTACAGGGAGACAGAGGCGTGAGGCGTGCGGATACATATGCAAGCTTTTATTAATAAACATGGTCAAAACACAGGCAGGGTCGAACACCAGCAAACAGATATGGGACGGGCAAAACACAAGAACACTCCCATGAACAGACGGGGTCGATCGGCGGCGAACGTGATCCAGGGAGCAAAACAAAGAGAGATACTCCAGGTACATGATAATAGTCCAGGCAGGGGCAAACAGAGTCCAAACGACAAGACAATAGAGAGATCCAAGGCAGGCTATAAACTTAAGGGCAGGCAGAGATCAGACAAGAAACAAGATACAAAGGCTAGGATTAAGACACGAATAACTCAGGCAATAAACAGGATTAAACTATACTTAGACTCAAAAACTCGGAATGGCTCTGTAATGTAGCTATCACTGGGAGTGTGATAAACGCTAAACAGTACTCAGCAATCTGAAAGAAGTCGTCCATGGCTTATAAAGTGTTTGATGGTTACAGCTGTGTGTGTAATCAGTGCAATAGATGATGGGAAATGTAGTCCAGGGTATAGTATAACAGTCTGTGCAGTGTAAGAGTCAATATGATGGAAGGGCGACCTCTGGTGGCAATCGGACGGAAAGCCACGGACCAGATTGGTGACACATACCCTAATATGCTGATTTGGTGCTGAAGAAACATTTCTGATTATTATTAAGTTGAAAACAGTTGTGCTGCATAATATTATTTGTAGAAAGTGCAATAGATTTTGTTTATTATTATTAATGAATATAATTAATGAATATAAAGTTTGAAATAAAGTAGAAAGTAGAAAGATAAATTAAATAGTTTATAAGTAAATAATAAATGTTTAGAAATATGCCATAGTGCTCTATTACGAAAATGTGATTTGGAACTTTTAATCACTTGAGCATGAAGGCTGAAAGGTTCAGCGCATGCTAATGTTTAATTAAATAGAGGTGTCAGGGTGAAATCTTTGCATCTGATTTTCTTTTCTTTTGTAATTGTATTATTTTTAAAATGTCATTGGAGTAATTAAACATAACACAATTTATTCCTGTGGCTCTGGGGAGCAGAGAAGATCAATTCTAAGTCAGTCCTGACATTATGTTCAAGTAAAACAGACAGAGCATGGTGAACCGTCATGCATGGAGACATTGTAAAACCAAGCATAAATAAAATGCATGGACGTAAACGTATTACAGGTATGCATGTATTTATGACATCAAAAACCCGCTGGCTCAAAGATTATGGTAAAATAGACATCCTGTGAAATTATGATTGTCAGTAAGCAGTAATATGAAAAGCCATGTTTCTGAATGGCAGAACCTAGTGATGCCATGTAGACAGAGAATAGAAGTGGTCCAAGAACTGAGCCCTGAGGCACCCCAGTAGCTAGATGTTGCGACTTGGATACCTCACCTCTCCAAGATACCTTGAAGGCCCTTTTTGAGAGGTAAGACTCAAACCACTGGAGTACAGTTCCTGAGATGTCCTTTCCCAATAGGGTTGACAGGAGGATCTGGTGGTTGACCGTATCAAAAGCAGTGGCCTGATCCAGCAAGATAAGTAATGAAGACTTGGAAGCCACTCTTGCAAGTCTTAGGGCTTCAACAACTGAGAGCAAGGCCGTTTCGGTCGAGTGTCCACTTCTGAAGCCAGATTGGTTGCTGTCCAGGAGGTTGTTCTGTGTGAGAAACATATATATATATATATATATATATATATATATATATATATATATAGTTTTTCTAAATGGATTTATATGGAAAGGGCCAAAATGCTTCATAATAAATGCCACATTAATTGTTATATGGTGGGTGCCAGTGTTGCTGTTGCATGCGCCTCAACAAATGGATAGTTGCACCCCTGAGAGCAAATAATGGTTGAACATTAGCATTCGAGATACATTTCATCCAGTTAGCTTCTGGATGGAAATGTTTTTATACTGAGCTGTGCATCATGATATTATTCATGGCTGTCAAACACTTTCCAGAGGCAACCCCTCCCAAAATATGTTTATTCTCTTTGCTCCTGCGCACACACAGCAGAAAGGACATCACTCTCAGAGAAAATGTTTCTGAAATCCATTGCAGTGACAGGGCATTTTCACTCACTGATTTCATGTCTTGGAAGAGACAAGACTTGAGCCTTAACTTTGCAAGTTGCCTGACTGACTGTACCTCACGAGTTAAAAGGGGGATCCCAGGTGAAAAAGAAATATATTTCAATTGTGCTCTTTCAGACACACTTACTATATACTATACTTAGTGCATATTAAATGTATTATTGTGAAACAACTTTAAGTATATTAAGTGTATTTCAAGATATGTTTAAGTTAGATTTTAATCTGTTTGTAATATATTTAATATATTGAAATTGTGTTAAATTGGAACCACTGTAAGTATATTTAGTGCAATTTAAGTGTATTTCTTAAAATACATTTAACGTACTTTTAATGCTTCATGAACTACAGTTAGAGTATATTTTAAGCATCGTTTCAAGGTGCTTCAAGTACATTTCGATTGTATTTCAGCTCATTACACTACTAGTATATAAAGCTGCTTTTTTCAGTATATACACATGCACACACTTTGATATCTAGAAAACTTTAATGTATTATATATTGTTGTGTACATTACAAATATTCATAAAGTATATTAAAAAAGTACAGCAGCATATATACTTTGGTGAAAAACAAAACATACTATTAAATGTATTAAAAATGGACTTGAAATATAAGTATGTTTATAGTATATTTGTATTATTACTACAAACATACTCAAGTACATTTTAATACATTATACAAAAAAACATAATAAATGAAAAAAGAATGCTATGGCAGAGCTATCTTCTTCATTTATAGAACATTTCAGTTATACCTCTTACTAAATAGTACAGAATTTTCCATCAATGAATAAATAAAAATTACAATGCAATTTTCTGAAGAAAAATAAATAAATAAAAATTTACTGAAAAACATAGTGCAGAAGTGAATAGCTGTGTGTGTGCAAAGACTGAAGATGAAGATGATAAAGTTCAAGCAACAGAATAGGGAAGGATGGAGGGAGTTTTGGAGGTGGACAAGGAGATGGTGTAGGGATGGTGAGAGGCAAATGTGCGGGATGATGGCAGGATGTGGTGAAGGGATGGTGATGGGAGGATGACGATGATGCCCTGGCAGCTTAGATGGTGTTTGGCATATGGCACAGACCCAGAGCATCCCAGTGCTGACAACACATGGCGGAATCGAGGGAGGGAGGAGCCAAGATGTAGATGGTGTGACTGCTTACATCTGGGAGCCGACTGATGGAGACAGAGCTGGTGGATCCGAAGGCACAGATGGAGGGCCATCGTCACAGGTTCCGGAGACCTGGGCACAGCCTAGTCGTCCTGGCATACAATATTTTGCACAAGTGCTTTGCAGCTTTAGAAAAAAAAAAAAAAAAAAAAAAAAAAAAACAGAAACAAAATTAGATAACAAATTTTTACATGAATGACTGAAAGGAAGCACAAATTAGCCACCTGGAATGGACACATTGTTAAAGTTTTTCTTCCAAGATTGACCGAATCACCCTCCATTAAGATTCAAAGATCTCTATAACAGAGGTGATACGATATTAAAATGTACTTACTATTCCTTAGCTTGTCTCTGCACTCAGATTTCAGTTTGTCTTCTATAGCAGTTGACCTGAAAAACAACAAATGTTAATATTTCACACACACACACACACACACACACACACAAGGCAAATAATGATTGATAATTTGTTTTCTTTTTAAGAATGACAGTAGGCTGAGAACAATATACCTGGTCGGTAATATAGTCAAAAACCTTCCCGGCCTCAGTAGTTTCAGATGTACTGTATGCTCTCTTATAAGCAACCCTTCTTACAATTTAATCTTTGTTCTTATCTGTAATGAGAAATATATATTAGAAAATAAAGGCGATAAAGTTGTCAAGCTTTAACAAATATAAAAACCTATCAACGAACACTACCACAGTTGGCTGATCAGCTCAAGACAAAGTAATTGTATGTTCATAATCATGGTTTTTCAAAGATCATTAACCTCATTACAATGAAGCCAAATTGTTCAGGAAATCAGAAATAAATACACTTCATTTTGCAAATAAAAGAATGTTAATGTTGTACAAGTTAAAATTACTACTTTTTTTCTGCTAATGCATGTGTCAAAAACATGACTGGCACAGACAAATAATGTTAATTAAATATAAATCTTACCTGAAGTCACAGTGAGGTTCCAAAGCCAGACGCCATACACGCTTGCAGAAGTTGGTGAAAAATATGAACATACCGCTATATTTTCTAATTAATTTAAAACTTCCCCCAAAACAATTTGAAGTCTGTCATCACTCACCCTTAACATGCTCCAAACCATCTAAGAGTTGCGTTCATCTTCGAGAGAACCTGATTGGTTCCAGAGCCGTTCAATGGCTCTGGAACCAATCAGGTTTAGTCCGTGTGTTGTTTGAATTTAAACACGTTTGTTTTTGTTTTTTGTTGTTGTTGTTTTTTTTTTGTTTTTGTTTTTTGTTTGTTTGTTTTTTTTTTTCATTTCAGATATGATGTTGAAATCCTTGTAGGAATTTCAGAAATATATATTAGAAAATAAAGACGTCAAGCTTGAACAAATTTATAAACACCTAGCTTATTACAATTAATGTATCATGTAATGAACAACAGCCTAATCCACCAAAGTAGCATAACCTTTTAAGTAAAACTGAACAACATATTAAACAACATATTTTGAATATAGCAATGCTTAATAATAGTTGACTAATGTTTGTACATTGTAAATGTTAAAAATGTTTTTAAAAATATAACAATTATAAATACATAAATATTTAAAATATAACCATATGTAGGCCTACTGCAATATAAAGTACATTAAAAAGCCACTAAAAGTGTAATCATTTTATGTTCTTACACAAAGTACACATAAAATATACTTTAAGTAAGGGTAACATAAGTATGTTTTCTGTAAATACAATAAAACGTCACTAAACGTATGCTTGTGTTTAGTATATTCCTTGAAAGTGTAACTAAAATATATATTTATTAACATAGTATTTCTACTATACTTTTTAGAAATATACTAATAGTGTACTTGTGTTTAACGTATTCCTTGAAAGTGTAAGGATATATTTATTACCAAAGTATTTCTAGTATACTTTTAATAAATACATTAAAAGTATGCATCTGTTTAGCATATTTCTTAGAAGTATAACTAAGCATATATTTAAAACAAACATACTTCCAATATAATTTTAGAAATATATTAAAATGCAATTCAATATATTTTTAATGCACTTCAAATAAGCATGTTGGGAATACAAATGTATAAACATACTACTTGAATTTCAAGTATACTTTTAATACATTTAATACTACGTCTTTTTCACCTGGGATAACAGTGATGGGGGGGGGGAAGGTGCAAAATTAACCATCGGAGAAGGGAAAAAGAGAGAAATTACTCCAGCGATGGAAATGAAAATGCATGACTTGCGATAATTGCTGTGAAAGAAAGTGACAGCTGGACTCTCCTTTTCAATCTGAAGATGTGACATGGTCAAAATATACTTCTTTCCTAATGGACTGATTCGGTGGCAGCCACCATCATCCGACCCCGTGTAAAACAGATTACAGCCCCTTGCGATATGCTTTTGATGTAACACCGAATAAATGTGTTGATATTACGAGACAGATAAATGATAATGACTTGCAGATATAAATGGGGTGTGCATAAGGAACCAGGCTACTTGATGTCAGAGTGGAGAAAAACATTGTTCTTCCTCATCTAGGAGAATCTTACCTCTCTTGGAGACAGAGTGAATTTGTCATGTTCTTGGTATCAGCACATGCAGGAGTGGATTGATGCTAGTATTAGCATCCCTAGTCGATGTTTTGCCTCTTTCAGTTTGTTGCTGCGAAAATGAAGGACCACCAGAGAAGAAACAGGAAAAGTGGACTTACCTCAATAATAAACTTTCAAACAGCCAACAACTAAGTCTGAAAACTATATAATCTATAAAAAATATATATATATATATTTTACACCACACTACTGCCCAGGCTAACCAGCCAAATCCTGAACACTTACTGTAGTCTGATCCTTCAGATAGGTGTGACCTGAGACCTGTACGGGTACATTTATAATAAATCAGATTTATCAGTGGATCATGAAGAGTAAATGAGCCCTCACTTTTAATGACAGGAAGAAGATACATCTGGCAAATTGCCTTCATTAAGTCAGCCAAAAAAAAAAAAAAAAAAAAAACTCAGACCTGAAGGGGGTTTTCACACTGAACTCTTCAAATGCTGCCAAAATAAAGCTTGCTGTGGTGTCAGAGGGTTTTGTAGACAGCTCCTTCTACGAGTGACAGAGTATGTAGGCATATTGAGCTGTCACTTCAAAAATTGTTAAGAGTGCAGATAATTAGGTTGAAATTAGGATCTGAATGTAACTCTGGGCCCACATACAATACTGTATCACTGTAGATCAGCATTGGGTGTAATGCATTACATGTGAAATCTGTTATGTGAGTATAGTGAAGGAGAGGATGGAGTGGATGCCGATCTGACCATATCCTTCCTTCTGATATTAATTATTTTATTAATATTTCTTGTGTGATTATTAATCAAGTTATTGATCAGTATTTAACCTCCCAGATTGTTTGATGATTGACTTAAGTAGTAGAGCCATCTACAGTATATTCGTAAAGATTGAAGTGTGCGTGTATCCTTTTTAGAAGTAGGGAGAGTAAAGGTGTGAACACATGTTGAGTGTGTTCTTTCCCTAGGGTCACAAGGCCATGCTGAGGGGTCAGGATGACCTACCATCTATGTGAGCTACAAGTGAAGGAGAGAACTGTGACATTTAGATGTTTGATTAACAGATATTAGAGAATCCTGTTCTATCCTGTATTTCTATTCTCCAAGATTGATGGCTGCATAGTATGTGTGTAACCAACCACACTGATAAGATGCTCGCTAGAAGCTAGAAAACCTTGAGATGCAGATAAGGGCTCTGTGTGTATGTGTGTATGTCGGCATCTGTTCTCTGTGTTAGATAAGACTGTCTCCTGCTGCCATCTTGATCCGAGCTGAGGTGTCTCTGTCTTCATTGCTGACACCTACAATAATCATTTGGAGATATGCTTGAAGTGCTTGCATCCATATGTGGAAAGTTTATCTAGTTTTTATAACCAATCAGAATTTTGCTGACTTATGCATTGACGCAATTAGCAACCTCTGTCAGGGTATAATTGTTGGTGATTTTGAATTGTAAGCAGAGCGACCGACGAACTCCGTGCGAGTGTCAAAGCTGACTTCTGCTGATGAAACTGCAAACTATTTTCTTCAGTAAATTTCTTCAGTTGAATCGCATCTCTTGACTCCTGGTCTTTGTTCATCATACCTGATCCTTGGGTTTTAACTGTTATTCCCCAACAATAGCCAACTATTTTGTAAAGTTCCTGTATATTCCTGCAAACATCTATTTGAGCATTTTCTCCTTTTTTCGTATCCCGTATTATAGTATAATAGACAGCAGACAAACCAGGCCACTAACTTACTTTTAAAGAAGAGATTTGATATCTCACACACTATCTAAATGGGGACATTAGACTTCTATTGTTTTTATGTACAGATAGTTATAGATTTTATAAACTAATCCTAACTCATAACTTAAGTCTACCCTTCACATAATGATACTCATTGGTGTATAATTCAAATGTGTATGAAGTTAAAAACGTTTTTCTTTCATAACACCGTAGCCTAGGTGAGTTTTCATCACTTCACAACTGGTACAGTAATCTGAAAGAATAAAGGGCAAAATGAGCAAAACTCACAAGTCAGGCAATTTTTTTTTTTTTTTTTTTTTTTTTTTTTCACATATATAACCAATCATTGTCAAAGGTAACTATTCAAACCATTTGTCAGCTTTGAGTATGACATCTATCCTATGTCATCCAGCCTGGATTTAACCAAAAGATTAATGAATTACAAACTGATGAAGGATCTGCAGCAAGCGAGAATGTATGACAAGAATGTGTCAACAAAATATATATATTTTTTTCCATAATAAAGGAGTGGAGGATGGAGCTCATCTTCACATTGATGAGTAGATGGGGCTCTCCATTCATGCATTAATCTATAGTCTTCATATTATGCTGCATTATTTTTTTTTTTTTTTTTTTAGTGTTGTGTTGGTGATCATAGATATTATAATATTATAATCTGTCCTTCACTAGACTATTTTAAGCAATTTTGAAATGTCAGACTTTTTAAAAATGTTCTGTTGTGTACATAAACAACAAATTAGCAACCCATTTTGATCTTTTCTTGGATCAATGCTTCTCATCTGTTTTAGATACTGGTTAATATCTGTTGGGACAATGAATGAATGAATGAATGAATCTACTTTGACTAAGGTCTATTAAATAGAATGTTGCTGAATATTTTAGCATTTCTGCCATTCTATTTATTCATGCGTGCCACTCAAGCTGTCTTCACTTTCAGTATCTAACTGCTGCCAGTGTAATAGATGCATCTCTGTAGACAGGGACAAGTGTCGTATTATCAGTCATATCAGTATCCTAACTGCTGAGTTGTGTCTCAGTGCATGTCAAAACCTTCTAGTAACTTGTAGAGATAAAGCCAGTCAGGACAGATTTAGGTCATGGTGTCAGATGGGCGATATTTCAGGGGTCACCTAAGCCTCACCCCACGACGCCAAGCAGCTGGGAAAAGAGGACGACCGCAGCTGCACCTTGCTCATCATGTTTGACACCTCTCCATCCATCTGCTGTCCCCTTCAACTGTTTCCTCCATCCTCCAGTTCTCTCAGTCATTAGCGTTCTCTTTTGATGTCTGCCAGTCGTTGATGGGAACTGAGAAAGAGCGAAAGCTGAGAGAAAGGGATGAGTGCAAATGATTGATGCCTTTGAATGATGCAAGAATGCAGAGACTAAAGCAGAATTTACAGACATCAGCTCAAACAATAATTTAGGGGCATCAATTCAAAACAGCTAGGGGAGAAGTTTGGGAAAAAAGTTCAGATTTCTTGCATTTTTCTTTTTTTTCAATCCAACTTTTCACGCAGTAAAAAAAAACTGGTATTTTATTTAACAACCATATGCAATCCAGTTTACCAAGGCACTAAATGCCATAATAGTCCTGCAATTTAATTAAATAAAGTCATTGTAATGTTTCCCCTTTGTTTTAAATTAAGCTTATTATGCCTTATTAACAGAACTAAACACTAGTTGGCTGCCACAATGAAAAATCTGGTCATTTATATCAAGTGTTTATGTAGATTTCAAGGTTGTGCCCCATTTAGAATGGAATTATAAATTTTATAAATTCCAATTCCATTTCTGAGTTTGAATTGAGGTAGCAAATAGCAAACATGTTTTTAATTAGTTTATATATTTCATAATTTTTTCATAAATTTACTTTTGCGGACCAGGATGGAAGAAGACTTACTTTTCCAGAATGCAGTACCTGTGAATATCACTGAATTCAATTTGAGTAAATTCATCTTCCTGTCAGTCTAATTCAATTTCCTGTAGGAGTGAACACTGATTCAAATTCCATCTCAGTATACCAGATAGTAGTAGTCTGCTGCATCCTTTCTTAAACTATCATTCAGACTCACAAGATGCAAATAAATAATGCAACCAGTGGATGAAAATCATTTTTAGCACACTAAACGTGTTCCAAACCACAGGGGTTAATTCTACATTTATGCTTCCTTGTTTATTTATTTGCTTGTGCACTCATTTGCTACTATAACCAATTCAATTCAGCAAGTATGCTTTTCACAGATGCTGGAAAATTTAAAAAAAAAAAAAAAAAAGAAAAAAGAAAAAGAGCCTCCATCACAAAAAAAGAGGGAATATTTGAGGTTACAAGCCTCGATTGACTCCCCATCGGTGTGACTGACAGATCCAGCTGTTTTGCCTGAGGCTAACATGGAGGCGAATCAGTGTGTCCCATTCATTACTGCCTAATAATGCAAAAACTCATTATCATGGTCATGGTCCTTCTGTCACCATGCAGAGCAAAAGGCCCCTGTTTTCTCTACTTTCCTAATGACTTAATCATACTAAAATAGGAAGAGGTGACAGTCTATTCTGGCTTACTTCTGTTCATGGGGGCAATGTTTGGCTAGTTAGCATCAGCCATTTACCCCCTGCTGGTAGATACCCTAACTACACCATTATTCTGGCAAAAAAAGGCATCTTTCTGAATTGGTGACCATTCAGAAGTAGCCGTACTATATATTCTGATGAAATAAGATTTTTATGAAAACAACATATTGAAAATATTGTAGACGCTTTACTTGTAGCATTTTTTAATGTGTGGTCACACTAGCAAAATTTCATGAACGAAAAGGCTCAGTTGTCCATTGTCTATAGTGTAGGGGTGTCCCCAACTAAATATTTTCATAGTCGAATCGGAATTTTCGAATCTTGCCGATAGTTGACTATCAGTCAACTCATATGTTTGGGGGCGGGGGCAAAATACATTACCAAGAGTCAAGACAGACATTGGACAGTCATAATTATTGACGTTAACACACAGAGAAAATGTGCAACGGATGCCTCGCAGATACAAAAATAATGTTTTATATTTTGATTAAAAGATTAACATTAAATGTCAGCAAAACCCTAATAATTCACAATATTTTTTTTACAACAGTGCTCTCATTATAACGTTATTTATTACAGTAGTTATTACCCAGATAGCAACAGAGTATGGGCCAAGTCTGGCTTATATTCGGCACTTCTAGCTTAATTCTGGCGCTGTTTTCTTTTTCAGTCTGGTGTAAAACAGCATTTGGCTGAGCCGTGGCTGGATTTTGGTCCACCAGTAAAAGGACAATATTCGGCTAAGATCTGGGTGGGTTTTGGTTTGCCAAGTAAATAAAAGACCTCTGGCATGAATGTGATTTAGAGTAAAACAGACTTGTGTAAGATGTGTCTTCCTAATTTTATAAATCCTTTACGATATTTATTCAAATAGCAGACACTTTTGGATATTACAATTAATTAAAGAAACATTTATGTACTGAAATCGACTGAGAAATAAAACATGATTGTGTTTTTATAAAAAATAAATAAATAAATAAAAATAAATTAAAAAATGCAGTACTGCTCTGTGCTTTTTGGCTAGGTACTGTCATAAAAGAGGATCACAATGCTGAAAAAGCACTTTCAATACAACGTTTGGATTTGAAATCAAAATAATGGATAAATTTTGTGTTTGTGGTAAACAGCCGCGGATCAGGAGCGGACTGCAAACGCGTCCTGTGTGAAAGCAAAATGAATACGTTGACATGGACAATACTCCGATTTTAATACGATTAAGACAATACTCTGATTAGGAATGTCCCATGTAAACAGAGCTTTTTGATTACCTTAATCCGGCTAAAGTCATAATCGAAGTAAACACAAATCGAATTAAGACATTGAGTATTTCTATTTTAGTGGCATTACTGAAGTGCAGTACAGACATGTAAACACCTTAATCACATTATTACCGTCGTGTAGGACTTTTTGACGCATTTTGCGTCAGGATACACACACAGCAGTGATCAATCGTTTGACGGCAAATAAAAGAGCTTCAACACTGCCGTCGTCTGTATGCACGTACAAATAATTAACTGCACTTCAAGCTTTCATAAAATTAAAAATGAAACACCCAAAACTGTATATGGGATCATCACGAAGACGAACTATATGTTTATACGTGAAATTCTGGAGGGGACGTCAGATGGCGTCGCGTGGCCATTAATCAATCTATGTACCCAGCTAACAAAAAAAGGTCCCCAGGACATCCCCTAAACGGCCTCTGCGAACGTCCACCGGACGTCAGCGTGTAGGGTCCCCTTGACGTCGAGCGGACGGTTGCGAAGACGTCCTCCGGACGTTCACAGGGACGTTCACAGGACGTGCAGCGGCCATTCGGGACGTTTAGGTGACTTTTGCTTTAAGTGCTCTGAATGTCATTTTATTTTACTTTTAGGTTAATCAAAGACAACATACACGTTGTATGGAGCAAAATACATTTATTTTAATTGAACAATTAAAGTTGCGGTGCTCTTTCTGTGTGTGTGTGTGTGTGTGTGTGTGCGTGTGTGTGTGTGCGTGTGTGTGTGTGTTTGTGTATGTGTTTGTGTGTGTCTGGTTGTCAGCTGTGGGGTTAGTCCGATGGCAATTCTTCCCATTGTCTATTTAGACCAAGTGGTGCGAAATTAGCGCACATATGAAGATAGGCCGTCCCAAATGGGCTTTTTGACTCATTTAGGCGTCTCAGTGTGTATTTTTACCATATGGAAATTCAATATTTAAGTTCAATATCTGTCAATATTATATACGTTTAATCATTTCAGCTTTACATGCTAAGGTTAGCTTCGAAAGTGTTCACAGGCTAACGATCAGAAGCCGTACATGACGGACAACTTCAGCAAACGTTTAAAAAGGTAAACTTTTCATAAAATGTAAGCATTACAAGATATAAATTGGTTACAGTAGCTAATGTCTACAAATATAAAGTATAAACACCTTTTCGACTGACAAAAGCTAAAACTCAAGGCCATGTCTGAGGAAATCACCGAGGACCCTTAACTGTCACTACGCAGTTGAGCGTTGGGTACCATAAACTGATGCCATTCGATCATGTGCTCATTTGATCAACACTTGCTTGTAGCCTATCTCCCAATGTGGCTATATTACATTTTTTTTTTTTTTTTTGAGCTGCACGTGGTATAGCAGTCTTAAATGCAATAACTACAATAATAATTTTCCTAAATAACTTTTCTTGTCAGCTTATCAACAGTTTAAAATGTAAATGGAAATAATTAATATACTTGTCTTACCCGTGTTATTTTCCACTTTCTTTTCTTCATGTTTTCCTGCATTCATCACTCTATAACATTCTTTTAGAGCTCCTGGGATGCAACCTTATTTTATTCATGCATGGGGAATGCATAAACCTAATTGTAGCCTTATGTTCAATTACATTATTGAAGGGAATCATGATTTTGATGTTTAAATGCTGAAAACAGACTCCTGATTTGATGACATGTTTAATTACAGTAGTTACTCCTATTTTCTTTTTCAAGAAATGAAAATTATTAATTTAACATTAACTTCATTTTACAATGAATTCAAATCTATTAGACTATAGTAAAAATAATAATAATATCAATCTGCAAAAAAAAAAAAAAAAAAAAAAAGTTTTTTTGCATTTTGCATTCTATCACAGTTAAAAAAAGAGATTTTGTTTTAAGGAATAGGTTGAAGTCAGCTAAAATGGGCCACGTCTTGATAAATGACTTATAATACCATCAAATAAGCTATGCATGGGAACTAATGATATTTTTATAAATTTGCATGGGTCTCTTAAATATGTATTTGTTTTTTAAATGTCAAAAAGTATAATTTTTTAAAAATTATGAGAGTTAGAGTATCAGCAGGTACCTTCTTGAGCCACGGCACAACATTCAGGTAAAATAGGCCAGCTGTTCAGATAAAATGGGCCAATATAAAAAGAGAACAACACGTAATTTCGGCTGAAATCATTTTATTTTTAACAGTAAATTGACATTATTGTCTTTAGTGTGCCATAGCAACAGCACCATATGCATTTCATTAAATAGAAAGTTGAACGAATATTTCATTAAACAATGCAATTAAAAATGAACTGATCATGTTGTATAGGTGTGTGTTTCTGTACATATCCAGGCCTATAAACTTATTTTCACCCTCAATTTCTGTGTAAAAATATGTGTGTGTATGCAGCCCATTTTAGCTGAAATTTGTGGCCCATTTTAGCTTAACCAACCATTTCTACCTAAAATAACCTTTTTCACAAAAACCGAAGTTTCTTTTTTAAATAAAACTTTTTTATTTGAAAGAGCATGTCAAAACATTGTTCATAAACCTTTGCTTTGTTGGTAAGCATACTTATAATTGCTTTAGTAGGCCTACCCTTATTAGTGATGAATGAAATTTACTATGTGGCTCACTTACCTTACAATTTCTCTGACAAGCTTAATGTTACACTCTGCCCTGCCTGCCTTAAGAAACTCAGACCAATCAAAATTATTGTTACATGTCAACAAGTGTTGAAGCAACAATGCAAGATCAGTTATTGTGACTGACTATAAAAATTTTAAGAGATATGACGCTACAACCTTATTTGGCCCATTTTACCTGATAGCCCATTTTAGCTGATTTCACCCTAATACCCTTTAAAATCCAATATGAGTTTATAATTTAGTTAAATTTTGTCAACTCTCTTTGTCTGAGTTGCAAGGTGTCAGGTCTGATAAAACCCCACGTATGGGCGACTGGATTTTTCAAGTGTTGTAATGGAAATTACACTGAGTCCGTGCTGCTTCTGCATTGCACTGCAAATGGAGTGAAATTTTAATTTAATTTAATTTATTTTTTTCAAATTTATTTTTTCAAATTTATTTATTTCAAAATGAAATTCTCACTTGCATCAATCAGAGTGAGAGAGACAGTGAGAGATGTTGAGACAGGTGAAAAGCGTTTGGGTAATAGTGAATTTTGACCTATTGTGCGTACCGTTGTTGCTCCCGCTGTTAGTATGGGATAATCGCTGCATTTGGGGTAAAAAAGACAGAATTATGCATTGTGCCAAGAAGGTTGCACTGTCTGTTCGTTAACACAGGCACGAACTGATTGGCAGCTGCCTTTAGCGGAGGCTTTACCGATTACCTCCATTGATCAAAGCATTCGGCTCGGTCGTCTGTGAGTGACGTCACCTCCCAAAACAAACACGCCCCCTAGTTTAGTCCCGCCCCCTCACATTGATTGACAGCTTTCGGTGTAGACATCAGAAATTCAAATGCAAAAGGAATTGCGATTCCATTTGAGTTTTGACAGGTTATATGCGCGGCACAGAGAGAGTGAAAAAGCAAATGTGGTAATTAATATTGCTATTTAAAAATGACAGGCTCATAACTCGTAAGACATGGGAAATACAGTTGCAAATGGACTTTGCTTTTTCAATTGAAATGTGGAAGTCACTGTGCGTTCGCAAAAGCGAAAATGCAAACGATAATGCAAGATTTGCAATTGCATTTGGATTATGTCACAATTTATGCGTCCACATATGGAAAACGCAATTGAAAATACAATTTGCAATTCTATTTGAAAATAGTCCGGAAAATCCTTCCATATACTTCAATATGTAAATGCATTATTGAGCAGATAAATCACAGAGGTGACTGAATCTTGTTTGGATGTTACAGGGACAGATGAGACACACGAGTGTTTATCCAGTGCAGAGTGTCTGATGAAGGAATGCTGCCATCAAAGGCTCTCAGTGAGTATACTACTGAAATGAATTAAACATCTTTTAAATCTTAAGTTGTAAGTTGTGTTATTGTAATTTCAAACAGAGTTATTACAGCCCTTTTCTGATTCTTGATTTCTGTGCATTTGCTGCAGAGCTTGTGTGGTGGAGCAGGTGACGGTGGCATTTGTGGAAAAAATGGGAAAATCTCAAATGAAAAATATAAACTAAGATCATTTTGTTACTTCTAATACAGAAATCAAATGACATTGTGCTGTTAAAATGACTGCTTTTGTATTGTTTTTGTGCATCTTTATGTGATCTGAAATGTCTGCAGACTGGTGTGAGCAGTGAGGATTGAGAATCCACAGCAGCATCCTGGAAATGATCCAGTGTCATGGATGAGATGCTCCATCACTCCACCTACTCTTACTGCCTCATCAGGACCGGATGTTGCTGTGGTCTCTTCATCCTCAGTGACCCCAAAGCCAGCGAGAGCATCTAGAGAAAGTCCAAAAGATGCTGAGGATGTGATTTTGGTCAGGTTTGTTCTGCTGGTTTCTGTTCATACAACATCAATCAATGAAACCTGATTTTCAGAAGCTTCAAAAGCATCATCAAATAATGTCATGAAGCCTCTGAAAGTCAGGCTCCATTGACTGATATTGTATGAACAGAAACCAGCAGGACAAACTTGACCAAAATCACCTTTTGTGTTCAGAAAACCACCAAGGATTGAACAGTGTGGAGGCGAGTAAATAATGACTGAATTTATATGTTTGGGTGAACTAACCTTTTAAAGCACCAAATAGAAATTGTATGAAATATATGTATGCATTTATATTATAGTAGTACCTTGAAGAAATACACTTTAAGAAATAAGCAACTTTATTGAGTATTTGTGCCAAAGACACAAAAAAGGATTTACAAAAATCACATTTACATTTATGCATTTGGCAGACACTTTTATCTGAAGTGACTTACAGTGCTCTTATTACAGGGACCCCAATCCCCCTGCAGCAACCTGGAGAAAAGAACCTTGCTCTGAATGCTGACAACATGAGATGTAAAATGTTTTACTCTGTGTAAATGTTTTACTGGTAGTGGTGTTCAAGGAGAGCAGGCACATTAATGTTTGGAGCAGACACAGCGACAGCCAGATTGTCCCGCACATGTTCTCCTACTCTTGTTCAAGATTGTATGGTTCAGGGGCATCAACATGGTCTTCCTCATTCTCTCTGTGCACTCAGACAATGATAGCCTTGATGTCCCTTTCCCATCCATGATCAGATTCCAGTCTCACAGCAGCTATGAAGGTCGTGATGGACGGCAGAGACAGGTGAAGGTGGGCATGGTGGTCAGCTGCAGAAATGGCATAGCTGTGTTGAGATGCAGTAGGATGTGGGTTCACCGCCTGTAAATACATGATTGTC
Organism: Spinibarbus caldwelli; assembly: GCA_039654775.1. NCBI lineage: Eukaryota > Metazoa > Chordata > Actinopteri > Cypriniformes > Cyprinidae > Spinibarbus > Spinibarbus caldwelli. The sequence continues at coordinate 23,119,961 of CM077254.1, forward strand.
AGAACAATATGTTTGAATAAAGCTTTGTTTAATGTGTTGTCGACTTGTATTTATTTATTGTCATGGTTACTTTTATTCATTATTTTACTCATTTATTCATGTTTCCTGTTGTTGTCAGTATATAGAATATAACTGTTTCATTAACTTATGCGTTAATTCATTACTTGAGCTTGGCTGGATTTGTCTAGTGTGACTTCATGCATAGCTATGATATATGAAAAAAACAAATTACATTTTGCTTGTACATATGTATGTATATAGTGTCAGAATCCTGGAAATGGTCCAGTGTCATGGATGAGATGCTCCATATATAAATATATATAAATGTATATGTATGTATATGTGTGTTTGGGGTCATTATCATGTTGGAAAACCCAGTTTCTGAAGGAAAGGGCATCATGTTCTGCTTCAGAATGTCACAGTACATGTTGGAATCCATGTTTCCCTCAATGAACCGCAGTTCCCCAGTACCAGCAGCACTCATGCAGCCCCAGACCATGATGCTACCACCACCATGCTTGACTGTAGGCTAGACACAATTTTCTTGGTACTCCTCACCAGGCCGTCACCACACATGCTGGACACCATCTGAGCCAAACAAGTTTATCTTAGTCTCATCAGACCACAGGACATGGTTCCAGTAATTCACGCTCTTGGACAGGTTGTCTTCAGCAAATTGTTTGCAGGCTTTCTTGTGAGCCAGCTTCAGAAGAGGCTTCCTTCTGGGACAACGGCCATGCAAACCGACTTGTTGCAGTGTGTGGCGTATGGTCTGAGCACTGACAAGCTGACCTTTCACTTCTGCAACCTCTAAAGCAATGCTGGCAGCACTTAAGCGTATGTTTTTTGAAGCCAGCTTCTGCACCTGACGCACACCACGAGGACTCAATTTCTTTGATCGACCCTTGCGAGGCCTGTATCGAGTGGAACCCATCTTGGAAAACCTCTGTACGACACTGGCCACTGTACTGTAACTCAGTTTCAGGGTGTTACTGATCTTCTTATAGCCTAGGCCATCTTTGTGGAGAGCAACAATTCTAATTCTCAAATCCTCAGAAAGTTCTTTGCCATGAGGTGCCATGTTGAACATCCAGTGGTCAGTATGAGAGAATTGTACTCAAAGCACCAAATTTTAACTGCTCTAATACAAGATATACAAATTTGTATAGTCCTGTTAAGCAGACAAAAACATGTACATGATGAATAGGACATGTGGATTTGCATGGTTAAACGACGTATAGCTGTTATCACTTAGGGTGTACTTACTTTTGTTGCCAGCTATTTTGACAAAAATTGCTGTATGTTGAGTTATTTTCAGAGGACAGTAAATCTACACTGCTATACAAGTTGCACATTGACTACTCTATATCCAAGTTTCATTTTTATAGTATTGTCCCTTGAGAAGATATAATAAAATAGTTGCTGAAATGTGAGGAGTGTACTCACTTTTGTGAGATACTGTATATGTATATGTGTTTATGTATGTATATGTATATATGTGTGTGTGTGTACCTGTTTTTCTATTCAGGTGGGGACTTAAACCTGAATACACACGACTCATGGGGACTCGTGTCACGGTGGGGACCTAAATTGAGGTCCCACGGGTAAACAAGCTTATACATCACACAGAATGAAGTTTTTTGAAAATCTAAAAATGCAGAAAGTCTCCTGTGAGGGTTAAGTTTAGGTGTAGAGTTGGTGTAGGGCAATAGAATATACGGTCTGTACAGTAGAAAAACCATTACACCTATGAATGTTCCCACAAGGATAGCGAAACAAGTGTGTGTATGTATATATATATATATATATATATATATATATATATATATATATATATATGTGTGTGTGTGTGTGTGTGTGTGTGTGTGTGTGTGTGTGTGTGTATATATATATATATATACATATATCTTATTTTTTTAAGTGAGTAATACTTACATTTTTCCAGTATAAAATCAACAGTCTTCTCCAAAGGCGAGATCTTCAAGCAGCTGCCCGACATGTCCTTTGTGCAGATATTAAAAATGCTGAGGAAAACTGTACTTGGTAGGGTTGTGGAGTTAGTGATGCTACGAGGTGTTGTGCACCTGTCCCTCTTATCTTATTTTTATTATTATTACTGCAGAACTTATAATTACATACAACCATCTTTCCCTGAGCTTGTATCTTTAACAATGAACAATCATAATGACAAAAAACAAATATAATGGATTTGCATACATCATAGTATGAGATATTGTATACACAGAAAAAAGGCTTAAATATCTTTGAATAATCATAATATTCATATAATCATAATGCATCAAAAAATTGCATTTTTAATTTTTTTTTTTATTTATGTATTTATTTATTTTTATTAATAAGCCTGAGGCATGAAATGAGAGTTAAATTCAAAAAGAAAAAGGAAAACAAAGGAGTTTTAAGCCAGTTTTTCCTGTGGATGAACAATTTTGCACATAATATAAAGAAATTAGCAACATATTCAAGAGATAAAGAGTTTTCATAATAAAACGTAATATATTTAAGGATTAAACTGTGGGTCATATTAATAGGGTTAAAAATATAAAAAAACTTAAATCAATCCAAACTGTATTGGTTATACTACAATCACAATAAAAAGGCAGCTTTTTCTTCAACAAGACCACAAAATAAGCAAATTTCATCAACATCAAAATATTTACAGATAGTTTAGTGTCGCTAATATAAGTTGTTGCATTTGTTATAACGTCATAGATCACATGACAGCGTCATGGCGGATCACATTCATACTTAACGATTTGGCTGTAGAGTACTTAGATTTGGCTGTAGAGTACGTACTCTTTTAGCGCTCGATACGTAAGTACTTACTGAAATTAAGTACCTACTCATTGAGTAGGCGATTTCGAATGCAGCCTCTGATTGGTTTATTGCACGTTATGCCCAAAAACACACCCATTACTCATTAAGAGAATAAAGACAACCCTTTTAGACCACGCACCGGGAGCACCGAATGTTTTTCCCATTGTTACACTAGCAAAAGTGAATTCGGAAACGCCCTAAGTGGACCTGGGTTGTGCGCTTTAGACCATGAGCGTTAAAATAGGGGCCCAAGTGTTTGAGGCAACCCCTGGAGTCTTTGTCTGCATATAAAGTTAAAATTATATATACTGCAAGTATGTATACACCCTTTCTGTATACAGTATGTTTAATTTAAAAGGCTAAATGGTAGAAAACTTCTCAGATTGTTCTGATTTTTAAATTCTACCTTTCATAGATAATTACAGCGAAGCATGCTGGAAGCTCTTGCAGAACAGACCGATCTCCAGTCAGAGGCTGTGCCCGACTTCCTGATGCCACCAAAACGCAAAATAAAGTAAGATTGTGTGTATTATGTAATTCCTTGACACAGACCTGGCTTTGTATCGTCCAATTTAACAAATTGACATGCACATTTCTTTTTTAACTGCAAAAAGTATTTTTTTTTTTTTCGCTGAATAGTATATTCACATGAACACAACACCCTCGCTTTATAAATTTAGTAATCATTAAATTACTTGCCTTATCTAAAGATGAAACAAGTGCGTACTGGATGAATGAGACACTGATGAGGAGGCCACCACACCCCTAAAAAATTGTTATGGAGCAGCAGAGGAACATTATAAAGATGGTGCAAGATCTCAAATCAAACAATGTTCTTGACATCACAGAATTAACCATTTAAGTCCAAAATGGTTTCCAATTAAAGACTTAAAGGTGCAATAGGTGATTGTCTTCAGAAACATTTTTTTGTTATGCTGGTTGAAAGTCTCTTCACATCGTGATAGCAATCATTAAGTTAAGTGGTCTAAATGTATTTATATGTATTCATATATTCTGTGGAAGGCGTAGGACCAAGAAATGTAAGGCCAGATAAGGCCCACAACCAATTTGCTATCTGGGTAATGTTCTGCATTTGAGCTGCGCGAGCTGAAGATGACCAGTAGAGTGAAGTATTTGATAGCAGGTTTTTAATCAATGGGATTTAACTCATCATTTCTCTCATATAGAATATGGTTCGTTATTTATACAACATAACGTCAATATTACGACTTATAGGCTATCTGCAGAAAATGTCCCGAATGCACGTTATAAATGTGTCTGCGCGGCTCTGAATGAACTCCTTTTGTGGACGCGTTCTTCATGCAACAACGCACAGAAACACGGCAACTAAACTCTAAAAATGCACAGCGTTTTATTATAATAGTGTTCTCTAATGTTATGTATATGACAGTCCCAGTCATAGTTATTAATATTCTGTAGAGATAGTCACCGTAGTACTACAATGAAGCGCTTTACTGCAGTGTAACTCAAATGCATTTTATACCAGATAAATAATATATTCACAATATATATAAACCGGCTGAAATATTTTGAAATCACTTATACCCTACTTGATGGGAAAAAAATCCAGTCTTTCACTCTGTTTTAAAGATTTAAATCGTTGCCGCTAAAATGTTGGATTAAGTGAAATTTAAATCTATAGGGGTGGCTGGATTTATTCACGCAGGTTAAAAATATTTATTAAAAGCTTCTTTCTTTCCAGATTCTTATTTACAACATTATCTTAATAGGCTGTATATTAACTTATTGGGAGAAAACTAGTTTTTATGTGAAATCAGACATTGAGCACCCCCATATAGCCAAAATGGCATGATCGTAACACCCCGAATACTCGACTGTGAGATTGGTGGTGGAATCGGGCTCCTCCTATCGAAGCATCGAATCATCAGGTGTGTTCGACTTGAAGCGGCGCTGCGCAGAATGATCAGTGTATGACATCAAAGTACCACGAGAGCTATTCGAAAGCATAAGGATCCATCTGCTCTCTTATTGCTCTCGCGGTACTTTGATGTCATACACTGATCATTCTGCACAGCGCTGCTTCAAGTCGAACACACCTATTCACTATTCGGGGTCACCCCTACTATAGTGTAGTGATGTATAAAGATTCTTTCAAACTATGCAGCTTTCTATTTGTCAACTTTGCGAATCCGAGTGACCCACTTGAACACAAGCAAAATATGTGTGGAGAACATTTTCATCATCACACAAAACTCTAATATTTTTTTTTTTTTTTTTTTTTATAGAAATGGCTCAAGTTCACCCACTAAATTTCCCAGAGCAACAGTAAATGTGACCACACCTTTAAAAATGTGAAATGGACTGAAGTGTTTACCTGTCTACCGCCTTTTATATTACTGCTCAGGATAGTTGCTTACATAAATACTAACAGACTATTTCTGTTTTTAAAATTAAGTAATGAGAAATTCTCTTTCAAATGTTGGTGAGTAGCTGCAAGTTCTCATTACCTACCCCAAAACATTCAGTCCTGTCCATTTTTGGTTTGGTTTCCACATTTCATTGGCTCAGCTGGAAGTGATGGATCGTCCCCAACTCTCACTCTACACAACACAAGGCTGGTCCGTCTCTTCCCGTCTGTTAGAGATGCTGGATCGCTGAAAATTGGTCCAAGTCTCCCTATTTGTTATGGATAGCGCCTACATCCTGGCGCATACACTCGCTTTCAGCCACTCTCTGGGTCTTAATCAAGGTTGGCATGGGGAACATAACAGGTGAGCTCCACTAATGATGGTGATTACAAAGGGCCTTGCAGTGGAGAGATGGGCTTGAGGCACAACCAATGGCTGGACACTCATTCTGATGGGGGTTTTGCCCTTTTGAATACCAGACGTGTTTGGTTTGGCTCTTATCTTCAGACTATTAGTTTTTTTTTTGTTTTTTTTTTAATGATAGCCATGTGGTTCTGATGTACCGGCCCATGGCTTGAAAGCTGGGGAAGCAGATTTTAAAGCAAGGGGAATTTAGCTGGAGTTAATGACTAGGAGATAACATTTAAAATACATCATAATAGCTTCATTCTGATTTCTGTATTGTCAAATGAACGGCAGTATGAAAGTGAATTCCAAACAGAAATACCAATAAGTGAAATGTTGCTGGTACAATCTCCAGAAAAGAAAAGAAAAGAAAAGCATCACCATTGTGCCCTTGACTAAGGCACTTAAAGTCAATATGAAACTGCATTTTGTGCCCTATTTACAGTACTTCTCAAGTGTGACGTTTTTCTAGGTAAAATAGGATGTTTAAATTGATCAAAACTGACAGTAAAGACATTTATAATGTTACAAAAAAAAAATGTTGTCAAATAAATGTTGTTCTTCTGTTCTCTTTTTGTTCATCATAGAATCTTGAAAAAAATGGTTTCCACAAAAAGAAGAAAGAAAAAAAAAAAGGCAGCACAACTGTTTTCAATATTAATAATAAGAAATGTTTCTTGAGCACGAAATCAGCATATGTCTGAAGGTTCATGTGACACTAAACACTGGAGAAATGATGTTTAAAATTTAGCTTTGCATCACAGGAATACAAACATTACTGTTTTAGCTATATATATATATATATATATATAATTTTATTATTAGTTTTAATGCATTGTTGAGCAAAAGAGACCATTTTCAAATACTTAAAATAAATTATTTATACTTTAAAAACCTTAAACTTGAATGTGAGTGTATTTATTTATTTATAATGTGTACTTTTTTATTGTACAGGTGCATCTCAATAAATTAGAATGTCGTGGAAAAGTTAATTTATTTCAGTAATTCAACTCAAATTGTGAAACTTGTGTATTAAATAAATTCAATGCACACAGACTGAAGTAGTTTAAGTCTTTGGTTCTTTTAATTGTGATGATTTTGGCTCACATTTAACAAAAACCCACCAATTCACTATCTCAACAAATTAGAATAGTTCATAAGACCAAAAAAAAAAAAAAAACATTTTTAGTGAATTGTTGGCCTTCTGGAAAGTATGTTCATTTACTGTATATGTACTCAATACTTGGTAGGGGCTCCTTTTGCTTTAATTACTGCCTCAATTCGGCGTGGCATGGAGGTGATCAGTTTGTGGCAATGCTGAAGTGGTATGGAAGCCCAGGTTTCTTTGACAGTGGCTTTCAGCTCATCTGCAATTTTTGGTCTCTTGTTTCTCATTTTCCTCTTGACAATACCCCATAGATTATCTATGGGGTTCAGGTCTGGTGAGTTTGCTGGCCAGTCAAGCACACCAACACCATGGTAATTTAACCAACTTTTGGTGCTTTTGGCAGCGTGGGCAGGTGCCAAATCCTGCTGGAAAATGAAATCAGCATCTTTAAAAAGCTGGTCAGCAGAAGGAAGCATGAAGTGCTCCAAAATTTCTTGGTAAACGGGTGCAGTGACTTTGCTTTTCAAAAAACACAATGGACCAACACCAGCAGATGACATTGCACCCCAAATCATTACAGACTGTGGAAACTTAACACTGGACTTCAAGCAACTTGGGCTATGAGCTTCTCCACCCTTCCTCCAGACTCTAGGACCTTGGTTTCCAAATGAAATACAAAACTTGCTCTCATCTGAAAAGAGGACCTTGGACCACTGGGCAACAGTCCAGTTCTTCTTCTCCTTAGCCCAGGTAAGATGCCTCTGACATGGTCTGTGGTTCAGGAGTGGCTTAACAAGAGGAATACGACAACTGTAGCCAAATTCCTTGACACGTCTGTGTGTGGTGGCTCTTGATGCCTTGACCCCAGCCTCAGTCCATTCCTTGTGAAGTTCACCCAAATTCTTGAATCGATTTTGCTTGACAATCCTCATAAGGCTGCGGTTCTCTTGGTTGGTTGTGCATCTTTTTCTTCAACACTTTTTCCTTCCACTCAACTTTCTGTTAACATGCTTAGATACAGCACTCTGTGAACAGCCAGCTTCTTTGGCAATGAATGTTTGTGGCTTACCCTCCTTGTGAAGGGTGTCAATGATTGTCTTCTGGACAACTGTCAGATCAGCAGTCTTCACCATGATTGTGTAGCCTAGTGAACCAAACTGAGAGACCATTTTGAAGGCTCAGGAAAATTTTGCAGGTGTTTTAAGTTGATTAGCTGATTGGCATGTCACCGTATTCTAATTTGTTGAGATAGTGAATTGGTGGGTTTTTGTTAAATGTGAGCCAAAATCATCACAATTAAAATAACCAAAGACTTAAACTGTTTCAGTCTGTGTGCACTGAATGTATTTAATACACGAGTTTCACAATTTGAGTTGAATTACTGAAATGAACTTTTCCACGACATTCTAATTTATTGAGATGCACCTGTATATTATATACTTTTTTTCTGGGCTATTGGGTAATGTTAGTAGACATGAAATGCAAACTCAGGGCCATTCTGTTAAGAAATGCCCACTGTTCAAGATTCAATCATTTACTATTTCGGATGACTCTTTGTAAAATTAAATTAAATTAAATTAATACACAAACAAACAAACAAACAAATACATACATACATACGTACGTATGTACGTACATACAAGATGGGAGGACACGTTATCCTTCAGTGCTTTTGTGTTTACTTGCAAAACTTTGAGTATTTTCCCACAGAAGTATTGTATTCCCTGAAGAAACTTCGCATTTTCTTGCAAAAACATTGAAATATAGTTTTTCCTCGTACCACATATTATTCTCATCACAAAAGTTTTGCAACAGAATGCAGAAATTTTACAAGCAAGTGCAAAGGTTCTCAAGGGACCTCGAAAGTACTGTATATTTTAGCATATAAATGGTTCTTCATGCATAAAAATATGTAGGTTCCTTTATTTTTAAAAACTGTTTTGATAATTTAACCATTTAATTACTAAAATATTGTTAAAACATGCACTGATGAATTGTGCACAATAAAATGAGTATTAACATGTATTAAGAGAGCAAACAGGGTTAATTGCTGATTTCATGTTGACTTTAACCCTAGGATTCTCCAGAAGGGCGTCTTGTACTTTTAAAAAATAGCTTCTGGCAAAACTTCAGCGAGTCTAACTATATTCTAACCAAATAAATTTGGTTCTCAAGAAGACATAGGAATAAAAATTCATGGCAACCTGGGCTAAATGCTCATCTGTGCCTTGTGGTGATACCACGTTGCTGTATCACTATCTGTCAGAGTGGTAATCCAGCCCTTTAGTCTGCTCAGAGTCCTTATAAGCATTCAGCTCTAGCACCCGTAACCAGTCGCTCTAAACGGCTTTGCTGGGTTTTGATAGAGATTAGTTTCCTGCGCCTTAATGACCCCTCAAATTAGTACCCAGAATTTGACTAATTAGAAGTGTGTGCTTTCCTTTAATTAAGAGCTGAAATGCATCGTTGACTTCAGTGAGTTTTCGAAAGTTCATCTGGGGCTCACAGAGCAGGGCTCTCGGCAGCTCTCCAGAACCCTGCGTCACCCCGGACTTCCAAATGACATTATTCACAGTTGACTTGGCTGTGCTCACGGTGAAATCGCTATGGCGTCTGGCGTATGGTGCAAGGTCTCCCCTCGCCCCCCTGCAAGCGCCCACTTGTGCACCAGGCCCCTTTCAAGCACGCTATTTCAAAGCCCTTCGTTCCCCCACGTTCCAGTGAGATTTGAAATTGCATGAATGTTGCCCTTCAGAGTAAAGTGTTTGGGCACCCTTGGTTTTAAACCAATCTAATCCTTGTAATCACGGATTGTGCTCAAACCTCCATGCTCTCACCAAAAAAAAATAAAAAAATTGAGGTTGGAGGGGCTGAACAGAATCCCTGCCGGCGTCGAGCCATGACCCGAATAGCAGCCAATATAGTGCCTTATTTCTCTATACTTTAAGAGATATGTGCTAGCAAAGCGAAAGTGACAAATAGTGTTTTGTGGCCGGCTGGGAGATACGTGTGTCCCCTATATGAAATGACAAGTGCATTTTCCAAAGAGAAAGACTATAATGTTTTTCTATTTAGCAGTTGACAGTTTGCCTTCGTCATAACAGGAGCTTAAGGGCTTCGGAACAAGCGTGATTATTTTAGGCCCCCGGCGTCTCTCGCTCCACAAATTGAAATCTTTTATGGGGAAGGCACCGTTAAGGCCCCGCGGCGGGGGAGCTACCTAAATCAGCATGCAAAGTGAATCTGCTATATTCACTTCCATTGACCTCCATCTTTGCACTGAGCGCAACAGCAATAAAAAACTAAAAATGTGCCTCTTTTCTAGCAGTGTCCCAAGAGTCTATCACATTTTTTCCTGGAATGGAGTTTCATGAATTTGCAAAGCGGTGGAGCATTATGCCCATTAAGCTGGACTGCAGTCATGTATTTGCTGCTCTTGGAATCAAAATGGCAGCTGACACCAAGAGATTATTATACTTTTTGCACAAACATTGAAGGCCTCTCGAACCCAAACCACCTGGTGCCCTGGCCCAATATAGAGACTCAATTGGCCCCCTTTCTGTATGCGTTAGCATCTGAGGAGTGCATTGGATAAGCGATTTCAGTTTATTCTTTTTCTAGCATTGCTAATCTATTGAGATTTTTGGTCATTAGATAGTATTTTCTTACAAAGCAATACTTCTAAATTTACTTTAAAAAGAAGACATCAGTGTACAAGGTTTATATATATATATATATATATATATATATATATATATATATAGTTTAGCTCATATAAATAAATTGTTTATTATTCAAATTCATTACGTCAATGTGTTGAGTAAGTGACATACTTAAACAATTGTTAGAACAGCAACGGTGTCATGAATCTGGTCTGTACCCTTCTGCTCACTCTCCACAAGAGGTCGCTCTGTTATCATATTGACTCTCACACTGCACAGACTGTTACTCTTACACTGGACTCCAGTTCCCACAATCCATTGCACTCATTACACTCAGCTGCAGTCAATCACACACCTTACATAATCCATGGACTTCCTCTCTTTCACTGCCAAGTATTGTATAGCGTATATCCTAGCGATAGCTACTCTACGGAGCCCGTTCAGTTGTTACAGTCTTGCCTTGCCTGTTTTCTAGTGTTTTGATTCTTGCCCGTGTTTCCTGGATTAACCCTTTGCCTTCGCGTTCGGACTCTGTTTGCACCTCTCTTGGACTACCGCTTGTGTACCTGGATTATCTCTCTGCCTTGCCCTGTTGGATGTTGTTCGCCAATCGAAGACCCACGCTTGCCCTAGGACTACTCTTTGTCTTGCCTGTGTTGTACTTGTTTGCCATTTGAATGAACCTTGCTTGTTTTGTATCACGTCTCTGTCAAATAAAAGCCCTGCAAATGGATCCACACGCCTCTCATCTCGTCGGTCCCATAACAGACGGCATATTTCTTAAAAAAATAAATGTTTTGCTCACATGGTTTTAAATTGAATTGGAATTAAAATGAACATTAAATGTTGAAAATTAAATTAAATGTTAAATGAACATCATAAAGAGCAAATGTCTTAAACCATTGAGAAACAGTAACGTGAACATTCATGATGCAAAAATAAAAAAATAAAAAAAGGTTTAACAAAATATACAATAAAACACAGCCCTCAACCAGCCATAACAAAGCAAGTCACCACATATGACAACATCACCAGTAACAGTGAGCAACAATAGTAGGAAAATGGAAATGCAATCATAATTGTTTGTACAGCTGGTGATATTTTCAGCATTATTTGCTCGATCAAAAAATAAAATACCAAATGATAATCTCTTTGGAAGCTGCAGTTTACATAATTATTGTATATGTAACTGTATGCATGAATAACAGTACTATCTCTAGATGTTGATGTTGAAGCTCTCAGCTGCTGCAGTTTTATGCATTTGCATACAAATTGTCTGGCCTCACCTGACCTCTGGGGAGACCAATACTCTCAACATCTGCATTTTATGCAAAATACATTTATAAAAGTTTTTTTTTTTTTTTTTTTTTTTTTTTTTTTTTATGGTGTGCACTAAAAGCCCATAAACCATAAGAAGTTCCAATAGTGTATTTATGTTAAGTTAGCCAGTAATTTACTGATAACAAGCGGTAAATCTATGATAATGGCAGGCACATGCTAATAAATTAGGACTAAGAGATTTCAAATGTGATCTTTGCATTCTAGGTAAAACCATTGCTGGACCCTGATAACCTTCTGAGATTGGACAGCCGTTTTGCTGTTGTCTTTATATAGCTATTAAAGATAATCACCCTTTTAGAGTTTGGGCTGGATTGTTATGTTCTGCCAGACTCCATCAAGCGGAATAGAAAACAGTGCATGGAGATGCACCAGTAAACTACTTCAGACAGATTGCCACTTCACAACGCTGTGCACACACTCTATTCCAGGGGCTGAAAGTTTAATCCTTTTAAGCTTTGAGAAAGCACCAAATAAAATGAGTAAAACTGATGGCACTCTCATTGCTGGGTGTTGGTATTTGCCCATCACAGCTACTGTGTGGGGGCAACTGTGCGTCAGTCAAAAAGGCAAAATGAAATAAAGAGGGAGTTTTGAAAATATTGAGAAAAGTATAGAACAACATTTATTGTTTTGTTTGTGGTCTTATGAACTTCAACTCAACTGTGCTTCAGTTCACATAAAGTTTCTACAGCAATAAATGTAGAAAATAGCATTGACTATTATTTTTTTTTTCTTCTAACAACAGCCATTCTAAGAACACTAATTGTCTTTGTAGAATTATTGTAATTGAATCTGTATACCTTTTTTAAAGAGCCGTGTGAAGCAATTCATATTAATTTGACATCGCAAAATTTTATATGACAGTGTGAACACTGGCTGTGAATTGGTTAAAAGCCCAAAATATATCTATCTATCTATCTATCTATCTATCTAGCCACATGGGGAAAAAAGTACCTTGTTACAGAAAAACTGCAATGTTTTCCAAACATTTAAGCTACTGTCATGCTGCTGACAAATTTAGTTAAGCTAATTGCATCACTTCTTTTAGTTACTTCACAACATTGTTAATGACATCATGCTATTTATTTGGAGTCTATCTGGAGTTCACACTAGCATTGTGAATCATTTCTTTCCCATCTGTCTGCACAACTTCATGTCAGTAGGAACAGTCTAATTACAGTCAGAGGAACTAGAGGGATTTACTTTTCAAACACAATGTCCTACTTAACACATCACCAAGGGACACCATTGATTGTTGATGTCTTATTTTTTATTTTATTTTTTATAAAGCTTACTGTCTTATTTGAGTCATTTGAACATTTTTTCTTTGTTATTTAATTCCTTTTTAGTACTTGTCTTCTGTCTTTAATGTCAAAGGCCAACTCAGTCTATCCGTGGGTCCAGCCGTCTTATTGCCAGGTGGTTTTCCATCTTTGACGTGTTTGATAGAAGCTGTCAGGGAGGTCTCTTGCCGTTAAGTCATCTGTCATGTCCAGACAGAAGCTTGCTCGTCACTTGTCATTTGTATCTCCTCACTTTTCTACAGAGACTTTATCTCTGTCATACATGCCAGAATTGATTTTGACCACAAAGCTGCTTGGAGTCAGGTGTTCATGTGTCGTGCGGTTCCTATTTCAAGTGCCTGTACTGATCTTTGTTGGAGCATCTTGAGATATGCCCGAGCATGTGTCCCGCTGTGTGTCTGCCCTCATGCATGCATGTGATCAGACAACAGGATAAAAACAAGCCACCAACCACAAATATTGTTTCTTTTTTTACATATTCTAATCAATCTCATGCTATGCACACTTCACACCTCCAATTAACATGTGAGTTGTCATTCCAGGATAGATTCATTGCGAATGTGTCTCTGCAAATCAGAAATGAACTCATTACATTCTTAAACTCACAGTTTATATTGCCACCAACTTGAGGTGCTCTTGCAAGATGTATTTATGTAAGTGAAAATTAAAATCTCTGTCATTCCAAGTAAATAAAAATATCAGTTTTTCAGTTTGTCAAACAGTTCGACTTAAAACTAAACAGCTAAAGATGGAGTACTACAGTCTAACATTTTGCGCTGTTTTTTTTTTTTTTGTTTTTTTTAAATACATAAAGTGCATTTGTTCTCAGCTGGATCGAAAATTTGTCTGTATGTATACATTTGTAATGCATTTTTACATAGTTACAGTTTCTTTCAAATAAATGCTTTTCCTATGAACATTTTATTGTTTGCTCAAAAAAATTTAAAAAAAAAAAAAATTTTTCAGCAATCATCAGAAATGTTTCTTGCCTATTAAATATGCCTATTAAATCAGCATATTTGAATGCTTTCTGAAGGATTATGGGACACTGAAGACTGGAGTGATGATGCTGAAAATTCAGCTTTGCCATTACAAAAATATATAACATTTACAATGTATTCAAATAGAAAACTGTTATTTTAATAGCAGTTATGTTTGACAATATAACTGTTTTACTGCATCTTCTAAATAAATGGAGCTTTAAAAGACTTACTGATAAGAATCTTACCAACCCCAAATGGTGTCGTTCAAATGTTTTGGGTTGGTAAGATAGACTTTACACTTTTGAAACAGTTTTATTCAGTCATCATATAATGGCCATTGCAAAATCTGGGTTCTAAAAAAAAAAAAAATAAATAATAATAAAAAAAACCACATTGTTCTAAAGTAGATTCATTAAATGCTATTTGTAGAGACTGCATGTTTGATGTATATTTGGCACCTTGTTCTACCCCAAATAGAGCTCTTGACAGGTTGGGCTCCACTCCAGGTGTGAAATTGGTTGATTGGAAGAAATGGCCCACTCTTCTGCCATCAGCCCTGGTGGCCTCTTCTTGGCTGTTCAGCAAATGAGGCCTCCCCCACTGACTATAATGCACGACTCCGATTACAAGTGCCTTTTCCAAAGCCGTGCCTTTCAACGGGATAAAGTTCAAACTTCCTGGAGTACCTCTGTGTTATTAATAATAGTATCATTATCTTTTTTGAAGGTCTCAGTCCAGTTTCTTCCTGACCTTTGTGTAATAATTTTTAAGAGAATGTAAGTGGTAGGGTTCCTTTTTTTTTTTTTCTTTTGAAATCACTTAAAATAATTATTCAAAATGTGCTGGAAGTGTAGCCTACTTCACCTATGATATGTTGTGTCCTATGCCATTTTTAGCAAAGAGGTAGGAGATAATATTGCTTTTATGGAGGGTTCATTCTGCCTACAGTAATATGTGTGGGAGAGAGAGAGAGAGAGAGAGAGAGAGAGGGAGATTGACTCCAAAACCTGAGCTGCCTCACTAGTCAATATTTTAAAGCACAGTGTAGGTGAATTTTGGAGAAAAGGCTGTTCTAAAATGTAACATTATGTCTTCTGAGACACCTTGTTTTGGATAGACTATTGGGCCACTAACACAGCATGTATTTTTGTATTCTCATGTGCTGTTTTTCCATATTTTTTTTCTTCTATAGAATATATGTAAACATGCACTAGATGATTGTCTTTGACTGTTGCGCTCCTGTCTTCTGCAGCATCTTGTGTGTGACACGACGTTCTAAAACTGCAGCGCTCAAGTTAAAAGAATGCATCTTATTTTCCCATTCCACTGCTGTTCACACAAAATGTATTTTGTGTTGAAAAAATGTGTTCTTTGTAAATTACCCCTGAGGCATCACAGTTGTGGCAATCCCAGAATGTTCAGGGGAAAAATTAATCCAAGATGGTGAGAGAAATGTCCCATATATTTGTCAGTAATCAACACTGAAAAGTATGGATAAAAGTAGTTCAGTCTATTTAAAGTGTATTTCACCAATATTTGTGCAGTTTAGAGTATTGTGTGGTTAGCTTAGCAAGATGCTAAAGCCAAACTCCCCCAAGTGGAGTGGTGTTTGTGTGGCATCTGATGTTGCTGCGTGTTCCAATTCCAAATGATATTCCAAGAAATAAGAACATCTTAAGATGTGGTCACATTTCAGGATAAAATTTTATGGGTAAAAGGTCCTATGAAAAAAGGCTGTTATTTTCTAATGATTCAATGGACCTGAATCAATTATTCCACTCATACTATGGTTACCACAACTCAAATATTGTTCAAACATTGTATTTAAATACATTTGTCAGGTTTTTGACCTTAAATGCTCTTGAGTGTAGGATTAATTTGCGCTTCTAATCCCAAATGTAATTTTCTAATAACTTAGAAAACATAAGGCTTGAGCCATAGACAGCAGACTAATTCAGTTAATAATGAAGTTATAGAGATATTAAGCATGTGAACTACCTGAGTCTGTGCATCGCTCAACAGTGATAGGCACCAGCGCTTCTACTAATAATGAAACTGTAAGTTCATCTTCTTCAAGAACAACGTCGTTATAACCATGCTTGTGAGAAATGTTTTGCAGCTTTTAAGTTGCTAAACTATTTTACTGATAAAAATCGTCTGAGCAGCGCTCACCTGCGTGTCCGTACTGTACGTGTGTGCATTTGTATGGGAGAGAGAGTAGGAGAAAGAGAGTATGCTTTCCACACATATTTTGTGGCAAAAACATGGTAATAATTTGTCGTTTTTATCTTGCTGTTTACTATATTTATTTTCTTGGTCAATGTTTGTCACGATTCAAGAGGAGACATGGAAGCCAGGAACCGGGAGACGAGGAATTCACCATAAATCTTTAATCATCCAACAGGTAAGTACAGATAACAGGCAGGGAAGACATACACGTAGGATGTGGGATGACTTATAATACCGGACAGGAAACACAGGGCAGAACACACTATAAATACACAATGTAAACGAGAATATTAAATAAACACAGCTGGAAGAGAATTAAATAATAATGACAGGAACAGGAACAGAACCAAATAAGGGCATACAAGTGGTAGGGAAACACAGGACACAAGACGATCCTGACATTACGCCCCCCTCCGGAAGGCGCGTCCTCGCGCCGTATACCATCCAATGGGGAGGGAGGGTGGGTGCTCTGGAGGCCTCCAGGAACAAGGACACGGAGACAGGACAGACAGCCTCCAGGGCGGCACCCGTTCCGGGACCCAAGTTGGAGCAGGAAGCTCGGGAGGCCATGGCGGGTCTGGAGACTCAGGAGGCCATGGCGGATCAGGGGACTTAGGAGGCCATGGCGGATCAGGGGACTCAGGAGGCCATGGCAGATCCATCTTCGAGGCCGCGGCCCCAGCCCCTGCCCCGGAGTACGCTCTGGCAGGCGCTTTCGAGGAGCGGGCACTGGAGGGCGCTCTGGTAGGCTCTTTCGAGGAGCCGGCACTGGAGGGCGCTCTGGCAGGCGCTTTCGAGGAGCCGCGACCGGTGGGCTTGACTTCGGGCTTGCCACAGGAACCGCCGATGGGCTTGCCATAGGAACCGCCGGCGGGCTTGAGGGAACCGCAGACGGTGGCGGGCTTGGCAGCCGAACTTGACTGAAGAGCGACCGGCGGGCTGGGACCAGCCGCAGCCGGCGGGTTTGAGCGAGCGGAGGTGGGCTTCAGTGAGCTGCTGACGGCAGTGGGCTTGGCAGCTAAATTAGACTGAAATCTGACCGGCGGGCTGGAACCAGCCGCAGCCGGCGTGAGCTAGCGGCAGCGGACTTGAGTGAGCCACGAACGGCAGCATGCTTGAGATAGCGGCGAATTCCATGCCACGGGGACAGGGAAAAACCAGGAAAACAAAACTTTTCAAAAACGGGGAAAACAAAACGGGGAGACGGAGCGCCGCTTACTTTGTATGGGTCCGGTATTCTGTCACGATTCACGAGGAGACACGGAAGCCAGGAACGGGGAGATGAGGAATTCACCAAAACTTGAGTCTTTAATCATCCAACAGGTAAGTACAGATAACAAGCAGGGAAGACATACACGTAGGACGTGGGATGACTTATAATATCGGACAGGAAACACAGGGCAGAACACATAAATACACAACGTAAACGAGAATATTAAACACAGCTGGAAGAGAATGAACTAAAAACGACAGGAACAGGAACAGAACCAAATAAGGGCATACAAGAGGTAGGGAAACACAAGACACAAGACAATCCTGACAATGTTGTTGTGGGTTTTGGTTCTTTTGCTGTTGTAAGCTGTAAAAACTGTTTGAAATAACTAAAATTGTTTGGCGAAGTGATATGGACATGTAATGCAGTAAAGACTTGCCTGGAACTACCTTAACCGTGCATTTCCCTGAAAATAATTGCACACCTTAGAACCTTCGAATCGTTAGCCAATCAGATTCAATAATTCATCAGCCCTGTAGTATAAGTACTAATAAAGAGTCAGTATGCTAGTAATATGCATGCTAAGAAGCAGTGAATGGTGTTCCCTAATCTTAAGTGTTACCGCACATTTTATAATTACCACACACACTGTATTTATAGGATATGTGGACTGCTTACATGTTGTACAGAACACATTCACTAAACCTCTCTGTTAAGTTATTATAATTCCCCTTTCTTCCTCAAGGGCTTATTTTTTTAGCAGTGCATATTCATCTGTTCTGACAGCTGTCGGAGTGGTTATGTATTTACTCAGCCTTGTCCACAGCAATCTCCTGTTATAGCTTCATGGGAGAGAATTTTCATGGAAATGAGCCAGTTTAATTGGTCCCTGTGTTATTTGCATAACAAACCTAATAATAATGAATGGGGACTGATTGTCAACAGGGTCTTAAATGTCATAATATTAATAAGCAGGTTGCAAATTGCTATTATTGCAGTACATTTGTTTGGCCAGAACATTTCATTATAGCAGAAAGGCCGAGATTTCAGGTCATTTGCCCATCAGAACAAGGTTGGGCCCCTGTCATTGTCATTTACCAATTATATGTTGGCAGTTGACTGGAGCGCACGCAGCAATGTGACGGAAACTGAACTCTGATATCTGTCATAAGCAATAATGAGGAGATGAGGCAGGTCATCTGAAAGGACAGTTAAGTTCGATTAAAACACTAAATCATCGGTTTCCTGTATTTATTCATGTGTGGCTAGGTTTAAAAGAAGCTGACAAAGACAGGCATGTCAGCAAACAGATGTGTAGGAAATGCTCTTGTTTTTTGTTTGTTTGTTTTTTTTTTCCTCAGAACTATACAGGTTTAGATTGGCGGAAGCGCTGTGGGATATTCCTTTTATACCGTTAATTTGAAACTGTATATTTTAATAAATTAATATGCGTGTGCAATATGTTTTTTATCTCTGTTTCAAAAATATGTTAAGCTTATTTTTTATTTTTTTATTATACTTAAAAATCATGTATTTAGTTCCTTATTCATTATAACTGCTATTTTAAAGTGGCCAGATAATTAATTAGATGCTTAAAAAATAAAGAGACAAAGTTAATAATCACTAACATTATCTTACATGAAGGTGTCAACAGGAATTTTAACTTCTTTATTCTTATTTTAGTTTTTGTACACTATATTGCCAAAAGTATTGGGTCACCCCCTTCTAATGAACAGGTTTGACTACTTTAGTAATTTCCATGAGTACAAATCTTAATGTTTAAGCATATAATGATATTCTAGGGAATTGTGTGCTTCTAATTTTAAAGCAACAGTTTGGACAGGACCCTTTTCTGTTCTAACATGACAATGCCTCTGTGTATAAGGCAAGGTTCAAAAAGAAATGATTGATTCAGTCAGTGTGGAAGAACTTGACTGGTCTGCAGAAAGCCAAGTCCTAATCCAAGCTGAACACCTCTGGTGTGGCTTTAAATGCAGACCTTGAGCCAAAAACTCTTTACCAAACAGCAATGACTTGTACATACACTATATGGACAAACGTATTGGGACACCCCCTTCTTTAGATATTATTATATTAAGCACAGGCTGTAATATTTCAATCATTAAACAGTGCGACAAAACGTTGTAAAAACACTTAAAGTGCCTTAATATATTTAAAACGGTAATATCAAAAGATCAAATTCAGTAATCACCATATTAATGATGCATAGTTTACATAGGCAAGCAGATGAGGCCGGAATATGAACGCAATCCGCTTAATGGTTCAGTGTTTTCCTTATAATGGTTTTCTATGGAAAACCATTTAATGTGAAACTTTGCACACTGTGTTTATATTCTGGGTTCATCTTCTTGCCTGTACAAAATATACATCATCAATAAGCTGTTTACTGAATTTCGCCTTTTAATATCTGCATTTTACTACATTACTACTTAATGCAAACTGCTAAAAATAACTGGCGGTCAGTGGAGCAAAGCTTCGTTTTGGCCTCCAGGTGGGCGTTCCTATAAGGGCATGACGTCACGTGAAAACTATCAGTTGCCTCAGTTCAAACTTTTGTCTTTTCATATTTACTTAAAGCACGAAATGAACATGAATAAACATCAGAAAGTGTTTTATTTCAACTGCAGAACACACCAGTTTTCAAGTTTAAGTCCACTGAAGTTAATCTACACTTCTGTCTGATTTGTGGTTAAGGCTGGAAGAGAAACAGCTGCGGTTACATGCACATTTACATATTTTCCGAGCCAACAATATAACGTGAAACTATGAAAATGGTTTTAAAAAAGTACATAGCGCCGTAGTTTCCTCACTTTAGAGTGTTGCTGTGACGGTCTTTTTGCAGTAAAGGGCCTTTCATAGATTAATGAGTGGGAAGATGACATGAAGCGATGCGAAGTTAGCTGCACTAAAAACAGATGAGCACACGTGTATATAAAGCTCCCATTCGGGGCGAAGTTCACGGGATTTTGTCCACAGAATGATAAGAGCACACGTTTTAACATATTATTTTATTATTTAACACTCAGTATTTTAACTTAAGCGCTGCAAGCCGTGCGTACAGCGCCGGACATGACAGGTATTCTGATATGCAAAACAAGTACTTTAAAGGAATACATTAGCTTATTGCCGTTACTATGGCAGCCAACAACAGCACAGCTTAACCCTCCGCACATTTTTATATTTAGTTATATTGAAAACGTTTCAATTCAGTTGATCTTTTTTACCCCATTTCAACATGTATTTCTATGGACACAGGCCGTAGCTGTCGGGCAAGATGGCGGATAGCAACAGCGGCACATAAAATCCGCGTTCTGATTGGTCAGATCGCCTGTCAATCAAGCTCTTTGCGAATGGTCAATTGGCTTAATGACGTGACATGTTTTGTCCTATATACTATTTTATTATAAGCATGCTAATTAAGATGTTTACACTCATATATATTCTGGGTCTAATGAAACTGTGCACTTCTTACTTTGAAGGCTATTAACATGAATACAAAAAGTACATTTCTAAGCGCTTGATGTGTTTTAATGATTTAAATTATGTGTCCTTCTATATATATAATGGACTCTTATGTCAAAACCCTAAAACAATATTCCAAAGAAAAATGTTTAGTTTAAAACATTTCAGCAGAAAGAATAAAATGAAGACACAGCTGGCATATTCCTAAATTGCCTTTTTTTTTATTAATTTAATTAAAAATTCAAATTTAATTAAAAATGAATCTTTTTAATTCATAATTTTTAGAGGTATGTCTAAAATGATTAGACATAGCAAACAGTATTTAAAATTCTCCCCATTCACTTAATTCTGATAGAGAAAATGAAAATGCTACTGCACAGGCGGAATGAGTGTGTGTAGTTTCAGATTGTCCAGCCAGTGTTTCTCATTGTGAATGCAGCTGACAGTTTGCTAATGACTGCTGGTGCTGAAGATGAATGCCAGTGCGGCATTATGGGAGGCATCCTGTTTGCGGTCAAACAGAACTTCCAAGTCATTTGTAGCTGATGGCAACATCACTTTAGCATCTGACTGCAAATCCTGAAAGATGGAAGAGTGGGATCCGGGTTTCTGGCCATTTGTCTAGAATGTTAAAGAAAGAAAACCACATGTAAGGACACAGATTTTTCTTCATTTTACTGTTATGTGAGTCACATTTTGACAAAACAGCCATTTAGGAATGATCTGCGTTCCAGTTTATTCACAGTGTCACACATTCAGCTTGCGGTTTGAGCACTGTGAATTGTGTTCATCAATTAGTTCTGTCTGGCAGACGCCGTCATTCTGCTGGAATCTTCATGGTGGGAAACATGGTTGTGGTGACGTGATGTGCTCAAATCTTAACCTTTAATTCATCCGTTCCCCCCCCCCAGAGCCATGGAAGCCATTAGAGATGTTATCCGAAATTACAGGCTTATTAAAAAGGCCACGCAATTCCTCGCCTTTTGTGATTGTGAAATTGGCATAAATGAACGTTGGCAGTCTCACTGCGGGTAGCGAAGGAGATCAGTTAATGAACTCATTTATCCGGCCAAATCAAGCTTTTCAATTTACAATTGAAAGGATGTATTCTGCATCTAGCTGGATTTTTTTCACATTTGCATCTCTGATTTTAGCTTTTTAGATATTAATCATCTGCAGATAGCAGATGAGTCTATCAGCCATGCCGCTGAATAAATTGTGTATTGATATCCGGCCAAATCACATCCTATCATAAATTTCACGGCTCTCAGAAGATGTTCATCATCCTAAAATTCATTAGAAACGTGTCTACATCCTCAAATCTAGATATCGAAGAATTAATCAAGTCTTAAAGGTGTGGACGGACTCAAAATTATATCTTTACAATCATCACTAGCGCCTGGCAGCTGGTTTTTCAAAGCCTTCCGGCTTCAATCCCTTGAAAAATCATCTGGCCGCGGCCCGGCACGCTGATCCGCACCGACTTAAAATCCATTAATATAACTTTCGGTCTGATTACACAAAGAAAATGAACACCCAGTGAGTGGTAAATTGATAGTTTAGAAAAAAAGATTATGCAAAAATGAAAAATATGTGGGGGGAAAGAAATCAAAACACTTCAAAAACCCCTCCTGCAGCAGCCCTACTCATCTACATGAGAGACACGCGGTCAGCCGCTTTCTGCGCGCGCTTGCGAAATCACCTGCTGTGAGATGTGAATAATGTCTCCAGCTCACCACCCCCACCGAGGGCCCGGCCCCCATACTCCATTACGTTTATGAAGATATGTGTCTGAGAGCCGTGTAGGAATATGAGGCTGAGCTAGAGGGGCTTTAGTGGAGAGGTGATACATTTCAATAAATCCATAAAGCGGGAAGTGAGTGAAGTGCACCTCCGATTTCCTTCCCCGCTAAGTTTTTTGTGTATTTTAGTCCTCTCTCGCTTCGTTTGGAATAAAAAAAAGCTCTTTCATCTGACGCCGTTTGGTGGGAGCTTGAATAAAAAGCAGAAGACATGCAATAACACTGACATTTAGCCATATTTGGAGCTTGGGAAGCTGAAATGTTATCTCCGTCAAACAGCGTACCCTGATCTCACTGTTCTCTGGAAACACTGGCAGTGCTCTTTTTGACTGCTTCCAACCTAGTCTGTTTTCCGCCACATTTAAACATCTGTTGTCGGCACAGGAACGCCCTCTCGATACACAACTTGCACTGACTCAGGCGCTAATACCCTGATGCCTCAACCCATGTCATGGCACCTGTTTCTTTCAAATTCGTTCTGATCTTCACTTTGTTCTGCTCGAAGCTCTCGTTTGGCGGCACGCTATGGCACCTTTCTAGTCAGCTCTTGTTTCCAGCCACTTGACATTTACGCTAAATGCTGGCGTGCCACGGTGCATCGAAAACAAGTTTGAAAGGCGAGTCATTAAAGCCAGAAACTCCCTGGGCTGCCTTGGGCTGTTCCATTTTATTAGCCTCTCTGTTGTGATTGAAGGGGGGCGAATGCAGCTCTCCTGCAGAAAAGTCACGGTTTTACATATATCTCCGTGACTCAGTTGATCTAAACCAAGTCATCCTCGCATCTGCACCTTGGCGGGCCGGTATGACTATTATGAGATGAAAAAACTGTCTCATGCTGTCTATAGCCACATAACCACAATTGAAAAAGACTAAGCCTTTTCACCTGGGGCTAGGAGTGAACTGAAACCGATCTTTTCCCCGCCACTGTCTGCAGAGATTAGTATTGATTTGCCCCTTTTAGATGACTTTGCCGCACCTTGCTGGGCAGTTTTAATCTGGCAATGTACCAACAGCGCCGGGGAGCCACTCTCTCTCCCTCTAAGTGTATAATCTCCATCTTCATGATGGTTCCATCATGGTGTCCGCTCGGCAGGAGGACGCATGAACTGACCTATTTTTCATGGTATTAGCCATTGTGCTGCACAATCACTGGGGTGCATGGCCAAGCAAAGAAAAAGGTTACTGGTATATGCTAGCTTCAGCATACATTAAATATGAGTTAGTTTTGCTGTGATTGGTGGCGATACAAAAGAGAAACCAGGTCCATATACAGTGCTGGGTAGTAACTGATTACATTTAATCTGGATTGCATAATCAGATTCCAAAAAAAATAATTACTTGTATTAAGATTATATTGCATTTTAAAACACTCATGATCAGACCACAGTTACTTTTTTATTGATTACGATTACATATTATTCATACAAATGTTTATCTTTGGAAGGCTTTTGTCTTTCAAACACATTAAAATGCACACATTCATTTCTTATTTACTTATAATGGAGGGATTCCTTACCTTTTTATTTATTTATTGATTGATTGTCAGCCAAATCTCTTTCATGTAATATATTTATTTGAAGTTAATAACACATTTGCATGTTCATGGTTCCCTGACGTTGGTTAAACAAATGAAATATTACATATTTTTTTAAGTGTTGTCATTGTTGTCATTTTTAAAATGATTTATCTAAATTTTACATTATGAATTAATTAATTATTAGTTTTTCATTAAACTCACAAACCCCCTGCAGTTCCTCCATGAACCCCAGTTTAAGAAACATTAACGTAATGTAATGGTTAATGCACTTCATCTTTATAATAAAACAACAAATGGAATATTTTCAGATTTGAAATAATGATTTCATTTATTAAGGGAAAAAAGCTGTCCAAACCTGCCTGGCATTATGTGAAAAAGTAATTGGCGTTATATCTAATAATTTGCAGCAACAACTGCAGTCAAGCGTTTGCGATAACTGGCAATGAGTCTTTCACATCGCTGTGGATGAATTTTGGCCCACTCTTCTTTGCAGAATTGTTTTAATTCAGGCACATTGGAGGGTTTTCGAACATGAATGGACTGTTTACGGTCATGCCACAGAATCTCAATCGGATGTAAGTCCGAACTTTGATTTGGCCACTCCAAAACCTTAATTTTGTTTTTCTTAAGCCATTCAGAGGTGGACTTGCTGGTGTGTTTCGGATCATTGTCCTGCTGCATAACCCAAGTGTGCTTGAGCTTGAGGTCACAAACTGACGGCCGGACATTCTCCTTCAGGATTTTCTGATAGAGAGCAGAATTCATGTTTCCATCAATTACAGTCCATCACACTACCACCACCATGTTTGACTGTTGGTATGATGTTCTTTTTATGAAATCCTGTGTTGGTTTTATGCCAGGTGTAACGGGACACGCACCTTCCAAAAAGTTAAACTTTTGTCGCATCAGTCCACAGAATATTTGCCCAAAAGTCTTGGGATAATCAAGATATTTTTTGGCAAATGTGAGACGATCCATTGTGTTCTTTTTGGTCAGTAATGGCTTTTGCCTTGGAACTCTTCCATGGATGCCGTTTTTGCCCAGTCTCTTTCTTATTGTTGAATCATGAACACTGACCTTAATTGAGGCAAGTGAGGCCTGCAGTTCTTTAGATGTTGTTCTGGGTTCTTTTATGACCTCCTGGATGAGTCGTCGTTGCACTCTTGGAGTAATTTTGGTAGGTCGGCCACTCCTGGGAAGGTTCACCACTGTTCCAAGTTTTCTCCATTTGTGGATAATGACTCTGGCCGTGGTTCACTGGAATCCCAAAGCCTTAGAAATGGCTTTATAACCCTTTCTAGACTGATACATGTCAACTATTTTGTTTTTCATCTGTTCTTGAATTTATTTAGATCGCGGCATGATGTGTTGCTCTTGAAGCATGCTTCACTTTGTCAGACAGGTTCTATTTAAGTGATTTCTTGATTCAACAGGTCTGGCAGTAATCAGCCCTGGGTTTGGCTAGTGAAATTTAGGTTACATTTTATTTTGATAGTCCACTTTAGACATTCTACTAACTATAAGTAACTTTGTAACTACGTCAACTACATCAACTAATTCTCATTAATTTGCAACTACATGTCTACTAACTCTCAGAGTAGACTGTTAAGGTAGGTTCAGGGTTAGTAGAATAAGTTAACATATACAGGTGCATCTCAATAAATTAGAATGTCGTGGAAAAGTTCATTTATTTCAGTAATTCAACTCAAATTGTGAAACTTGTGTATTAAATAAATCCAATGCACACAGACTGAAGTAGTTTAAGTCTGTGGTTCTTTTAATTGTGATGATTTTGGCTCACATTTAACAAAAACCCACCAATTCACTATCTCAACAAATTAGAATATGGTGACATGCCAATCAGCTAATCAACTCAAAACACCTGCAAAAGTTTCATGAGCCTTCAAAATGGTCTCTCAGTTTGGTTCACTAGGCTACACAATCATGGGGAAGACTGCTGATCTGACAGTTGTCCAGAAGACAATCATTGACACCCTTCACAAGGAGGGTAAGCCACAAACATTCATTGCCAAAGAAGCTGGCTGTTCACAGAGTGCTGTATCCAAGCATGTTAACAGAAAGTTGAGTGGAAGGAAAAAGTGTGGAAGAAAAAGATGCACAACCAACCAAAAGAACCGCAGCCATATGAAGATTGTCAAGCAAAATTGATTCAAGAATTTGGGTGCACTTCACAAGGAATGGACTGAGGCTGGGGTCAAGGCATCTAGAGCCACCACACACAGACGTGTCAAGGAATTTAGTTGTCATATTCGTCTTGTTAAGCCACTCCTGAACCACAGACAACGTCAGAGGCGTCTTACCTGGGCTAAGGAGAAGAAGAACTGGACTGTTGCCCAGTGGTCCAAAGTCCACTTTTCAGATGAGAGCAAGTTTTGTATTTCATTTGGAAACCAAGGTCCTAGAGTCTGGAGGAAGGGTGGAGAAGCTCATAGCCCAAGTTGCTTGAAGTCCAGTGTTAAGTTTCCACAGTCTGTGATGATTTGGGGTGCAATGTCATCTGCTGGTGTTGGTCCATTATGTTTTTTGAAAACCAAAGTCACTGCACCCGTTTACCAAGAAATTTTGGAGCACTGTTGACCAGCTTTTTGACCAGCTTTTTAAAGATGCTGATTTCATTTTCCAGCAGGATTCGGCACCTGCCCACACTGCCAAAAGCACCAAAAGTTGGTTAAATGACCATGGTGTTGGTGTGCTTGACTGGTCAGCAAACTCACCAGACCTGAACCTATCCCTACAGCCTTTTGAGTTTGTTGGGGGGGTTGTGTGTGAGTGCTACATGTGGCTGTGGCCTTTTTAATGATTTCACAATTCAAGTGAGTACTAGTGCTGTAGATATGGTGCAGTTTTATTTTCTGTTTTCGGTTTCAGTGTATATTTTCCATTGTGCTTCTACGTTTGTTTGGATTTCACCCCTGCACTTGTAAATAAAATCACCCACCTCACTGTAAAGTCATTAATTGGATCGACTGTTTGGCGATCTCTAACACACACCACACACACACACACACACACACACATACATATATGGTACAATATTATCCTGTTTAACCCTTGTGCGCTCCTAATTTGGGAGTCACGCTCATGGTCTTCACGGTCAAAAGTGATCGGACACCTGTATAACTTTTTTTTTTCTTCAGTAAAATCAACCTAATATATTTTTGTTCAATAATATTTTTTCTCTTTTCTTTTGTATTTTGAGAGAATTTTATGGTACTAATTATGCAATAATTATGATCAATTTGTCCCACTCAAAATATTACTTTTTTTTTTTTTTTACTAATTTTTTAAAATTATTTTCAATTTATGCAGTATTTCAGATGAAAATAGACACTAGGCTTTTAATTTTTATTTATTTATTTTTTTTTGAATGCAGATTAGCACCTCCTAGTGTGAGCAAAGACATAAAAAAAGCATGTAATTTGTGTACAAGTGTGTGTGTGTGTGTGTGCACGTGTGTGTGAGTGGATGTGTTGATTTTGCACTCTAGATGTTTTAGAGCAGGGGTGTCAAACTCATTTTAGGTTGAGGGCCGGATCGAAGAAAATGTCCCCTTGTGCGGACCAAATTACCTTTTGTTAAACACTAGTTTGCTCACAATTACAAATAATATTAAGCATACATACTACAATATAATTTACAAAAAAGCTAGGAAAACTTTTTTCAAAGATGATGCTATGTTATTTTAGGGGTGTGAGATATTGACACAAAATGTCATTTATTTATTATTTATTTATTTATTTATTAAATATAATATAAATATAAATATATAAGGATTACCATATTTTGCTGAGTGTGTTTTTGAGATGGTTGGTTTAAGGCTGTCATGGATAAATAAATATGACACTAAAGCCGACAGTAGGTGGGAGTAAGTCCCCATCTTAATGAGTGATCCATTGACTCATTCATTCAAAAGTTTGATTCATTTAGAAACGAAGCTTGTCTTTATGAAATGGCCACTGAATCATTGACTCAAATGATTTGATCAAAAAGACAGATTCATTCAGTAACAAAATACACATTGCTGCTCGGAGATGAAAATTGGTCTTACTCCGGCTTTGTTAAAAAATTTTCATTGCCGAGACAGAGATAAACAGACAGCATTGTGACTAAAATGTAGCATGCTTAATACTAGCATCTTGTTTGTTGAGCTGTTGTATAAAATCTATTAATTTGTGATCACTCTGACATTCAGGAAAGCCACACTTGTTATAGTTAATGTTACTTAACCATCATGACATAAATATTAAAAACTCTTACAGGGCGTTTTTGCCTCCATATCTTCAAACTTGCAAATTCCAGTGCACTTGCAAAGTTACAAAATGTCAGCTCGCACACCATTAAAATTAGTACACGATAAATATCACACAGCCCTAGCTCATTTACTTTTTCCATGCTAAGCTGTCTAGTGCACCGCATTATCATTTAATATTGTACACTTTTACCACAGCAACTGGTTGTGATTAAACCATACCTGTCAAACCTCTCGTTGTTCCCGGGATTCTCCTGTATTTTACCATTCTATCCCACGATCATCCCGTTTAAATATTTCCCCGTATTTCTCCCACATTTTAATCTTTCTATAAAAAAAAAAAAAATAAAAAATCCCACTAGGCGTATTTTATATGTTTGCTTCATTCGCCTCCGGTAAAACAAACCTCATTATATGAATAATCACGTCAACAAATTCCAAGGTTGCCCAGTTGCCAGATCTTGTATGAAACGCATCCTTCTCACACAATCGACACGTACAAATTTCAACCCATTTGTCCCCTCAACTTGGTAACTTACAATAGTGATGAGTACTGCAGGAAGGAAAGGGTCACTTGGTAGAAATGGGACGGGAGGAGAAGACTCGTCGCCTTTCCACTAATGGCTATATTCCTGGCGAAAAGCGAATAAATGAAGAGAGAATAAATTTAAATTTTTCAATAAGCCCTTCTGCTTTTTGTTTTAGTCCAAAGCCAAAAACGACCCTTATTTTTACATAGAAAACACGTAGTTGTAAAGGTGAACCAGTGGATAGACAAGAAGTTAATGAATTATAAAACTCAAAAGATAAAGCCTACACTAAGATATATTTATGCAGTATAAAGATTACTAAGATATATTTATACAATGCAGCTTTCATCATATTATCATCGTGCTGCTTGAGATTCTGGCACCGCCTTAAAACGTACATGTATACAGTGGGTACGGAAAGTATTCAGACCCCCTTAAATTTTTCACTCTTTGTTATATTGCAGCCATTTGCTAAAATAATTTAAGTTCATTTTTTTTCCTCATTAATGTACACACAGCACCCCATATTGACAGAAAAACACAGAATTGTTGACCTTTTTGCAGATTTATTAAAAAAGAAAAACTGAAATATCACATGGTCCTAAGTATTCAGGCCCTTTGCTCAGTATTTAGTAGAAGCACCCTTTTGATCTAATACAGCCATGAGTCTTTTTGGGAAAGATGCATCAAGTTTTTCACACCTGGATTTGGGGATCCTCTGCCATTCCTCCTTGCAGATCCTCTCCAGTTCTGTCAGGTTGGATGGTAAACGTTGGTGGACAGCCATTTTTAGGTCTCTCCAGAGATGCTCAATTGGGTTCTGGCTGGGCCATTCAAGAACAGTCACGGAGTTGTTGTGAAGCCACTCCTTCATTATTTTAGCTATGTGCTTAGGGTCATTGTCTTGTTGGAAGGTAAACCTTCGGCCCAGTCTGAGGTCCTGAGCACTCTGGAGAAGGTTTTCATCCAGGATATCCCTGTACTTGGCCGCATTCATCTTTCCCTCGATTGCAACCAGTCGTCCTGTCCCTGCAGCTGAAAAACACCCCCACAGCATGATGCTGCCACCACCATGCTTCACTGTTGGGACTGTATTGGACAGGTGATGAGCAGTGCCTGGTTTTCTCCACACATACCGCTCAGAATTAAGGCCAAAAAGTTCTATCTTGGTCTCATCAGACCAGAGAATCTTATTTCTCACCATCTTGGAGTCCTTCATGCGGGCTTTCAGGTGTCTTGCACTGAGGAGAGGCTTCCGTTGGGCCACTCTGCCATAAAGCCCCGACTGGTAGAGGGCTGCAGTGATTGTTGACTTTCTACAACTTTCTCCCATCTCCCGACTGCATCTCTGGAGCTCAGCCACAGTGATCTTTGGGTTCTTCTTTACCTCTCTCACCAAGGCTCTTCTCCCCCGATAGCTCAGTTTGGCCGGACGAGTGTCACAGCAAAGGGTCTGAATACTTAGGACCATGTGATATTTCAGTCTTTCTTTTTTAATAAATCTGCAAAAATGTCAACAATTCTGTGTTTTTCTGTCAATATGGGGTGCTGTGTGTACATTAATGAGGAAAAAAAAATGAACTTAAATGATTTTAGCAAATGGCTGCAATATAACAAAGAGTGAAAAATTTAAGGGGGTCTGAATACTTTCCGTACCCACTGTAGTGTCTCGATTACCGAGGCATAACATTCAACGTAAATAAATTAGCAATTTGTTCCGCTTTAACTTAAAAATGAAATATTGTAGTGAATAAACTTTATTTAATTTTCAAAATAATGTTTTATTTATTATTTTATATTATTGTTCAAATCATCCCGCGGGCCGTATGTTTGACACCCCTGTTTTAGAGTCTCACCCCTTCATTGCTGTGCAATTTTTTTCTGCATTGTTGGGGATTTGTAGATTGTACACACAAAAATGTTCTGTGTTTTTTATTTTTTTCCCATTTCCCATTCATTTCCTATGGTTGGTCATTTTTGACCGAAGACCATGAGTGTGACTATTTTTTTTTTTTATGACCACTTAGCTTTTTCAAATCATGCCCTCAATTTTTTTGTGTGTTCACATACCAAGTGCCATAAAAGTCACAGAGTTTCGAACCATTCTGGTGAAGCTACGATTTTTAAAAATTCAAAATGTAAAATTCTCCAGTCAGAAATGACCGAAGACCACACAAGGGTTAAATAAATGTGATAAACAACCCCAAGTAATCTAAAAGTATTCAAAAAGTAGTCTGATTACATTAAGTAAATGATGTAATGGATTGTGTTACTAATATGTTAACTACAATTTTTGCCAAATAATCAGGAATGAGCTACGTACAATTATAGGAATTTTCACAACCGTATAAAACCAATGTAAAAAAAAAAAAAAGAAAGAAACATAAGAGTGCATTTATAAGAAAGTCTAGATTTAAAAGTCTAAATGATAGAAGAGATAAAAGATAGACTAAAAGATAGAAAGTCTAGAGTGCATTTCTAAGAAAGTAAACTAGATTTTTTTTTGGTTGTTTTTTTTTTTTTCCTTTTCTTTATCATGAGCACTCTTATTTGTCATTGACCCTCATAACACATGGATGCCTGTTGCTCAGCTGTCAGAGAAAAACAATGCATTTCTATTAAATTCTGCTTGTTATCGACACTAGCTTCTGTCTTTTGTTGTGGTGTTAACACCCACATAGCCCTGACCTCTGTGGGACAGAAAAGAGCAAAGGAGCGTGGGAGATGTAGTTTCAGGTCAGAGGCACCTCTTAATGGATTATGCAACAGCAGAAGAGTTTCCTCATTAGACAGGAAAGCATGTCTCCAGTATTGGCACTGTGGCTGGTTTAGGGGTTTAAATGACACCAAAAGTTTTAAGAGAGTGCAAAGGTCATGGTATGCTCATCCAGCTATCCATTAGCGCTTAAGGGTGGTACTCAGTTTTTTTTGTTTGTTTTTTTTTTTTTTTTTTTTTTTTTTTTTTTCAGTGTGTATGTGCACAAACTTACAAAACAGACAAATGGACCTACTGTAATAGATATAAATCAAAATGTATGCTGTATTTATGTGTGTGTGCATATATATATATATATATATATATATATATATATATATAATATATATATACATACAGTATATGTACATATATGATTTGCATTAAGAAATAAATGACATTTTACAGTTTATTTATATAGAAAACTGTTATTATAAATTGCAATTATATTTCACAATATCTACTGTATTTTTTGAATTTTTGACCAAATAATTATTACATTTATAATTATAGTTTATATTTACTACCTACAGTATGCACACATATAACTGCACATAGCAGTATAAGAAGTACAAAGTGATAATAAACAATACTTTCTTCCTTAAAGTGAAACAGTACAGGCTCTCCTGTGTGCTGTGAAGTCATAGCTTAATTACTTTTGTACATAAAGTTGATTAAAATGTATTTAAAATGTGTAACAGGCCTTGGTGTGTTCTAAAATCTACCACCCTCAAGGTTCCCCGAGAAACACATTAAGGAACTGTGCCTTGCCACCTACTGTATTCTCCCCATGTTCTCCCCTCATCCTCTCCTTCTTGGAGGCTATAATTCACACAGTTAGCAGAGGCTCAGATGGGCAGTACGTCTGCTGGCAGATAAGCACGCGTTCCGGATGTTACCGGTGTGAGCTGTGGGGTTGGAGCTGGAGGTGATTTCACAGTATGCTCTGTCTCTCTGTTAAGGGCAGGTTCATTAACTCTAATGGGACATTAGATAAAAATCAGGGTGAATTCTCCCAGGCCTCCGGGGTCTTCAGCGCAAGGGCAATTAAAAACACAGATTGTAGCATAAAATCCATTTTAACGTGCAGCAAATGCTCACTCATCCCACATAGGGCCGTCCCCTCGGGCGACGAGGAGCTGAGACACTATTGGGAGGCCGATCTCTAAAACATTTTACAGAAATATCAGAGGGATGATCCATTTTCCTGCTTCCAGATGCAGCAGTGTGAGAATATTCATAAGTTACGTAAGCTAAAAGTGTTTTAGATCAGCAGACTAGACAAATATTGTTGAGAAATCTTGTGTAATACATTATTGCGTTTCTTGTTGTATTTCAAAATATTGAGGATAAGCCTTCGTGGTTTATTTTAGATTGTGTTCAAAAGCATTTTAAATGAATAGTACATCCAGTTCAAATGAAAATTCTGTCATCATTTATTCTCCCTCATGTTATTCAAAACCTGTATGATTTTCCTTCTTCTGTGAAAGAAAAAAAAGAGAAGGTGTTCAGTAGTTGTTTTCCAAATAATGAAAGTGAATGCAGACTGGATGGATAAATAAAAAAAAAAATAATAATAATAATAATAATAAATAATTAAATAAATAATTAATTAAAATAATAAATAAATAAATAAATGGATTGATTGATATGTTTCTAGTTACTAAATATAAATATGCATGCAATTACAGTTTGAATTTAAAAAAATCCAGATTTTTATCAGTTTCTTAAAAATTCTACATGTAAAAATAATAAATAAATAAATAAATAAATACATACATACATACATACATACATACATAAAAATTGTGCTTTACTTGTTTTTCTTTGTAATTGATTGTGAAATTGCTTCATAACCAAAATTCACCCATCTTTTTGTAACAACCCAGGCTCATTCGAAATAAGTGCCTCGTTGTTACGTACCTTACTGCATGTTTTGAGGCAGTTTCTAAGGGTAATATCCAGTGAGTGGCGCTAAAACGCAGGTTCTGTACGTTACCCTGGCATGTATTTGTTACGCTGATATAGGCACGTATTGCTGTGTTTGTATTACGTTACTTCAGGCAAGTACTGCGGTGGTTCATAATTCAAATATCCGAGGAGTGTCGCTAAAAGTTAATGCTCTATCATGTTGGAAATATCCCCTACACCAAACCCAACCCTAAATCTACCCGATAGTGTTAACAAATGCAAAAGTGATATAAAAACGCATTTGTTGATGCAGCCATGCTATTTTAACTTCTTTATGTGGATTTGAGCTGTTTTGTTCGAACCGTAGTTTCACGAGGTTCAAACCGGAGCTCTTCATCATTCATCAATGTCTTATCACGTCTTAGAAATGTCTTAGAAAACTCATACATATGAACCTGGATATGTGACGACACATTCAAAAGTATCAGTTTTCGAATCTCGCAGAATTTTAAAATTGTTTTGAATTCATAACGTAATATTGCTCAAGTAATTATGCCAAAATTAGGCTTTATTTATCAAAACTGTGGACCTGAAAATCATACTTTGTGTGAAAAGGAATAAAAGTTGTCAGAGTTTTACTGCCTCTAGTGTTAATTTCAAGTGGAAACGTCTCGGTTACGTATGTAACCCTCGTTCCCTGAAGGAGGGAACGGAGACGTCACGTCGGATGACCGACGAAATTGGGATCTCGCCAGAGAGACCAATCCACTTCGAGTGTAACTAAACGAGCCAATGGACATTGGCATGCGATTATTGCATCCAGCTGCCGCTGATCACAGCGTGAGCATAAGAGGCAGCTGATGCACCGCATCAATTATGTTTTCGCTGAGGAGCCGAGCCGGCGACCCGGCAGCTCAGCGGTGGTACAGCGACTGTGGCGACGGGACGTGACGTCTCCGTTCCCTCCTTCAGGGAACGAGGGTTACATACGTAACCGAGACGTTCCCCTTTCAGTCGGTCACTCCGAGTCACGTCGGATGACCGACGAAATTGGGATCCCTACCAAAGCGCCACAGGAGCTGCCCCTTCCAGTGCCCTGTGTAGGGCTCCTGACCCTTCCTATAAGGCAGACGATAGGACCGGGCTCTACACAGAGAAGGTCAACTACTGGTGTTCCTTGAGTAACCCAAACAGTAGGACTAGGATAACACTGGGAAGCGTGCCCTTCCACTTGGAAGAGGCACACTGCGGAGTCACCTCCTCCCAAAGGGGGTTTAAGTGACATTCAAACATGTGAAGTAACCCAGAGGGCCCTTTTGCACATGGAAGTCTCTGAGATGGCTCAGGCTGCATCTTTAGAGATGGCAGAACGTGGTCCGCCAGGGGAAACACGGCTCCAATAAGAATACCGTGGAATACACATATGGGATCCCGACAGGGTCTCTCATATGGGCACTAGCCTCGCACCAGATTTCAAGAATTCATTGGCTGAAGGCCTGGCGCCGGACGCTCCGCCGTGTCCGGACGCCGGAGTGCTGGAGGACTCAACAGGGTTTGCCTGGTTAAGGAACTCTCTGGAGAATTTAGGCGTAAGGACGCCGCAAGCCGATTCTGAGCCGGCCCTCTCAGTGCCACTACCCGTTTGAGGTGAGAACACAGGAGGAAACCGGTTCGACACGTAGGCTATAAAACCTAGCGAACGTGTTGGGAGTCGCCCAACCCGCAGCTCTACAGATGTCTGCTAGCGAGGCACCACGAGCCAGCGCCCAGGACGATGCGACACCCCTAGTGGAGTGAGCACGCAGCCTGAGCGGGCAGGGCACACCTTGTGCTTCATAGGCCAAGGTGATGGCATCCACTATCCAGTGGGCCATCCTCTGCTTGGAGACAGCCTTCCCCTTCTGCTGTCCTCCGTAACAGACAAAGAGCTGTTCTGAGGTCCTGAAGCTCTGAGTTCTATCCACGTACTGACGCAGTGCGCGTACAGGACAGAGCAAAGCTAGGGCTGGGTCTGCCTCCTCCAGGGGCAGCGCTTGCAGGCTCACCACCTGGTCCCTGAAGGGCGTGGTAGGAACCTTGGGCACATAGCCGGGCCGGGGCCTCAGTGTTGCACTGGAGTCAGCCGGCCCAAACTCAAGGCACGACTCGTCGACCGAAAATGCCTGCAGGTCCCCCACCCTCTTGATTGAGGCCAATGCAGTCAGGAGTAGGGTTTTCATAGAAAGAAACTTCAACTCGACTGACTGCAATGGCTCAAAGGGGGCAGTTTGTAGGGCTCTTAGCACCAAAGCCAAATCCCAAGAGGGAAGGGAGGGAGGCCTCGGAGGATTTAACCTCCTGGCCCCCCTAAGAAACCTGACGACCAGATCGTGCTTCCCCACCGACCTCCCCTCTATGGGGTCGTGGTGGGCAGAAATAGCAGCAACATATACTTTAAGGGTGGAGGGGGACAGCCTACGCTCCAACCCCTGTTGCAAAAAGGAAAGCACGGCTCTGATCGAACATCTCCGGGGGTCCTCCTGGTAAGAGGAACACCATTCGACGAACAGGTTCCACTTCAGCGCATAGGCCCGTCTTGTGGACGGTGCTCGTGCTGAAGCGATAGTGAGCGCTACCTCCTGGGGCAGGTCACCTAGAACCTCCGCGTCCCGTCCAGGGACCACACATGAAGTTTCCACAAGTCTGGACGCGGGTGCCAGAGGGTGCCCCGTCTCTGAGAAAGCAGATCCTTCCTCAGAGGAATCGGCCAGGGAGGGGCTGTCGCGAGGAGCATGAGTTCCGGGAACCAGGTCCTGTTGGGCCAATATGGAGCCACTAACAGGACCTGCTCCTCGTCCTCCCTGATCTTGCACAATGTCTGTGCTAGCAGGCTCACTGGGGGAAACGCATACTTGCGCAAGCCCTGGGGCCAGCTGTGTGCCAGTGCATCCGTGCCGAGCGTTGCCTCGG
Organism: Spinibarbus caldwelli; assembly: GCA_039654775.1. Classification (NCBI taxonomy): domain Eukaryota; kingdom Metazoa; phylum Chordata; class Actinopteri; order Cypriniformes; family Cyprinidae; genus Spinibarbus; species Spinibarbus caldwelli. Next base: position 23,156,668 of record CM077254.1, read on the forward strand.
ACAGGGAGTAGAACCACTGGCAGTGGGTGGTTTCTGGAGATGCAAACAGGTCTACCTGAGCAACTCCGAACAAACTCCAAATCAGCTGGACCGCCTGGGGATGGAGTCTCCACTCCCCAGGAAGTGCCGCTCGAGACAGCTCGTCGGCCACCTGATTGAACACTCCTGGGATGTGGATGGCACGAAGGGACCTCAGATGCTTCTGACTCCAGAGGAGGAGGTGGCGGGCGAGTTGCGACATGCGACGGGAGCGCAAACCGCCTTGCCGGTTGATATAGGCAACGGTCGCAGTGTTGTCCGTACGGACCAGAACGTCCCTGCCCCGAAGGCGCCCTCTGAGGCGGCACAGGGCAAGGCGTACCGCCAGCAACTCGAGGCAATTGATATGCCAACGCAGAAGGGGGCCCGTCCAAACCCCTGATACTGCGTGCCCGTTGTACGTGGCACCCCAGCCGGTGGCCGAGGCATCCGTGAATACCACAGCATGCCTGGATACCTGCTCCAGGGGCACTCCTGCCCGAAGGAACGAAGGATCTGACCACGGGCTGAAGGTCTTGCGGCAGGCCGGTGTAATCTGAACCCGGTGAGTACCGCGTTTCCACGCCCACCTCGGGATTCGGCCATGGAGCCAGTGCTGAAGCGGTCTCATATGGAGCAGACCGAGCGGAACTATGGCCGCAGCTGCAGCCATATGCCCCAGGAGCCTCTGAAAGAGTTTCAGTGGGACCGCTGTCCTGCCTGATAAGGTCTTGAGGCAGTTCAGCACCGACTGAGCACGTTCCTGGGTGAGGCGTGCTGTCTGGTTGACCGAATCCAACTCCATGCCGAGAAAAGAGATCCTCTGCGTTGGCACGAGTTTGCTCTTTTCCCAATTGACCCGAAGGCCCAACTGGCTGAGGTGCCTGAGCACCAGGTCCCTGTGTGCGCACAACAGCTCTCGAGACTGTGCAAGTATGAGCCAGTCGTCGAGGTAGTTGAGAATGCGCACACCCTGTTCTCTCAGGGGAACAAGGGCCGCCTCTGCGACTTTGGTGAAGACACGAGGCGAGAGGGACAGCCCGAAGGGCAGGACCTTGTACTGATATGCCCGACCTTCGAACGCGAATCGCAGGAATGGCCTGTGCCGCGGAAGAATCGAAACATGAAAGTACGCGTCCTTCAGGTCGATCGCTGCAAACCAATCTAGGGGACGGACGCATCCAAAAATGCGTTTCTGCGTCAACATCTTGAACGGCATCTTGTGAAGTGCACGGTTCAAAACTCGCAGATCCAAGATCGGTCGTAACCCACCGCTTTTCTTGGGCACAATGAAGTAAGGGCTGTAAAACCCCGACCTCATATCGGCTGGAGGGACCGGCTCTATTGCATCCTTCGCCAGTAGGACTGCAATCTCCGCGCGCAAGACAGGGGCATCGACGGCTTTGACTGACGTGAACCGGATGCCCCTGAACTTGGGGGGACGCCGGGCGAACTGAATCGCATAGCCGAGTCTGATGGTCCGCAGGAGCCACCGGGACGGGCTGGGGAGCGCTAACCAGGCTCCGAGAGACCGCACCAGTGGAACCAACGGGCCCACCGACATGCCCGCGGTGGGGCAGCGAGGTGGAACACAGGGACCGGCCCCAGGGCCTGTGACGGCCTGGCCTGTGACGGCAGGGGGCGGGGTCTGGGTGTGTAGTGTAGCACTCACCTGATTTCTCCTTGCATGGGAGGAGACACAGGAACCCGGCTTGAGGCTTGTGACAGCCCGGCGTTTGACGACTTGAAGCGGGGAATGGAGTGCTACTGCCCTTACCTGGTTCCACGAATGGGCAGGAGGGGTGCTCTTGGGCAACCACCTGCTGCCTGCTGGCGAGAGAGGAGGAGGGAAGCGATCCTGTGATGCACGGATCACCACTCTCCTCCTCTTGAGACCCAGAGATTGAGGAAACCGCTCTTTTACTGATGTTTTGGGTACCGCTGGCTGCTGGGCCAGCGGCGGAACAAAAACAAACTGAAACACAGGATTCTCCACCCGGCCCTCCACCGGGGGAGGGAGTGGTGCGGTCACCATCTCCCGAAGAGCAGTCTCCTCCATCTCTGCGTCGCCCGTCTCAGGGCCTCTTGCACTTGCGCTTGCCGCCAGGTTTGGCGGGGGCCTGGACGGGCTGGGCGTCCTGCCTGCGACCGGCTCCACGACGCGGCCTGGTGGAAGGCTGCTGCGGCTGCGCGGGAGCGGGGGCGGCCGCAGGGGGGCGCCCACGGCGACGAGCAGGCTGAGGGGCTGCAGCCGGAGTGGAAGCAGCAGGTTTCCTCCGGCGCATGATGTGTTTGATCGCCTCAGTCTGCTTCTGGGCTGCCGAGAACTGCTGGGCAAAGCTCTCGACAGCGTCGCCGAAAAGGCCGGTCTGTGACACGGGAGCATTCAGGAACTGTACCTTTTCCAGCTCTCTCATGTCAGCAAGACACAGCCAGAGATGGCGCTCCTGGACCACTAACGTGGACATCGCACGACCCAGAGACTGTGCGGTCACCTTCGTCGCTCGTAGCGCGAGGTCCGTCGCAGCGCGCAGCTCATGTAGAACCGCCAGGTCGTGACCACCCTCGTGCAGGTCTTTCAGTGCTTTGGCCTGGTGGACCTGCAGCAACGCCATAGCGTGGAGGGCGGAAGCCGCCTCCCCACAGGCTCTATAAGCACTGCCAGTTAGACCTGACGAATACTTAGAGGCCCGTGAGGGGAGACACGGATCACCCCGCAGGGTGGAAGCGGCTGTTGGACATAGTTGCATGGCCACAGACCGTTCCACCGAGGGGATGCCCGCATACCCCAAAGCGGCTCCACCATCGAGGGTGGTGAGAGCGGAAGAACTACAAGATTTGTTTCGGGCAGTGAAAGGTGCCCTCCACGATCTTGTCAGCTCCTCGTGCACTTCCGGGAAGAATGGCACCGGAGGGGGGCGCTGAGAACCAGCGCGACCCCCACCGAGAAACCACTCGTCCAGCCTCGAAGGATCGGGACGCGGTGGTGGATTCCACACGAGCCCGACATTCTCGGCGGCCCGGGAAAGCATGGCCGTCATCTCTGGGTCTGGCTCGGACAACGCCACCACACCCGAAGGGGGCAGCGCAGCCGAGTCGTCATCCCCGGAGAGAGAGGGCCCGCCCTCCGATGCAGTGATCGACATCTGGTCGTCAGGGGGACCACCGAAGGAGACGCCTGGTGCACCCCAAGCAGAGGGCCCAGCACGCTCCTTCGGCAGCTCCACCGGCTGCGGAGTGCTTGAGGGGCGAGGAGCTCCACTTGGGGAAGCCCTCACCGTAATCCTCAGATCACCTCTGCCCCCACCGGACCCAGCGGCGCGCACGCTGGACCGCGGCAGAGGCAGAGGGACTCCGCCATGTTTGACATAGCGGAGTCTAAGACGCAACTCCGAGATGGTCATGTCCCCACAAGAAGAACATGAGCCATCCACGAAAGCCTCCTCAGCGTGCTGAATGCCCAGACACGTGAGGCAGCAATCGTGACCGTCCTGAGGCGCCAGGAAGCGACCACAGCCAGAAACGCACGGGTGATAAGACATCTTTAAAAAGACGCGATCACCCGTGTACTCTCTTAGAGAAATTTGCTCTTAGAATGCTCTTTTTTTTGAGGTGCTGAAGCACGCAGGGGAGTTTGGCCACCGCACACTCCAAGTGTGGCTGCCAGCGGGAAGATGATTCTGCTCTCCCGGACACCGTGACCACCGCTGCTGCACCGTAACGCCCGCACTCGTTCACAGAACACTCTTCTTGGGAAAGGGAGCAGTAGCTTCACTACCGCTCGGCTCCGAAGCGAAAGGATAATTGATGCGGTGCATCAGCTGCCTCTTATGCTCACGCTGTGATCAGCGGCAGCTGGATGCAATAATCGCATGCCAATGTCCATTGGCTCGTTTAGTTACACTCGAAGTGGATTGGTCTCTCTGGCGAGATCCCAATTTCGTCGGTCATCCGACGTGACTCGGAGTGACCGACTGAAAGGGGAACTGCAGTGATTCACATGTATAGGTACCTTTTTTTTTTTTTCAGTTTCGCAGAAATGTAGGTAGAGGCACGTATTTCCAATGAGCCTATGTTGTTTTGTAAACAGCAGCATCCTTTGCCACAGGATCATATTCGGTGTCCTTTGAATCAAAATACATGAAAACCCCTGATGCGTCATGTTCTAAGTCTTTTTAATCAATATTTAAATCAACATTTGTGTCAAAATATATCATAGCAGGTTTGAGGTGTAAACAAATGATATTTTATGTTACTGAAGTCAAACACATGTGAAGTGTCTTCATGCACCACATTTCAATGTACACTGACAGCTAATGTTTGCTTTACTCAAAACGTGATTTGATAATGAAGTTAATTAAATGAACATTGTTTTTTTTTTACCATTCGCAATGAAAGCAAAACATCAGGCTAATGTTGAAAGTTCACTTTTTCTGCACATATTATAGGCTGAAGTTCTCTGATGAAGTCTATAATAGGTATTTTGTACTGTTTTCACAAGCATCAGCCAAAATCTTGTCCCGAGATAATTTCCCACGAACATTTGGTCCGTAATGGGTGCAGTTCGTCTTATGTGAGTTACAGCGAAACATTAAAGGTTCCTCATCTAGTTTAACGACACAGTGTCTATAACAGCAGGGGTTTCCACAAGGTTCTGTGTGGACTAAATGAATCTGAGACCGGTGAAAGAGAATAAATTAATATTGTTCCTTCTCTTGTCAGGATTTATTTATTCATTGTTGAGACACTCATTAAAACGCTCGGCAGCAATTAAAACAGCAAACATAAATCTATCTCTGAGCGGATGGTAATTAGTTGCCTTGGTGATCATTCTTGGAGTTATCTTCGTGTGCAATATTGGGATCATGTAGCAGTTTGCATTTTTCCTGCTTATTGTCTTCAGTGAGTTTTTTCAGTACTGCCCGTGATGAAGCAACTCTGTGTCCTCTGAGATTAGAGGCTTTATCTGCAAACTTTTCACTTTGAGAAGACATTTTAATGATGTTTCCGCAGTCACACATCTGCAAACATTTATCTTTTTCTCTAATGGATCATGATTTCAGGTGATTCTTAAAAAAATAAATAAATAAAAAAAATCATTCATTTGTCACCGTGAACTGTAACGTTTTTCTCATGTTTGCTTACAAGGTGAAATTCAACAGATCTGGAATGAGCAAATCAAAGTTGATAGGAGATGCCTGAAGCTTGATATAAGTTTTATTTATTTTTATTTTTTCCAGTCCATACTGTGTCACACAGATTCAAATCCGTCTATTTTGAAATCCCAGGATGTGTGTGTGGTCTTTTCAAACATCTGATGCCTTTGTGTTTGTGTCCTTCAGTCATCAAACAAAGAGAAATTGTACTGATATTGTTACTTGCTAGGCATTGATACTTCTCTAGATAAAAGGGAGAAAGAGAGGGAGAAGATAGAGTTAGAAATAAAGACAGTTAATGACCAACATCTACTCCAAACTTGCCACATAAAAAGCCAGCTGTCTTTTAATAAGAGCTTTATCGCTTTAATTAAGACCTTCTGAGGGTAAACACATGTGGTGCATTACTCCTGTCATGCAGTTTGAATCTTCCATACATCAGACCTGTACATCTTCCTCTGATATGCCTCATCATTTTTGTCACTTTTTTTTTCCCCATTTTTGCTGAAATTGTCATTTGCAAGTTTTTGTGCCCTTTTGACCAGTTCTACCAGGCATCGTACTTGCATTCCCTTGAAGAAAAAATTAATATTATATATATATATATATATATATATATATATTTATTTATTAGGGGTGTAACAGTTCACAAAATTCACGGTTCGGTTCGATACGACACAGTGGTGTCACGGTTCGGTACGTTTTCGATACGGGGCGTGGGGCAAATTGGTTACGTCACAATGTTGGAAATATTTCTGTTTTAAACTGTTATGGAGCTGATGAGACGAGAGGCGTGCGAATCCATTTGCAGGGCTTTTATTAAACAAAGGTGTGGTCAGGAAACAACAGAGGCAAGACAAAGAGTAGTCCTAGGGCAAGCGTGGGTCTTCAATCGGCGAACAATATCAAATAGGGCAAGGCAGAGAGATAATCCAGGTACACGAGCGGCAGTCCAAGAGAGGTGTAAACAGAGTCCGAACGGGACGGCAAAGGGTTAATCCAGGAAACACGGGCAAGAATCAAAACACTAGAAAACAGGCAAGGCAAGACTATAACAACTGGGTACGCTCTGTAGAGTAGCTATCGCTCGGATATACGCTATACAATACTGCTTGAACAGGAAATGAGCGGGTATTAAATAGACAGCGTGATTGGTTACAGGTGAGCATGTGATTAGGGTGAAATGTATTGTGGGAACTGAAGTCCAGTTGAGTGTAACAGTCTGTGTAGCGTGAGAGTCAATGTGACTGAAGAGTAACCTCTGATCGAGAGTGAACGGAAGTTCATAGACCAGATTCGTGACATAAACCATGAAGGCGAGCCAATGGATATCACACAAGCACGCGTTTGCACCAGGGTTTGCACACGTGCAAACTTTGCACAAGATTTATGCTGGTGAACGTCTTAATCTCAGTCAATTCACTATAAGCAGAAAGTGAAAGTAAAAACTGAATGATGGAGTAATGACGGAGCTTTCGGCATCTGACGCCGCATATTCTCTCAGAGACAAAGAAAGACGAATCTACTTCAACATGCTGATAACGATATAGCCTATAGCTGTTTTTATTTATTTCCTTATATTCCCTTACATTCCTCTTGTGGCTCGTACATACTGAAAAAAAAAGAGAGAGAGAGAGAGAAAAAAGAAACGTATTTCGTGTTAAACAGTTTGTTTTTGAAAGTCGGTGCTTGAAATAAAAGCTTTTTGTTGTTTGTTGTTGCTTTAATATAATATACGATTTGAAGGACACTAGAAGTGCACATTCAATATAATTAAGGCAAGGCAAGTTTATGTATATAGCACATTTCATACACAATGGCAATTCAAAGTGCTTTACATAAAAAAGGAATTGAAATAATCATAAAATAATCACAACAATAAAACCCAACATATACGTTTGAAAGGATTTAAAAGGAGAAATATGAAGCTAATAATTTTTAGAAAACTTGCATTCATTTATCTGTTAAAATGTTGTTATTATTATTTTTATTATTATTATTATTATTATTATTCAGACTTTTTAAGTTGTTTAAATCATATTTACAATCATTTTATGGCCTGTCATTCATTGTCATGTCAACAAAGCTGTAAAGTTGGTTATAACTTTAAAGATAAGAAGTTAGTAACGAACAAGTCGAACATGCGTTTGTGATAATCAACATTATACCACAAATGCTGTCGATCGAAGTTCACTTGTACTGAACCCAGAATATTCCTTTAAAATAGAAGTTATTATCTTGGTTTGACAACCTGAGACAAAATTTCTTACTCTAAGTTCTAGGTAAAGTTACATCCACCAAACTCAGTCCATCATTCCTTCGACATGACTTGAGGTTTTCTCATAGCTGATGATTAGCTGACGCAAGTATGTGCAATCTCATAGACTTCCACTGAAAATCTGTCTGTCTGTAACCATCTACAGTAGAAACATTCAGCTAGACCTCAAGGAGATACCAACCTCTGCAGCTCTACCATTGTAGGAAGCTTCAACCTAAATCACATGTGCCTCATAAACTAACATTATACATATAGCCTTGATGCCACTGAATCCCATTCTAAGTTGTAAGACTGTCACTGTTTGTGGATACCTTAGAGATAAAATAATATATAATGCAAAATTTGTCTTTGTCTTCCCTTACAAAACAACATTTAAACAACAAATACAGCTCACTCCAAAATAAATATTTAATATCAAGCATGTTGCAGATTAGCGGACAGGCTGTCAGTTCATTAGGCAATTCGCCGTTTCTTCACAAAAGTAGTTTATTCAGTGTACTAAGGCTTCATCTCCTTTGACAACCATTCAAAAAGATGCTTTTTGTCCCATTTTCAGTGTAGTGCTATGTTGCTTTTTCTGCTAACCTTGAAGATCTTAAAGGGACTCTGCCACTTAGTACCACTTAGCTTAGAAACATGTAAAACAAGCACAAAAATCACTTAAAACCACTCATAAAATCAACTTTTTGTGCACAAACGTCCATCTCCACAAGGGTTCTTCAAAGAAGAGTAGACTCATTAGAATAGTTTAATTTTATTTCTGCTGGTAGAATGGGCAAGTTTCAAGGTGTACACTACCATTTTATCCTTTTAATTTGCCTCACCAAAAATGTGTTTCTGTGTTCTGTGTGAGTGTATACATACATACATAAACACACTCACACATATATGTTGGTTTTTTATGGTTTATGGGGACTCTCCATAGGCGTAATGGTTTTTATACTGTACAATTTTTTTTTTTTTCATTCGCCTTACTCCAACCCTACACCTAAACCTACCCCTCACAGGAAACTTTGTACATTTTTAGATTTAAAAAAAAAAAGAAAAGAAAAGAAAAAAAGAAAAGAAACTCATTCTGAATGATTTATAAGCCTTTTGAATTGTGGGGATACTGAAAGTGTCCTCATAAATCACCTTCACGTTGTAATATCAATGTCATACCCATGTCATTATACAAATCTGTTTCCTCATACACCACAAAAAAACATGCGCGCACACACACACACACACACACACACACACACACACACACAGGCTATATATGAAAGGGACCGTTAATATACACTATTTTTTTTATTTTTTTTATAATTATTAAATGGCAAGTCAGTCTTTTACAGTCATAAAATACTCAAAAAATATTCAGTAAATGTTTTAGGAAGTAACAGGAGCAGCAACAATAGTTTGTGTAGATTCAGTGAATGCTGCATTTGTAAAAGGCTATAGGTTCCAAGCAGACGTTATCTGCAATATACATTTAAACAAAAAAGATGAAATGTGAGACTACAATTGTTTTCCTATTTATACTGAAATAATCTGACAGGAATACATTGTAATGCAAACCTTAATTTCATTCAGGAAGTTTATCGTCAGTCAAATTTTCTCTCAGAACAGAACACAGAATGACCGTTGACAAATGTATCCAGTTGTAACTGGTTTGGCACAGATTACCCAACATTGATTTAGACTCACCAAGGGCTGGGGTTCATCATTTGTACTGACAGTAAAAATGACCCAGCAGTGGAGTTACAGAAAAAAAAAAATTAAAAAAAAAAAAAAAAAACACTACCCAGCACCTAAAAGTATTAAAAATAACCCAATAAAATGACCCAACTGGCTGAACCCAGAATCTTAATAAAAAATTAAATAAATAAAAATAAATAAATAAAAAATAAAAAAGTAAATAACAAATAACCCAGGATTTTTTTTTTTTTTTTTGTCAAAATGTAGGGTTGTCAAGCATGAAGAAGAAGAAGAAGAAGAAGAAGAAGAAGAAGAAGAAGAAGAAGAAGAAGAAGGAAAAAAAAAAAACTTCCTGTTTGTTAGTGTATTGTCCCTACCATGCTATATTGCAGTTTTCCCATTAAAGATCCAACATAGGCTCATTGGAAATACATGCCTCTACATACATTTCTGCAAAACTGAAAAAAAGAAGGGGAAAAAAAAAAAAAAACTTACCTATATGTATGATTCACTGCAGTTTCCACTTATGAACATTATAATGAACACAAGAGGCAGTAAAACTTTGACCACTTTTATTCTTTTTCACACAAAGTATGATTTACAGGTTAAGAGTTTTGATTAATAAAAGCTAATTTTCACACAATTGTTTTCAGGATATTATGTTATGACTTCAAACAATGTTAATATCCTACACGATTTGAAAACTGACACTTTTGAATGTTTTCGTCACATATACAGCTTCATATGCATGAGTTTTCTAATTCAGTTGGTTTGCTCGGTAGCTCATGCAACATGGTGTTGCACTTGGGTGATGAACAACTTCGGTATGAACCCCATGAAACTACGGTTTGACATAACAGCTCAAATCTGCATAAGGATGTTAAAATAGCACAGCTGCATCAGCAAAACTTTTTATATTACATTTGCATTTGTTAACACTATCGGGCAGGTTTAGGGTTGGGTTTGGTTTAGGGGATATTTCCAACATGATAGAGCATTAACCTTAAGTGACACTCCCAGAATATTTGAATTCTGAACAGCCACAATACATACCTCAAACAGCGTAATAAAAATGTTGCAATACGTGCCTGTGCCAACGTAATAAAAACGTGTCACTGTCACGTATTAAATGTGTGTTTTAGCTCCACACTCTGGACATTTCACTTTGAACTGCCGCGAAACATGCAGTAAGGTACATAATTACGGTGTTGCAAAAATGTATGTAGAGGCGCGTATTTTCAATTATCCTGGGTTGTACAGATCAGTATATGGAAGTGAAAAATTTTTGACAAACAGAAATTCACCTCTTATTAATTTTAAAAAGCACATAAATGTAAAAATTGCATGGAAAGCAATTCATGTTTCATAACTGGAAAATCCATAAGTTGGATTTTAAAGGGGTCATTGGATGCCTATTTTCCACAATTTGATATGATTCTTTAGGGTCTTAATGAAAAGTCTCTAATACACTTTGGTTAAAATTTCTCAATGGTAGTGTAAAACAACACCCTTTTTATCTTGTTAAATTCAGCTCTGTTTTCAGAAACCCGTTTTAGTGCATGTTCCTTTAAATGCTAATGAGCTCTGCTCACCCCGCCCCTCTCTTCCATGGGGTGACGAGCTGTTCTCATGAGACTGTTTACTTTAGCCGCGGAACTTGCTAACTAGCACGTTATTAGGAAAGGCGATTTGCAAAGATTCATAAAATAACCGTACACTCACTTCTTCTGTAGGTGAGACTGGATCACAAATGATTCGCACGAACATAAACACATTTAAGTAGATCGGGAGCACATTCCCTTCAAAAACAATGGTAATCCACTGCATCTTCAGTGGCTCAGATGTTGGGGGCAAATGACGACTGCTATGTTCATTATTACATCCAACAACAGAACACCTCAAATGCTTAGGAGCCGTTCTTGTCCACTCCTGCTCCGGCGTTGAAACAATGTCGGACTGATGACAGCTCACTCAGGGCAGGTCTAAGGTAAAATGCCTAGTGTCAATCAACAATCGTGGGAGGGGTTTGGGTCTTTGTGACATCACACAGACAGGCATCTGAGAATGGCTTGATATGAGAAAGGGGAAATGATTTAAAGAGATAAAAATTTAAAAAATCTTTATCATTATAGGGTGGTTGTGTACACACACTGCCAACACATATTTCAGTTCAACCAACTTGTAAAAGTGCATGCCGTTTCCGATGACTCCTTTAAACAAAATGTTAGGAGAATAATACAGTGAAACAGAATGAGACACCATCTGCTTTGAGCACGTGTGGTAACTGAGCCCTTGTATAAATGAACGTTGATATTTAGTCTGTTTACCACAGAAGTATGGCCTTGTTATGTTTTAAGAAACCATCAGACTGAGGCGAGCCAAAGTCTGTTTGCGAAATTAAAAAGCACTGATGCAAAAATACTGGGCAATAAGGGCAAGTGACTGAGGGGCGTTTACTCTGCGATAAGCACCACTGAGGCAGGAAAGAACTGATGAGAACTTTCTCGGTGACGGAGACAATGTCAAACCGCAGAATATTAGACACATACAGATGAAGGAAGGACACCGGAGTGATGTCATGCCACAAGTGAATTTGCACCCTTGACTGCACTAACAATATGTGTTTGTCTAGTTAGGAACAGAATGTGTCATTTCCTCTGTTGCATGTGCAAAGAGAGAGAAAGATAGAGAACGAGGAAGGAAATATCGAAGTTGGCATCAGAAATGCATTTGAGCAATTAAAAACATGAAGATGTCTCCTGAGCTTTTGATTAATTGACAGTTACATATGCAGATGATATGAGTGAGACCACCCATACATTTAACATGATTTAAATCCTGTTTACACGATAGAGCCCCCTGGATTTGGTAAAATGCCTTTTACAAGATAAAGGAGATATTACTTAAAGCTCATTAAGAATCGATTAACAGCCACCAAATGAAATGATATTGATAAGATCACAGGAGCGCTCAGGACTCTGATTAATTAAAAATAAACTACTGAAACTAGGTTTATCCACTGGTCCTAAATTTGAAGCAGGAAATCAATTATTCAGATGTCTAACTTTCTTAACTCCCTCCAGAAGACGAAGTCACTGAACCTTGCAATGATTTTTCCTCAGTCACTCCCAAAGACAAATTATTAACTCATTTTGTGAAGTTCACATTAGACTATCCAAACCCAGACATAACACATATCTTTCACATTAGTAATGCAGCTTGCCAAGGCAAATAATAACACTGTTATTATTGACTCGCTATCATGTCGATCCAAACAGTTCGGCTTTCTTCTGTAGAACACAGATTTAGATGCTTTATATAATCTTCAAACAGGTATTAAAAGTAGTCCATGTAACATGCTTTGTTTTCTGAAGCCAAAGATCAAATTATTAATCAATGATCATCTTCTCTTCCAATGAACTGTGAAGGTGTGGTCACATCTGCAAAATTTTGTTGACAAAAATTGTCCATTGTCTACAGTCAATAATGTAGCGATGTGTACAGCACCATTCACACAGAGGTCACTGTTCTGTTGGTTAATGCCGCTGATTCTTGACCAACTTGTAGCTGTATATTTTGCCCTTTTTAGTAAATTCAGCACAACCTATACAATTGATTCTTGACTGACATGCCAAAATGACAGTTCCCCTTTCAGTGGGTCACTCCAAGTCACGTCGGATGACCGACGAAATTGGGATCTCGCCAGAGAGACCAATCCACTTCGAGTGTAACTAAATGTGTCAACGGGCATTGGCATGCGATTATTGCATCCAGCTGCTGCTGATCACAGCGTGAGTATAAGAGGCAGCAGATGCACCGCATTAATTCATCCTTTCGCTTTGGAGCCGAGAGGTGGTGCATCACTACTGCTCTCTACATCGGTGTTGCAGAAAGAATGAGAGTGCAGACGTTACGGCAACAGCAGCGGTGGTCACGGTCTCGCGGCTTCAACAAAGATCGTGCAGACAGCCACACCAGGAGTGTGCAGGTGACCAGTTCCCCTGCGTGCTTCAACGCTAAAAGAGCAATTTCTCTAAAAGAGCAACACGGGTGATCACGTCTTTTTAAAGATGTCTTATCATCCGTGCGTTTCTGGGTGTGGCCGTTTCCTGGCGTCTCAGGACAGTCACGATCGTTGCCTCACGTGTCTGGGCATTCAGCACGCCGAGGAAGCTTTCATGGATGGTTCATGTTCTTCTTGTGGGGACATGACCATCTCGGAGTTGCATAAAAGACTCCACTATGTCAAACATGGCGGAGTCCCTCTACCTCTGCCGCTATTCAGCATTCGTCCCGGCACCCGGGGCGGCACTGCATCCGGTGGAGTCAGAGGTGATTTGAGGATCACGGTGAGGGCGTCCCCAAGTGGAGCTCCTCACCCCTCAAGCACTGTGGAGCTGCCGTTGGAGCGGGCTGGCCACTCGTTCCTTCGATGCCCTCTCTGGTAACCAGATGTCGATCGCTGCATCAGAGGGCGAGCCCTCTCTCTCCGGTGATGATGACTCGGCTGCGTTGCCACCTTCGGGTGTGGTAGCGTTGTCCGAGCCAGACCCAGAGATCACGGCTATGCTTCCCGGGCCTCCGAGAATGTCGGGCTCGTGTGGAATCCTCCACCGCGTCCCGATCCTTCGAGGCTGGGTGAATGGTTTATCGGTGGGGGTCGCGCTGGTTCTCAGCACCCCCCTCCGGTGCCATTCTTCCCAGAGGTGCATGAGGAGCACACTAGATCGTGGAGGGCACCTTTCACTGCCTGATACAAATCTTGTGGTTCCTCCGCCCTCACCACCCTCGATGGTGGGGCCGCTTTGGGGTACACGGGCATCCCCTCGGTGGAGCGGTCTGTGGCCATGCAACTGTATCCAACAGCCGCTACCACTCTGCGTGGTGACCCGTGTCTCCCCTCATGGGCCTGTAAGTATTCGTCAGGCCTAGCTGGCAGTGCTTGCAGAGCTTGTGGGGAGGCGGCTTCTGCCCTCCACTCCATGGCGTTACTCCACGCCATGGCGTCCTGCCCTTCGGGCTGTCCCTGTCACGTCGCATCTTCACCAAAGTCGTGGAGGCGGCCCTTGTTCCCCTGAGAGAACAGGGTGTGCGCATCCTCAACTACCTCGATGGCTGGCTCATACTTGCACAGTCTCGTGAGCAGTTTTGCGCACACAGGGATCTGGTGCTCAGACACCTCAGCCAGTTAGGTCTTCGGGTCAGCTTGGAAAAGAGCAAACTCGTGCCAATGCAGAGGATCTCTTTTCTTGGCATGGAGTTGGATTCGGTCAGCCAGACAGCACGCCTCACCCAGGAACGTGCTCATTCAGTGCTGAACTGCCTCAAGACTTCAGGCAGGACAGCGGTCCCACTGAAATTTTTTCAGAGGCTTCTGGGGCATATGGCGGCAGCGGCGGCGGTAGTTCCGCTTGGTCTGCTCCATATGAGACTGCTTCAGCACTGGCATCATGGCCTAGTCCTAAGGTGGGTGTGGCGACACGGTACTCATCGGGTTCAGATTACACCGGCCTGCCGCAGAACCTTCAGCCCGTGGACAGATCCCTCATTCCTTCGGGCAGGAGTGCCCCTGGAGAAGGTATCCAGGCATGCTGTGGTATTCACAGATGCCTCAGCCACCGGCTGGGGTGCCACGTACAATGGGCATGCAGTGTCAGGGGTATGGACGGGTCCCCAACTGCGTTGGCATATCAGTTGCCTCGAGTTGCTGGCAGTATGCCTTGCCCTGAGCCGCCTCAGAGGGCGCCTTCAGGGCAAGGACATTGTGGTCCGTATGGACAACACTGCGACCGTTGCGTATATCAAGCGGCAAGATGGTTTATGCTCCCGTCGCATGTCGCAACTCACCCGCCACCTCCTCCTCTGGAGTCAGAAGCATCTGAGGTCCCTTCTTGCCATCCACATCCCAGGAGTGTTCAATCAGGCGGCCGATGAGCTGTCTCGAGCGGCACTTCCTGGGAGTGGAGACTCCATCCCCAGGCAGTCCAGCTGATTTGGAGTCGGTTCGGAGTTGCTCAGGTAGACCTGTTTGCATCTCCGGAAACCACCCACTGCCAGTGGTTCTACTCCCTATCCGAGGCAACGCTCGGCACAGATGCACTGGCACACAGCTGGCACCAGGGCCTGCGCAAATATGCGTTTCCCCCAGTAAGCCTGCTAGCACAGACACTGTGCAAGATCAGGGAGGACGAGGAGCCGGTCCTGTTAGTGGCTCCATATTGGCCCTACAGGACCTGGTTCCCGGAACTCATGCCCCTAGCGACAGCCCCTCCCTGGCCGATTCCTCTGAGGAAGGATCTGCTTTCTCAGAGATGGTGCACTCTCTGGTACCCACGTTCAAACTTGTGGAAACGTCATGTGTGGTCCCTGGACGGGACGCGGAGTTTCTAGGTGACCTGCCCCAGGAGGTAGCACTCACTATCGCTTCAAGCACGAGCACCGTCCACAAGACGGGCCTATGGGCTGAAGTGGAACCTGTTCGTTGAATGGTATTCCTCTCACCATGAGGACCCCCGGAGATGTTCGATCAGAGCCGTGCTTTCCTTTTTGCAACAAGGGTTGGAGCGTAGGCTGTCCCCCTCCACCCTTAAGGTGTCCGTTGCTGCTATTTCCACACACCACAACCCCATAGAGGGGAGGTCGGTGGGGAAGCGCGATCTGGTCGTCAGGTTTCTTAGGGGGGCCAGGAGGTTAAATCCTCCTAGGGCTCCCTCCCTACCCTCTTGGGATTTGGCATTGGTGCTAAGAGCCCTACAAACTGCCCCCTTTGAACCGCTGCAGTCAGTCGAGTTGAAGTTTCTCTCTATGAAAACCCTACTCCTGACTGCGTTGGCCTCGATCAAGAGGGTGAGGGACCTGCAGGCATTTTCGGTCGACAAGTCGTGCCTTGAGTTTTGGGCCGGCTGACTCCAGTGCAACACTGAGGCCCCGGCCCGGCTATGTGCCCAAGGTTCTTATCACTCCCTTCAGGGACCAGGTGGTGAACCTGCAAGTGCTGCCCCTGGAGGAGGCAGACCCAGCCCTAGCTTTTCTCTGTCCTGTACACACACTGCGACAGTACGTGGATAGAACTCATAGCTTCAGGGCCTCAGAACAGCTCTTTCTCTGTTACGGAGTACAGCAGAAGGGGAAGGCTGTCTCCAAGCAGAGGATGGCCCACTGGATAGTGGATGCTATCACCTTGGCCTACGTTCTTACGCCTAATTCTTCAGAGAGTTCCTTACAGTCGCTGTACCACCGCTGAGCTGCCGGGTCACCGGCTCGGCTCCTCAGCGAAAGCATGAATTAATGCGGTGCATCTGCTGCCTCTTATACTCATGCTGTGATCAGCGGCAGCTGGATGCAATAATTGCATGCCAATGTCCATTGGCTAGGTTTAGTTACACTCGAAGTGGATTGGTCTCTCTGGCGAGATCCCAATTTCGTCGGTCATCCGACGTGACGTCTCCGTTCCCTCCTTCAGGGAACGAGGGTTACATACGTAACCGAGACGTTCTTTTAAGTGAAACAAACAAAATAGCTTATAATTTACTGTGTGATGCTGAATACTTGGAGGGTTTTTTTTTGTTTTTTGTTTTGTTTTTTGTTTTGTTTTGTTTTGTTTTGTTTTGTTTTGTTTTTCTCTCCATTTAACAGTGTGTTGCTAAAGATACACACTATAAAGTTTTGTCTGTAAGTAATTAATAAAATAAATATGTTGCATTTTTAAGTATAGTTAAACTATTGGATTGCATTTCTGGAGCTTTTACATTTGACATTTACTGTATCTGTTATTAAATTTCTCACCATGTTTTTTGTGAATATTTCTTAACCAGAAATACTAAAATAATCATTAATGGAGTGAAATTAAATTAATTGGAATGCTTATGAAGCCCGTCACTATGAACTGTCATTGTATGGGACAGACCTATGATTTTTCCAAAATGTTGAATTTCACTCATGCATATTTTCTTCAGAGAATGTAAAATAACTAGTACCTAGCAACAGCACAGTATGATTGCTTCAGTGATAGTGTCTAATAACTTGCGCCATATATACGATGACAATAACGGCCATCCATGTGTGATATGCTTGTGCTATAATGGAATATGACTCTGTCCAGTAGTATTAGCTGTGAAAGAAATTACTCTTGGCTTGAGAGGCTCTAGGAAAGCAAGTACATAATGATGGCTGGCAAACACATCACCTGCTGTTGGGCTTGTTTTCCTCCCATCTGAAAGTGGAAGCTTTTCAGCATTTGGTAAGTTGCCAAATTGAGGACATTTGTGGTTTTTGTTGGTGAGGAATTTATCATAGATATGACTGTGTTTCACACATTTGTGAGGTGAGGCTCTGACATTTTTGTGCCTTCCCCACTGCTGGCATGTTAATTCTTCCTGCAGCAGCCATGACTCTGTGCTTATCAGGCCCTGTAGCCATATGGTGCTTGCTAAGTACACCTCATCAAGGTGGCTCTCAGTTTGCATTGCATGCAGCGGCCAAGTCAATTCACTCGCTACACAGCAATGTGTCTGCATTAACGGTTTTATCATAGAAGACTGAATGTGTCACAGTTTCTTTTATTGACTGGGTACCAAGCAGCTATTATAATGCACTGTATAAATATGCGCCAATGTGCATTTTCAACGTATCTACAAATGAAATATACTATCTTAGATTTTGACCAAAATTAGGCCTAGTTATCTTTGAAGTCTGCCTAATGTTACTGTCTATGAAACAGCCAAGCTATGGTGCTCTAAAATGCTTTTGAGGTAAGCAGTTTAAAGGAATAGTTCACTCAAAAAAACATACATTTTCTGAAAATATACTCGCCCTCAGGCCATCCAAGATGTAGAGGAATTTGTTTCTTCATCAGATTTGGAAAAAACGTAGCATTACATCACTTGCTCACCAATGCATCCTCTGCTGTGTATGGGTGCCGTCAGAATGAGAGTCCAAACAGCTGATAAAAAGACATCACAATAATCCACAAGTAATCCACACAATTCAGTCTATCAGTTAACATATTTTGAAGTGAAAAATGTCATGTTTGTAAGAAAGGAATGTTGTTGTTTCTTAATAAAATAAAAAAAATAAATAAAATTTAAAAAAAAAAAAACAGTTTTTCACTTCATATATCTTTAATTTATGGAATGAAGTCATGTGGATTACTTGTGGATTATTGCAATTTGTCAACTGTTTGGACTTTCATTCTGATGGCGTCCATTCACTGCAGAGGATCCATTGGTGAGCAAGTGATGCAATGCTAAATTTATCCAAATCTGCCTAATTTGCATTTTTGGTAGAACTATTCCTTTAACAGATTTTGTTTAGTGCTATTAATATGTGTTGGTCTCAGAACGGGCTGACCAGGAGATATTTTTTATTTATTTATTTATTTTCGTCTTGGCGCTGCAAGGCCTTATTGGTGTCTCCTTCCCTCTCTGTCTCTCTGAAATCTCAAAGTCACCCTGGTGGTGTATTCCAGGTGTGCCACTGGCAGGTCTGACGGAGTCACAAGGTGTCCCTCAGCCCCCACGACCATGCCAGCTGCTCCAATCACTCTGATTACCCAGAGTTTGTGTCTCAGAGCCACTGGAGAGGACAGGGCACCTCTGCATCTGAGGTGCTCTTTACGGACATACTGAACATACTCAATCAAAAGAGGGAATTCAACCTGTCTTTCTGCAAATAGCTTATGACAAAATTTAAATTTGGTGGTGTATTCTGGGGATTTCAGCCAATCAGATTGCTTATTGAATTCAAATCCCACATTATCTTGTTATATTGTTTCATTGAGACTTGAAATGCGTGAAATATGTTATCTGAAAAATCAAATGTGAAACTATAAGTCATAAATATTTAAATACAATTCCTTCTTCACATCAGAATTATTCTGCTGAAATACCAGTAACCCTTGAGACAATCATTACAAGCCTAGCAGATAAAAACAGAGATGAAACAACACTCTTGTTTTATCCCCAGAACACTTTAAATGCAAGCTTTTCTTCTTTTTCCTATTGCTTGGGTACATGCAGATTGAATCCGTTCCTGGGTCAGCTTGCCACCAGAATCTGTGATCTGTTCTTGCGTCAAGGGAAGTCGTTGCTCTCTCATCTAACTGGCCTAATGTCAGCCGGGATGACAGTAAATTGTGATAAATTCTAAAACTCTCACCAAGGTCTCAGACTTGTTGAACGATTCCCCCAAGAACAGCAGAACTTAAGGCATTCAGCGTTTCAGGTTTTCTTACAGGTTTAAAGATAAAGTTTGTCATTTATTAAAAAAAGTTCCGCTCATTGTCCCTGATGTCCCTGTAATTTTCTGCATACATGATGCAATAAAGGACAATCCAGGAGATTAACTGTGCCTTCAGAAACCATATGCCCAGTGAATTCATTTATTTAAAGTGATCACATTTTGCGTGCAATATTGTCTGAACACACGTTTAATAATATTAAGTTTCAACCTGAATATTATATTATATTATATTATATTATATTATATTATATTATATTATATTATATTATATTATATTATATTATATTATATTGCTTGACTGTAAGAAAAAAAAGGGGGGAAAATATGAGAAAAGTGAGAAAAGTGCCTGTTTGTGAATGTTGAATGTTTATTTATTTGTTTATTTTGCCCATTTTCTGTACATGCATGAACATAATAATAATAATAATAATAATAATAATAATAATAATAATACAACCCGAATTCCGGAAATGTTGAGAAGTTTTTTTTTTTTTTTTTTTTTTTTTTAATTTGAATAAAATGAAAACTAAAAGACTTTCAAATCATATGAGAACATAACAAATGTTTAAACTGAGAAATTTTACACTTTTATCCACTAAATGAGCTCATTTAAAATTTGATGCCTGCTACATGTCTCAAAAAAGTTGGCACGGGGGCAACAAAGGGCTGAAAAAGCAAGAAATTTTGAAAATATTCAGCTGGGAGAACATCTAGCAACTAATTAAGTTAACTGACATCAGGTCTGTAACATGATTAGCTATTAAAAGGGATGTCTTAGAGAGGCAGAGTGTCTCAGAAGTAAAGATGGGCAGAGCCTCTCCAATCTGTGAAAGAGTGCTTAAAAAAGAATACTTTAAAAACATTGCTCCTCAACATCAAATTGCAAAGGCTTTACAAATCTCATCATCTACAGTGCATAACATCATCAAAAGATTCAGAGAAACTGGAGAAATCTCTGTGCATAAGGGACAAGGCCGAAGACCTTTGTTGGATCCCCGTGGTCTTCGGGCCCTCAGACGACACTGCATCACTCATCGGCATGATTCTGTCATTGATATTACTAAATGGGCCCAGGAATACTTCCAGAAACCACTGTCGGTAAACACAATCCACTGTGCCATCTGCAGGTGCCAACATAGACATAAAAGGAGGCTTGAGCACCTGCCCTTTTTCTTCCTCAAGAGAAAGTGCCATTTTTTTTGGGGAGTTTTTTTTTTTTTTTTTTAATAAATGAATATATGTATATATGTGTGCGTGTGTGTTTCTGTTTGCGCACAGCTTTCCCTGTCAAACAAATAAAAAAGCTAAATATCAGGTCAGGTCGGGAAATGTTGAGACTTTCTCCCCTCCACATCTCCGCAGCACAGCAGTGTAGTGCACACTGATCAGCACACAAAGGCACATCACAGAAAGGCAGAGAGCCGCAGAAGTGAAGCCCTCCTTCTTTCTCCAGTTGTGTTTGTCTTGGTGTGGAGGTGAGTGATGATGAACAACAGAAGTTATAAATAAACGGTGTTACTAATGGCGTTATTTTTTTCAGTAACGAGTAATCAAACGAATTACTGTTTCCCCCGTTACAACGCCGTTACCATTACTGACAATAAAATGTGGCGTTACTATAATATAATATTACTATCATTTTATTTTTCAGGTCATCTGAATGGATGCGCAGGGTAGCTGTATTTGACGTACTGTAAACTCTAGTGTGAAGGCGCACAACTTGCTGTCGCTTTTTTTCTCACACACCCGCAGAGAGTGAGAAAGTCTTACATAACATTTATGCCGTTATTTTAATGCCAAATGTCGAGAGCGCATTTTTGTAGCACGAAAGTAGATTAATATAATGTATTATATTAATCTACTTTCGCGCTACAAAAATACGCTCTCTACATTTGGCATTAAAGTAACGCCATAAATCTCGACATTTGGCATTAAAATAACGCCATAAACATGCAGAACTGACGCGCTACATGTAAACGATATTCTTTGTTGTATTTTCCTGTCAAAATAACGGAGACGGCTTTTAAGAACTGCCGGGTCCTCTGGTAGTGGGCGGAACTAATGCGCAAACAGCAATCTCATTGGCTGGCGCTCACGTATTATCGTCCCTGTTTTGATTTCAGCAAATCAATTCGAGCGAACGCAGACAACGTGATTAATATTCATGAACCCAGCAGCTCATTAATCCTTAGTGTGTTTTATATTGTTATTAGCAGTAGAATTCGCAGTAGTTTTATCTTATCAATATTATTTGATAAGTTCAGTCAACATGACAAATATGCATTCATTCATTCATGATTATTCTAATTACTAAAGTTCTATCACCATATAATGCTAAATGATCAAAATATCATATTATAATGCTTGACTGACTGATGCTAAGTGTCAGATATTTAAAAAAGTGCCATTTTACAAACATAAGCTTTATAATATATATATATATATATATATATATATATATATATATATATATATATATATATATATATATATACACACACACATATATACATATATACACACACACACTGTATATAATATAAAATAGTATATCAGATAATTAATATTAGTCTGGTGAGTAAACTAAAAAAATTTACTATCCGATGGCAATTCTATTGCCAAGGTGTCCATAGAGGGTTGATAATATTTCCAATAATATATTGAATTTGATAGGTGTCTCTCACATTGTCCCACAGAAACATTAAAATAGTGTAGATTAGTGTACAATGTTTTATAATAGTAAATTATTCTATTTAGTGTCCATTTCATTCAACATATTTAATATTTGGGGCATCAAAGTTATCTGACATATTTGATTATTTTTTTTTTTTTAAAGTAACGCAATAATTACTTTCCCTGGTAATTAGTTACTTTTATAATGATGTAACTCAGTTACTAACTCAGTTACTATTTGTGAGAAGTAACTAGTAACTATAACTAATTACTTTTTTAAAGTAACGTGCCCAACACTGGATATTGATTATATATATACAGCAGTTCAGTAAACAATAATTTAATATTAACACACTTACGTTTTAGACACAATATTGACTGATTTTGCTCTATTTCGCCAACAAATATAATTTCAATTTGCGTCTCTGAGCAACAGCGGTTTTTTTCCTGAATGAATCAACTGTTTAAATGATTCGGTTCAGTTGCAATGACTCACTTATTAACAGTGACTTACTGCCACCTACTGGCAGTTTTAATTTCACGTTTAAAGTATCTTTTCTTTTTTTATATAATTTCAAATATCAGTATTCAACGTTTTATGTTTAAAATATCAAAACAGTATTAATGCATTTGTAACTGCAGGTTAAATGCATTCCTGTCCTGCATTAAACAGTGTGTAAATGCATTTAAATGCCACTTCTAATCCAGCTTCTGTGTTTTCTCTGCATTGCAAAGATTAATTTTGTCAATACTGATTTCATTTGCTTGGTAACAGCTTATATGACTTATTCTAATTGACTGATTCAGTTTAAGAATTTAACTGAAAATATGATGCACACTCATGCAGGGCTTTATAAAGGTAAAAATGCCATAAAAGGTAAAAAAAAAAATCAATTTAAACTTATTGGAGAATATTAATTTCTATCACTGCTGTGAACTGATCCCCACAGAATATGCAGAATATCAAAAACTTTAGGAGTCAGCTGTCCACGGTAGTCCTTAAGATATCAGCACAATAACACACTCAGCAAAATATTGTCTATCGTTATCGATAAAATCCCAGAAAATATTGATATATGTTTTTGTCAATATCGCACACCCCTAATATATTTAACGTTTTGTTTAGAAAAAAATTAAATAAATATGAGAAGTGTCCTTTGTTTCACTTGAGGCCCTGCCCCTCAAAATGTCTGTGCACGTCCCTGAAGGAAGCCATATGTGAACATGGTCCAGAAGCGCCGTCATGTCCTGTGGGCCAAGGCTCATTTAAAATGGACTGTTTCAAAGTGGAAAAGTTTTCTATGGTCTGACAAGTCTGAATTTGACATTCTTGTTGAAAATCATGGGCGCCGTGTCCTCCGGGCTAAAGAGGAGGGAGACCTTCCAGCGTCTTATCAGCGTTCAGTTCAAAAGCCAGCATCTCTGATGGTGTGGGGGTGCATATGGTATGGGCAGCTTGCATGTTTTGGAAGGCACTATGAATGCTGGAAGGTATATAAAGGTTTTAGAGCAAAAAAAAAAATATGCTCCCCTCCAGATGACGTCTATTTCAGGTAAGGCCTTGTGTATTTCAGCAGAACAATGCAAAACTACATACTGCAGCTATTACAACAGCATGAATTCGTAGTAGAAGAGTCCAGGTGCTGAATTGGCCTGCCTGCAGTCCAGATCTTTCACCTATAGAGAACATGTGGCGCATCATTAAACGAAAAATACGTCAAAGACGACCACGGACTCTTCAGTAGCTGGAAACCTAAATCAGGCAAGAATGGGATCAAATTCCAACACAAAAACTCCAGAAACTCATATCCTCGATTCCCAGACATCTTCAAACTGTTTTGAAAAGAAGAGGAGATGCTACACCATGGTAAACATGGCCCCGTCCCAACTATTTTGAGACCTCTAGCAGGCATCAAATTTGAAAGGAGCTGATTTTGTGCATAAAATTGTATAATTTCTCCATTTAAACATTTGTTATGTTATCTATGTTCTATTGTGAATAAAATATTGGCTCATGTGATTTGAAATTATTTTAGCTTTCATTTTATTCAAATTTAAAAAATGTCCCAACATTTCCAGAATTTGGGTTGTAATAATAATAATAATAATAATAATAATAATAGTAGTAGTAGTAGTAGTAGTAGTAGTAGTAGTAATTATTTGTTATTATTAATTGATAATAATAATTCATTATTAATTTATAAATAAATTGATTAATCATTTATTATAATTAAATAATAATAATAATAATAATAATAATAATAATAAAATTATTATTATTATTATTATTACCATTATTATTATTATTATTATTATTATTATTATTGTTGTTGTTGTTGTTGTTGTTGTTGTTGTTGTTGTTGTTGTTGTCGTTGTTGTTGGTGTTATAAACTCTCTTCCAAGTTCAAAGTTTAGAATAAAAAATAAGTCTAACTCTATGTGCACTCGGCTAGTTTCTCACCAAATTGAAAAAGATACTTTATTTTTTATCCGATTCAATTACATTTGTTATTTTGTTTACATTAATATGCACCTTTTCATATTGTTCATTTATATTTAACATTTTTGTGAGAAAAGAAAAAAAAATGCTTGAAATTAATCGTGTAGAAAATAAAAACAAATTGTGCTTACATATGAATTTCATCACATCGGTAAACCCAGATTCTAAATAAATAAATAAATCTAACCAACTTGCAAGCAGTAACAATACAATTCTTCTTTACAGCAAAACATTTTGGTCACTACATTTAGTTAAGTGTACTACAATTCATATGCTTCCATTTGTGTCACTTCATCATTTTCATGGTTTTACTATTGTTCTAAAATGTGGTAAATTTAGTATTTAACTACAAGTTACAAGCACGTGTATCCAAACTTTAGCTGGATAACAAAAATGTGATTAGTGCTGCAGATAATGCCTCTGAGAGTTTGCAAACAACAGGCCTCACACCAGTATGAGAACCCTGGCATAGGTGGTGCTGTGTGCGCCTACACTTCTTCATACATGAGAGCTGAGTATAAATGAGGCAGCAAAATAAGCAGATAGAATAGAGGAATGAAGCACATCTTTGAATAATGAGATCATAATAATGACCGATTCCTCTCTGCGAAGCGGAGCTTCATACTGACCTAACAAACAGCACTGATACAGTAATTAACGTCAGATTGGGAGAGAAGCACTTGAAAAGGGGCTTTTAACGAGTCTTGCCGTGCAGGCGGCAAAAAGGTCCTCTTGACGAAGAGCAAAGCTGACAGTAATTAAGTGTGCATTGCTGGCGAAGACAGGGCCACCGCTCTCTAAAAATTTCATCTAAAAACAACAGCGAAGTGTCCTTAAGCGTTAAAGATGTGTATGCGCACTTGCGATGGTTTAAAACGCTAGTTGCTCCTAAGTGGCAGACTGTCTGTTTGTAATTCTTCAGCTGTACAAACAGTAGAAGACTTCACGTAACATCAGGTGATGTCTAAGGGAAGGACGCACAGGCTGTGGAGTGATTAAAACAAAGAAATAACTCTATCATTCAGACGGCTGTCCTCTTCAATCACTCATTCTTTCCCTCTGAAAACATGTAATCTCCACCTGATTTCTCTCTTGTGGGTCTAGAGCTAGATCAACCATGTGTAATGGGCTTCTGGGTTGCTTCTGCCTCCTTTGTTCATGATTACGGCCTCATTGTTTTTGAATGTGTCAAGTTTTTATCTGCACTGTGCTTTTTTTTAGCTTTTTAGCTGTTAGCAATTTGGTCTGTTTGGGCCTTCAGAGCACTAAATATGGTGTTTTTCACACACATCACATGTCGATGCTAGAGTGTTGCTATGTGATTTTTAGGGTGTTGTACTGAGGTGGTTGCTTATTAGTTCAAGTCAGACTAGCCTGACTTTATATTTACATGTTTCCATACCCAGATTCTAAAACTGAAATGACTCCCTTAATCTTTCAGGACTCCCAGCTGAATTTTAAAGTGAATTTGGTGAACCTGTGATGTGTGAATGAAACCACAGTCAAAGTTCTCTGTCAGAGTGCAATAGCTATTTTACACTGCACTGAGTCATTTGAAGGTTTTAGAAATAGTCGCTGTCTTACCATCAGAGCTGATTTTGTGAATTGTGTGGTCAAATGATACTCTTTACATTTATATGTAAAATAAATAGCACTTACTCTTATAAATAAAGCATTTGAAGCTGTTGTCAGTTAATTAAGATATGACTGATGAACTTGCACCTCATTTGTACTTTATTTATTTATTTTGTATCAGTTGTGAAGGCTTTCTATTGTTATTAAAATTATATTTTTTTTTCTTCACTATGATTATAGCTGTTATTTACAGAAGAGAAAAGGTGCTTGACTTCAGTCTTTATTTGACGGCACTGGAGTCACACCGATTCTAATACAGTTTATTGCCTGTGTGAATGTGAACATTCTGGTTCCTAAATATGTTTAGAGTCCCTCTTAAATGAAATTGAATTGAAACGTAAATCCAATCACAGTAAGTACTGAAAATGTTCTTCCAAACCAGGTCAAAACCGTTCTCTAAACTAATAATTCCAGTTTGTAATTAAAAGAATAACAATATGACAATTTCCAGGAGGGTATCACTCTTGTAATCTGTAGATTTAACTGCCAGCCACCTCAGTAAAGTTATTAGAGGCTGGGTGTGTCTTGGTTATCACTACCGTGTTCTGGGTCCCAGACCTCTATGGCTTTTATACTGCACCAGAGTTTTTATGAGTGTCTCAGTAAGGACAGTCAGAATCTCATCAGTCCAGACAGAGTACCCGAGATGGAATCCGCTGATAAGTTTTATAGCTCTTCCCTGAGGATATGGCCCCAGAAATCCGACAAGAGGAGGGAAGATACGAGCACAGGGGTATTTTTCTCCAGAAAATGACTTAAAATAGACCTCATCCTAAAGTTTTTCTGTGGCGCAACAAGACTTTGCCAAATTGTGGGGCGGTTAACGTATTCAATGAGATAAATTTTACTTGCAGATTGAAAGAATAGACCCATTGTGCTTAAAATTTGGGCTCAAATTGTCATATTCTGTCCCCTTAGAATTTGCTTTGTGAAATGGTGAATGGAGTATGCTTTATTTGGCACTGATTATCTGGCTTTCAGTGCATCAAAAAAACAAGGACAAAATGGGCTATGGGCATAATAGAGCGGCTAAAGCGGGTCCTGGTTTTGCCAGTTTGCATTCAGCATTTTCTATTCAACTCATGTTTATGGAACCATTCAGTGCCATTTAACCAAGCTGTTATATTGAAACCAGGGGGAAAAAAAAAAAAAAAAACATATTTGCAGTCATGGTTGGAGCTCTTAAAGCTTTCAATTTCTACCATAGGAGATAGCTATAAGTCTTTACTCTAATAGGCAAATTATATTTGTTGCTGTCCACTTTGTTGCTGTGGTAACTGTGATTGTTCTGTCTCAGTAGCCTTATAATAAAACACAAGGACACCTAAATATTATTCTCATTGATTACTTTTATATATAAATTGACAATTCCAGTATGTCATTGTGTGTGTGTTTAAGATTGAAAAAAAAAAAAAAAAAAAATGTTTTGAATTGGTTGGTCTGCATGTTCAAAAATCTGGAAATCCAACCCTGTCGTCTAAGACATGACAACAGTGACACCACTGGATGAGAGATGGCTATGGATTTATAACATATCACTTTGAAATATAATCCACAGGGCAATATTTTACATTAAATACATTATGTACACCAATATAGTGCATTAATAGCTCCTCTAATGACACGAGTATTAAATATGATCTTTAAATCCATAAATGTGTGGATATATTAAGGCCCTTGAAAAGAAGTATGGACACTTTGCCCTGGATATTGACATACACATTTACCATTGGTTGTGCTGATTTCTAATGGGCTTATGTAGGGGAGACTGTGGACATATTTTGCTACAAATCTACCAGTCATCTTTTTATAAAAGAAACATTTATAGCTGCCTAAAGTGTCTGTACCACTACTAGATGCAAAAATACATTTAATAAAACTTATCTCAAATTATGTAATTGCTTTTATACTTATTATTACAGCATAGTTTCATTTGTGTGAATTATTTATGTCAGAAATAAATGACTGAACAAAATGTATAAGTTTGAGCTAAAGTACATTCAAAATGTATGACAAAACTGAAATAAATAAATAAATAAACAATCTTTAAAAAAAACATTATTTGAAAGTAGCTAGTTGCTTTTGACTTCTGATTAATAGTCTTCTATTTTGGGAAAAAAAATTATAATAATTTAATTTATTTAATGTCATTTTAAGGTACACTTTATTTTTGATAGTCTACTTTAGACATTCTATTAACTGTAAGTAACTTTGCAACTGCATGTCAATTATCAACCTTATTACAGTATTAATAGACTGTCTGATTAATATCGTCAACATTTATTTTTGATGGTCCCCCAGCTAATGTTCTACTAACTATAAGAAACTTAGCAAGTTAACTTATTGTATTAACCTTAACCCTAACCTGTCAGTCTACTAATACTCTAATGAGAGTTACTTACAGTTAGTAGAATGTCTAAAGTGAGCTATTAAAATAAGGTCTAACAAATTTTAATTTCATAACTAGTGGTTGTTGCCCCAACCACATAGTCATGATAAAATCAAGCGTAGATAGATACTGGGTTAGCATGATAATGTCCATAGCAGGTGTCTATTTAATTTTGCCAGGAATAGCCATGAGGTGGCAGGGCCTTCCTATATGCTTACATACATATTTAAAAACACACACATCACATGATTTCTCAAGTATAGGGAAACAAGTGGAACAATATAAATCCTGTGTACTTTGCTTCAACATACTTTGCCTATGCCAAAAATAAATGTAAAATATGTTCTCAGTGGGCATTCACTATTCACTTTGCATGAGAAAACATTGATTTAGTCAAGTTAGTTTTGCATCGAGTACAACACAATTTTTGGGAGCTCTTTTTTCTTTTCTTTTTTTTTTAATTAATTTATTTATTTTTTATTTATTTTTTTTTAAGTAAGCTTTATCTCAAATGGCAGTTCATAAAGTTATTCTGTCAAATAGCTTAGGTATGCAGAGCATTCCACAAATTATATGGACTGAATGCCCCTAATATACACATCCATGTTCTCTGGATAACTTTTGTCACTATAACTGACCTGGCAACAGCGTTTTTCCATTTGTTTGGTAAAATTTGGAACATTTTCATAAAATAAACTTGCATTAGAAAAGCGCAAACGCGTGTCTGATGAAAAGGTCAACTACCTCCAGTTACAACTGTTCTCTCCTACTTGCATTTAAATGGAAGGTGTGTTTAAAACCAGCCATGATTTATATAATCAGTTGTTAATTTTAGTTGTGCATATTAACACACTTTAACAGGATGTTCTCATTTTCCTCTTTGGTGAACATATCTGCATGTCCCTCATCTGTAGATAGCTTCACGTTACAGCTGTCATCTCAAACTTATTTCCTGACAGTTTCCGAATACACTTCCAAATGCTAATATAAGTAAGATAATAACATTAGACCCGTTTCCAACAGGTGGCCTTTTGTTATCTCTGTCATTCTCTGTGTGTCATTCTCATGTGGTGTCTGGCCAAGATTTAAAGCACTATCTGAGGAAACTGCGAAAGGTTGATTAGGTTTGTTACTCAGCTAGAGTCTGCAAGCAATCATTCTCCTTTCCCTTTCTCTCATAGACAGCTAATCAGCACCTTCAATTACCCAAATAAATGAATCTGCTCCCTCTCCAGCCGGCATGAATTAAAGTTCACCATCCCGTCTCAGCGAAATAAAGACCGCTCTAATTAGCTTCTGAACTCCATTTTAATTGTCAGATCGGTTGAAGATTCAGGTATGTCTGTTTATCCGAATCGTGTGATGCAGCACGACAGTTTCAGCGGAAAGTCAGCATTTCAATTGCCTTGGTATCCTGTCGATATACGGCATCCAAATATGTTAATTTTTGTTTAAATAAGTTTATTTTTATTTATTTATTTATTTATTTATTTATTCATTCATTCATTCATTCATTCCATGTAATGATACAGTAATAAATAAGCATGTTGTTGGTGTTCATTTCTTAGTAGTCTGGCACTGTGGGAGTGTCACTGAAATGGGAACAAATGCACTACATCAAATTCTGGGACTCTATGGTGTAATCTCTCTCCCCTGATGCAATGCGAAAATCGAACTCCTGCCACAACTGGGGATTAGCCAAGGCCAAGAGAAAATAATGATAATAATTACAATTATTGATCTCTTGTACCATGTGTGCAAACGGAGTAAACCAAGGTGTCTGCTGCTCATTCTCCTTCCCCCAGTGAGAGTTTAGAGCTTTGGTGGGTTAGATAATGTACTACTTTAAGCATTAGATGCCACACTCAAAAATATTTGATAAATACTTACAAGGAGAAAGAGAGAGGAGGAAAAAGTCAAGTCACCTTTTATTTTTTTAGCGCTTTATGCAATAGAGTTTCTTTCAAATCATTTCACAGTAATAAACAGAATAGTATCAGAATCAGTGATGCATGCTTTAAAAATTAGGCAAATCCTAATTCCGTTGTAAAGCAGCTGTAGCAACACAATAAGTGTAATTATTCAATGCAAGGCAGTATATTGACCTAGCCAGACTTTTAACTATTGGCATAAAGTCTACTCCCCACTGTAGTTGATTCTGGCAAAGAACTACCCATATTAGACAGGAAGAGACATGTGTGCATGTGCATTTTTTATTTATTTATTTTTTTATTTGGATAGACACTGAAACAAACAATATGGATGTGCAGACTTTGTTACATCTTTAGAAATCAAACCATAAAGGTGTTTTGTTTTGTTTCCCAGCTGTTTGATAAAACCATGTGCACCCCAACTCGTGTGTGTGTGTGTGTGTGTGTTGTATTATACGCACAACTGTATATATATATATATATATATATATATATATATATATATATATATATATATATATATACACAGTTGTGCTTATAAATGTGCATGCCCCTTGCAGAATGTTAATAATTTTAACAAAATAAGAGGGATCATTAAAATAGCATGTTATTGTTTATTTAATACTGTCCTGAATAAGATATTTCACATAACAGATGTTTATATTTACCAAAAGACAAAATAATAACTGAATTTATAAAAAAATCACCCCATTCAAAAGTTTACATACCCTTGAATCTTAATAATATGTTTTTTCCTGAATGATCCACGTCTGTCTTTTTGTTTTGTGATAGTTGTTCATGAGTCCCTTGTTGGTTCTGAGCAGTTCAACTGCCTGCTGTTCTTCAGAAAAAATCCTCCAGCTCCTGCACATTCTTTGCTTTTCCAACATTTTCCACATATTTGAACCCTTTCCAACAGTGACTGTATGATTTTGAAATCCATCCGTTTTCTGGGAAACATTTAAGTATTTATGTAGCTTGTTAAGTGCAGTACCAAATTGGAGAAATGTTTCCACCTTTTGTAATAGCTGTGTATGAGTCACTCAGTGTGAAAAGATGGATCTCAAAATCATACAGTCACTTTTGGAAAGGGTTCCAATATGAAGCAGATGCTGGAAAACCAAAGAATGTGCCGGAGCTGGAGGATTTTTCTGAAGAACAGCAGGCAGTTGAACTGCTCAGGACCAACGAGAGACTCATGAACAACTATCACAACACAGAAAAACAGTCGTGGATCATCCAGGAAACAACACATATTATTAAGATTCAAGGGTATGTAAACTTTTGAACGGGGTCATTTTTATAAATTCAGTTATTAATTTGTCTTGTGGAGAAAATATAAACATCTGTTATATCTGTTATCTGTATAACTCACTGCATTAGGGGAAAAAAAACAGTTATATATATATATAATTATCTATTATCTTATTAAGCAATGAATGAAATAAATGAAAGACAAATAGAAACAAACGAGTGATTGTCAAGGCTTAATGGCTATCCATTTGCCATTTTGCAGGAGCATTTCTTTCACATCTTTTTCCCTGCTCAAATTAATGTGGCTGAGGAAATCCATGCCATCCGAACGCATCTGACCTTTCTCTGATGAGCTAGCTTCGGTAGCCCACTGTTTTCCGGCGCTTCCGACGAGGCGAGAGGAACGCGCACTGATCCATAATTTAGAGAGCAGGCCAAAATCAGACGAGAGGGACTGCTTTGAAAACAAAAAGACAGACAAACAAGAGTTCGCTGAACCGCAGGAAGGAAAACCAGACCAAATTCCAGGCACTGGCTCAAACGCTCAGAGCCTCATCCAGCTCTGAGAGGCCTGGAGCTGGAGGCATTGCCTTGCTTTCACAGCAACACCATGAGGTCACAGAGTTTTGAAGCTAAAAGACACTCACTCATCTCAGGAGGACACTACTCAGATATCGGACAGCTGACCTCTTCACCCTGTCTGCCTTTATCTGTCTCAGATATGAAGAACAGTCACTTGCCTTTGGTGTTGTAATGCTAAGCGTTCGCCTCTCGTATCCCAAGTGACTTTGCTGATGATCTCAAGAGGTATGGTGGTAAAATCGCTTGTTTGGATTCAACTCCAGCCGAGCATACATTTACTCGGCGGGAGCTGATCTACTGTGTTCCAAGCATGCGATGCTTGGTTAACCCTGCGTTTGCTTCAGGCTCTGAAGGACGGCAGCCCGAAGCCGTTTCATTCCCAGGAGCGTCTACACACCTGATTGCTTCACTTTCTCTATCCTAAGTATCCATTCTGTCAAAGCGCCTCCGCTGAAGTCTTTAGCCTTACTAATTAGCCACCAATCGCCGCATTTGATGAATAAACCGTAGCCAACGGTTTCTTCCCCACATCATGGCTGATCAAATGTGAGTGACCTTTACTTGATTATCGGAGTCCAGCGCCCTGTGCAAAGAGAGAGAGAGGTAGCTGATTGTTCATCTAGTGCACTCAAGAATAAATGGGAACAATTGTTACAATTTCTCTTTTGGTTAACCTTGTGTAATTATACTTATACTTGTTGAAGCACAGTCATAGAAAGATCATTCAAAATAAAAATTCTATCATTATTCATTCACCATCATGTTGTTCCAAATGTTTTTTTGTTTTGTTTTTTCCTCTGTAAAACTGAATTCTTGAGGTTTTTTTTTTTTTTTTTTTTTTTTTTTGTCCATACAGCAGAGGTAAATGGTAAGCAAAAAACTGTTTGGTCTTCAAAATGCTGTATCTTGTCCTCAAAAGAAAGGATTTTTCTTGACATGACGGCATTTTCACTGTCCCACAAGTTAAAAATGAATATATTTAATATTGTCATTATTTGAAATGCAGTAAATGGTTAAATATTTATTTGTCCTACGTGGACCTGTAGTTATAAAAGCTGCAGTGTTATTAGATTTTTTTTTTTTTTTAAATTTTGAGCTAAATCTCAAAATTGTCCTATGGTATGACTGTCCCAAGCATGGTTCAATAAATTACAACTTTTATAAATGAAAAAGAAAAGCATAAAAATGTTTATAAGTACCTCTGACATAATTGTACAAGTGTCTATTTTAGTAAATGGCAATCTTTATTTTCACCCATATATTTCTAGGAACTTGATACATGAACTTGAACTTGACACATTTTGTCTCTGAAAACCATGTCCTCTGGTGTGACACCATATCCTGATTTTAAATCGGCAATTCCAGAGAAAACTTTAATTAGTTGAAGGACTCCCCAGCAGGCACAAAACAGGCACACAACGTCATAAGACATTGATATTTGGTTAAATTTTGGTTGCGATGTCGGGTGACCAAAATTCAACGTAAATTCAACGTCTAATGTCAATGTTAAATTGATGTCCAATACCGACGTCAGCTGATGTTGAGATTTTGTTGTTTTTAGGTTGTGCAACCAAAATCCAACGTTAAGTCAACGTCAAATTGACGTCAAATATTGACGTCAACCCGATTTTCATTTTCAACCAAAATGCAACGTCTGTCCGACGTCATGTCCAACGTCAACCTGACGTTACATAGACGTCTGGTGCCTGCTGGGTCCATTCATGGTCATGTTACTGAAGCCCCCTGTGAAGCCCATGACATGAGCAGATGGTAAATTTTGTCTCAGAATTGTTCAAATATTTAACTTTTTTGGAATCGCTACAAAAGTGTTACATTTTGTTGTCCTTTGGTGTGACATCCCTAAATTATATTTTTTAATTATAAACTGCATGTTAAACTACATATTCATGGAAAATTATGCAAATGTGTCTTGCTTACCGCTAATGGCACGTTAGCTCAGAACAGCAAGGTCATTAATTGACAGAAAAAGACTGAAACCGTTCTATGGTGTGACAGAAAATGACAAAGATGTCACACCAGAGGACAAGGTCTCTTTAAAAAGCATTTTAAAAAAATAAATAAGATTTATTCAACTACTTTTTATTATTTTTTTGACAATTTTCAGTGTTCTTAAATGCAATAATTACATGAATTAAATTATTTTCTGATGTTTTTACTGAAAATGTGTACTGTTATAAAGTGTCATGAAAATAAATATAAAATGTTGTACTTTGTTTTTGAAACAGAAAGAATTGAGAGAGAGAAATTAGTGGAAGAGAGAGGACATGGAAATATATAGAGAAAATTAACAGGGATCCAGTCAGAAGGGAGGAGATCCTAAGAGAACAATGCAGAAAGTAAATAGAATCAAAATGATGCCTTAAAAAGAGTAGCCATATAGTTTAAAAAAAAATCATTCACATCTTAATGAATATAATTTGAATATCAATCATTTTTAGCTGTGCCGCACATGCAGCGGGGGGCTAGAAGAGTTTTAGTAACATACTGATTGACAGAGACTGAATTTTGCTGATGAAAATTATTTTTTGTTTTGTTTAAAAAACGTTGATATTGTTTGTATCAAAGTTAAACTTTCTTTCTCCTTTGACATGTTCAAAATTAAATAGAAATAATTTAATAACTACCATTTATGTTCTTTAGTGTGACGTGATATCCTATGGTGTGACACACATAAAAGAACCACAGATTTGTTTTTATCTCAAAACATCTTAAAAAAAACAGTTGAGGATTGCAATAGGGGAGATACAAATATCACTCAACTTAAAATGGTATAATTTTCAGCAGTTTTGAACAGATGACAGCAAAGTTTGTCTTGAAATTGTCCAACAAGTCATGGGGAAAAAATGATTTTAATTATAATTTCATATTAAATAAATAGCATTATATGAAAATAAGTGTCTAACAATGAAGATAAATCTCTCTCTATGCTATTTATGTATTATTAAGAGTTTTTTTTTCTTTCAAATTTTTTTTTTTTTTCTTAATTTTTTCTATGTAACACCATAGGACGAATTGATGGTACAGTTCAGTTTAAATGTTAAAAAAAGTATTGAACGAATTTACGAAGTTAGTGACCCTTTATATTTTCTCAAAGATCAGACTTCACACTACATAAATATATGCATTTCTTTTTCAAGAAAGGTATTTTACAAAAAAAAAAAAAACATTTTTTTTACTGCCAATTTGTCAATTACCCATATATATATATATATATATATATATATATATATATATATATATATATATATATATATATATATATATATTTAGAGAGAGAGAGAGAGAGAGAGAGAGAGAGAGAGTGCCGTGAAAAGGTTTTGGCCAACTTCGTTTTTTTGTTTTTTTGCATATTAGTCACACTTAAACGATTCAGATCATCAATCTAATTTTAATATTAATATCAAAGATAATGCAGATAATGCAAGTAAATACAAAATGCATTTTTTAAATGATGATTTAATTTATTAAGGGAAAAAGCTGTCCAAACCTACCAGGCCCTACGTGAAAAATTAATTGCCCCCCTCCTGTTAAATCATGAAAGAACTGTGATTAACCACATTATTTTAGAAAGCTGAGTTAAATTTCACTAGCCAAACCCAAACCTGATTACTGCCAGACCTGTTGAATCAAGAAATCACTTAAATAGAACCTGTCTGACAAAGTGAAGCATGCTTAAAGAGCAACACAT
This sequence comes from Spinibarbus caldwelli, assembly GCA_039654775.1. Taxonomy (NCBI): domain Eukaryota; kingdom Metazoa; phylum Chordata; class Actinopteri; order Cypriniformes; family Cyprinidae; genus Spinibarbus; species Spinibarbus caldwelli. The sequence continues at coordinate 23,192,712 of CM077254.1, forward strand.
CATGAAGCGATCTAAAGAAATTCAAGAACAGATGAGAAACAAAATAGTTGACATGTATCAGTCTGGAAAGGGGTGTAAAGCCATTTCTTAGGCTTTGGGACTCCAGCGAACCACGGTCAGAGCCATTATCCACAAATGGAGAAAACTTGGAACAGTGGTGAACCTTCCCAGGAGTGGCCGGCCTACCAAAATTACTCCAAGAGCGCAACAACGACTCATCCAGGAGGTCATAAAATAACCCAAAACAACATCTAAAGAACTGCAGGCCTCACTTGGCTCAATTAGGGTCAGTGTTCATGATTCAACAATAAGAAAGAGACTGGGCAAAAAGGGCATCCATGGGAGAGTTGCAAGGCAAAAGCCACTGCTGACCAAAAAGAACACAAAGGCTCGTCTCACATTTGCCAAAAAAAAAAAAAAAAATATCTTGATTATCCCAAGACTTTTGGGCAAATATTCTGTGGACTGATAATTTTTTTGGAAGGTGCGTGTCCCATTACATCTGGCGTAAAACCAACACAGCATTTCATAAAAAAAACATCATACCAACAGTAAAACATGGTGGTGGTAGTGTGATGGTCTGGGGCTGCTTTGCAGCTTCAGAACCTGGATGACTTGCCATAATTGATGGAACCATGAATTCTGCACTCTGTCAGAAAATTGTGTAGGAGAATGTCCGGCCATCAGTTTGTGACCTCAAGCTCAAGCGCACTTGAGCTATGCAGCAGGACAATTATCCCAAACACACCAACAAGTCCACCTCTGAATGGCTCAAGAAAAACAAAATTAAGGCTTTGGAGTGGCCAAATCAAAGTTCGGACATAAATCCGATTGAAATGCTGTGACATGACCTTAAACAGTCCTCGAAAACCTTCCAATGTGGCTGAATTTAAACAATTCTGCAAAGAAGAGTGGGCCAAAATTCCTCCACAGTGATGTGAAAGACTCATTGCCAGTTATCGCAAATGCTTGATTGCAGTTGTTGCTGCAAAGGGTGGCACAACCAGTTATTAGGTTTAGGGGGCAATTGCTTTTCATGTAGTGCAAGGCAGGTTTGGACAGCTTTTTCCCTTAATAAATAAAATCATCATTTCAAAAATGCATTTTGTATTTACTCGGATTAAAATGTATTGATGATCTGAATCCTTTAAGTGTGACAAATATGCAAAAAAAAAAAAATAACATAAATAAATAAAAAACGGAAGGGGGCAAAAACCTTTTCATGGCGATGTATATCTATATATATATTTATATATATGTAATACATCTAATACTAATAAATTTCAGTAATACTTTACATTATATTTATTTATACACCATGGCATTATTTAATGTATTAGCTTTAATTTATCATCAAAAATAAGGGAAAACAAATCATTGTAATATAGTATTTTCTCACATTTTGCATTACGATAATTGTATTAAATATGGGGGGAAAATATGAATGTGGCTGGAAGTCTGGGGCAGGGCCGTCCTCAGCTGACGCGGGGCCCGGTGCGAGGTAGGGGGCAGGGCCCCCCTGGGTCCATTCGCGACCGTGTTCCGGGGTGGGGGTGTGGTTGGTGTCCCCTTCGGTCCATTCGCCGCGGGGCCCCCTCAAGCGCACAGCCGCACCAGTTGCACCACACTAAGGACGGCCCTGGTCTGGGACATGAATATTAATTAAAGTTAGGTAATGTTCATGTCTGATTTGCTGATTTTTCTTTCTTCTTAATGGAAGAAAGCCAAGAAAGCCAAAACTCTTTATATAATTTTTATTAAATAGAAAATATAATTTATAGAAAATATAATTAATACACAAATACATGACCTGGGCAGGTCTTGATTATTTTCATGAGCCAAATATATCCAACACATCATCTATTCAAGGGCTGTAGCGTTATCTACAGCGGTTAATATTTTCCGTGGATGTTGCTACAGTAGGTTCATTTCTTGAGCTTGTTTGCTGGTGTTGTTTGTCACACTGATGGGACATAAAGGATCCTCACGCCTGTATCTGTGTTGCTATCTTAATAACCTTACCCTGTCCATTCTCCCAGTACCTATTACTCCCAACTGTGTACATCGCTGATCTGATGAGAATAAACACTTAACCATCATCTTTGTGCTAGTATGTGTAGATGTTGTCCTATTGCTGTCTTTATCTACATCATAAATCACAAGTTATTAGTAATATATAGCAGGTGAGAAGAAAGACTACTATATATATATATATATATATATATATATATATATATATATATATATATATATATATAGTGTATTTCTTTCTTCATGATGTAAACATTGAATTTTAAGTTAAGTTATCTCAATTTCACGTAAACAAAGAAACAAAAGATCAATAAAGAAAACATTGTGATTTCTGGAACAATCCAGTGACTCCTCAATCATTGTGAATCTTCATTTGTTTGGAGTTGCGGCTGGTTTAATGGCATACTGCATCACTGTTTTGCGCAGTCTTGCCACAAGGTCCATTAAGTTGTTTCTATTCATTTTAAAGTAGGCAAACAGACTGGCAGCATCACTGGCAGAGGAACAGAATAACTGTTATCTGCAAAAAAAAAACAAAAAAAAACCCCAAAAAAAACCTCTCATCCAAAGAGAGAGCAGACAGATATAGAAAACAGCAATAGTGTAAAACCTGTTATATGAAACCTTTTTTTTTTTTTTTTTTTATAGAGGACCAAGTCGTGAAATAGTCAGTCTCATGGTAACTAATCAGCACGGCTGTACAAATTCGATCAGGGCTTTAAAATAGAATGAATTCACAGTATGAATGAGCAGTAAATATATTTGTCACTCTTCTGAGTTCTTAATTTTGTTCTGTACACACAAAGTTTGATTATTTACAGCAGTGAAACCCGCATTTACATTTGTATCCAGATAGATTGTATGGAACAAAACTGAACAACAACAAATTTCTCCATTAGTTTCTCCTATCAATACTGTTGTCTAGGGGTAAACTGCATAGTGTACTTATATACCAAAGTATATTACTATGGATACAGAGCTTGTGATGCAAATTTCTTTCCATTGTTTTTTTTTTTTTTTTTTTTTTTTTTTTCTTTTGGCAATTAGTTTGTCCACAAGGTGGCAACACTGGCCTGGCCCTTTTTTTCATAATCAAAAAGAAACCGATGAGACAGAAAACAACAACAACAATCTAATTATAAAGATGTCAACAATAATGACAAGAGTTTTTATGACAAGTTCAAAGACATTTTTGTTAGTGAAATCTTCAGGAAAGAAGGACACAGACACATCATTTTTGGAGAGAAATAACAGACACTGGACAAGGAATAATCTTTATTGTGTGCATGTCAACAGCATGGTTAATGTGTCTCTTCAGAGGACACAAAAATGCATGCCATCAGTACAATAGATTTTATTTTATTTTTTAATGTAAAGGTGTTCTCATCTCTTTTCTGTCACATTGCAAAAAATCTGGACAACCAATTTGCATTTTTTTTTTTTTTTTTTTTTACGTACCCAGAACTGCTGCTGTTACATAAAACTACAGGAAGTTTTAGAGGAAGAATCCAGAACCTTGCCTCTGTATTCTTGCATTTTGTGTTGCTTCATAAACACCACAGCGAATACAAAAATCTGAACGGCTGTTTGAAAACATGTAAATAACATAATAAAAAAATGGAAGTAGGAGACTCCTTTCTTCTCGGTTAACAATCGAGTGTCACAAAATTGTGTAGCGTACTGGAGTTACCGGGGTATTTTCTATCAATGCAACTTACTGTCAGTGAATTTGGATATTCATTCAGCTTGTCTGCCATTTTTATATATTGCGTTGAGTAAATAAATAAATAAAATAGTTTTCATAGGCTGTGATTATTTATTTGTTTGTTTGTTTGTTTGTTTTTGCAAAGGCATAAATTATACTTTCTATTTATTAATAATAATAATAATAATAATAATAATAATAATAATAATTAAGGTTTTTATTTTGTTTGGACAAATTAAGAAGAAGGAAAAATCAGCAAATCAGTTTGCAGTTTGCAAAATTGTTTTGCAACCATTACTTCACCTACTTAATATGACTATGCTAAGCTTTTGTCCTGGAAACATTAATTCACTACATATAAACTCCACAGCTGTGGAACGAACTAGAATGACAAAAGGTGAAAAAAAAAAATATTCTCAGTCTAATTTATCACTTTAAGTAAATACTAAATACTGAATGTATTTATTTATTTTTTATCCCAGCTATTTAAAGAGACGATCTCAAAACGGCATAACTGAATGTTTCACAAACTATATGATGCTGGCTGAGTGTCTATTCTCATTGTTTCATCAGAGGCTTGCTCCCATGTTCTTCTACCATGACAGGCTCAATGCTTGCCTCTTTCTGGGAGGCTTCAGGCTTCAGAGCTTCAGTGTGATATAAATACCCAATTTGCTTCTTTATGAGGAGCCTGTCTCTACCTGTGTCTACAAAGGCAGAAAATATTCTCTTTCAGCGTTGGGTTCTTTCAGTTCGCCATGAATTAGAATCTGCCTCAGGCGGCTACACAAGGGTTCAAATGTCCTAAAAATGCTGTAGCAGGAATTGTTATCTGTGGCGGGAACTCTGTTATCTCTTCACAATGCCTAATGCTGAGAGAAGCATCCAGGGAGCCACCAGAGCGTGTTCGTCTGAGACGTGTATCAGTGTGTAAACTCACACTAACACTTCCACTGCTACCTTGTTTAATAAACTTGTCGCAGAGGACAGGTCTGAAAAAACACAAACACTCTGAATTTGTTTTTCTTATTGCTATTCATTCTTCCTCTCTTCGGCCTATTGTTGTTTAGCATAGTGTTTGTATGTAGGAACAGCAATGTGGGTGTCTCCGCAAGGGCCGTCGAGTTGTGAGAGCTCTCTTTGCATCTTAATGTCCTTGCTTTCAATAAATGACCGGAGAGAGCAGCACAGCAGTGCGACTGAAACAAAAAGCATCATTTTGTATTGTATTGAAGTTTGTCCTCGTTCCAGCTGTGCATTGAGAACTATGGCTTATTAGCTCCCCCTGCTGAATGGATAGAGAAGTACAGGCAGAGTAGTTGCTCTTTGTTACAACTCTTCAAAGCTAAACACATTTTTTACAGTACTTTGCATTGTTTTACTTTTCCTTTTATTTTTATCAATAACCTTGAATCACATAAGTTAGGGATAATGTACAGTTAGCTGGTCATTATTACAATAATAATAATAATAATAATAATAATAATAATGTATATATATATATATATATATATATATATATATATATATATATAAATAAATGGTAACACTTTATTTTAAGGTGTCCTTGTTACATTTACTTATTATTATAATAACCATGAATTATGCATAATTACATGCAAGTAACAATAAGCCAAACCTTAATACTAACTCTAACCATTTAGTAAATACATGTAGTCAATTAATATTGCTCATTAATTGTGACTTAATGTATAATTGCACTGTAACCTTAAAATGAAGTGTAACCAAATAAATACATAAAATGGTTTTGAAATGAATTTGTTCATTCATTTATTTAAGGGGCTTATAATTCTTATAATAAACCTGTCACAATTCTGCTGCGTAGGAGGAACTAGGAGTAAAGAAAACGTAGACGCGGAAGTCAACACGAACAATTGTCTTTAATATAATCCAAAACACAGGGGTAATCCAGAGGGAGACAGCTGGAGACACACATACATGATGAAGTAGCAGACAGGAACTAATATACACAGGGTAATCACTAAAACACAGGTGCAGGGAATGAACGAATTAGGCTTGACGAGGACAGGAACAGGAAAATAACCAAATATGGGCATAAACACTGGGACACAGGGAGCAAGACACACACACAGACAGTCCAGACTCCTGACATATCACCCCCTCCCGGAAGGTGCGTCCTCGCACCATAGAAACAACATGGGGAGGGGCGGGCGGGAACTAAGGAGGAGGCTGGATATCCGGGAGGAGGACGACGGGCAGAGACCAGGGAGGCGATGAAGGAGGGCAGAGGAGAGGAGACAGGAGGGGCCATGTAGGACCCAGGCTGCAGCCATGATGATGGCCCACGGTGGAGCCGACGGAGGGAGGAGACATGGAGGAGGAATGGCCGCCGACTCCAGGGGGCCGACCAACGGCGGCGGAGCAGGTGGTGGAGGAGCCCGAGGCGGAGAACCAACGAGCCAGGGGGATGCTGAGGATCTGGGGGACCAGGGTGGAGCCGAGGGCTCTGGCGACCAAAGCGGAGGCGGAGATCCGGAGAACCGCGGCGGAGCCGGAGCGACTGAGGACTGAGGAGGAGCCGAGGGGATGAAGGAGCCTGACGGAGCCAGAGCAACGAGGCGTAGCCGGAGAAGTGGAGTCCCGAGGCGCAGGATGGTTGATGCCAGACCAAGGCAGAGCCAGAGGGACGAGGGAGCCCGGTGGAGCCAGTGGACCGATGGGCCACGGCAGAGAGGAGGGAGCTAGGAGTCATGGTGGAGCCGACAGGTGGCGCTGGAGGATGCTCTGGAGGCGCGGGCTCTGGAGGACGCTTTCGGGAAGCGGGCACTGGAGGGGGCTCTGGAGGAGCGGAGCTGGCTGGGGCCAACAGAGACGAAGAAGACTCAGGAGACGAAGGAGGGCTGGACTTGGGATCTGTGGCCCTCCCTGGGCCAAACGGGGAAGCAGTAGCCCTCCCTGGGCTAAACTCGGGAACAGGAGCCCTCCATGGGCTAAACTCGGGAACAGGAGCCCTTCCTGGGCTTAACTGGGGATCAGGAGCCCGCTCTCCCTTGCTGTGGCACAGTCCTCACACCATACTCAGCTCACCCTCAGCCGTGGTGCAGGGGTGGAGCTCCTCTCCTCGCTCACACCATCCACAGCTTTCTCGCTCGAGGCGGGTGATGTTGCCAGCTTATGCACCTTGACTGACGTCATCGGCAGCTCCGGCTCCGTGGCGATCTGTGGCTCTGTTGCTCCGTGCGGCAACGGCTCGTCGGTCGCGGCAGGCTCTGGCTCTCCGTCAGCGGTGGGCTCAAGCATGCGCTCCGCGCAGCGGGGAGATGGTGGGCTGAGCACTGGTTCAGGAGTGGAACTGGCAAGATTCTCCTGGGAACAGGTGGGGAACGGAGATCCACCAGTGTCCACTACACAAAGGCGGCGAAATTCGCTCGAGGACCATCCTCGGATGACGGCACTCTGCACGCGATGTTCAAGCTGGCATCGTAGAACTCACAGAGCGCGTCGTCCAGGTAGGTGGTGAGGCTGGCAAGGACCAGGAACGGTCTGGTATGGCCCTCAAGCGATTTCTTCCCCTGCTCCAGCAGGAGGAAGAGGTATTCCAGGCGAAGGAGGGGATCCATGGGGAACAACACAACGGAAATAAAACACTGAAGAAAATGAGGAAACAAAATGGAGGGGAAAACACAGAGGATACTGTTTCGGTCAGATCTTCTGTCTCAATTCTGCTGCGTAGGAGGAACTAGGAGCAAGGAAAACGTAGACACGGAAGTCAACACGAACAATTGTCTTTAATATAATCCACACACAGGGGTAATCCACAGGGAGACAGCTGGAGACACACACACATGACGAAGTAGACCCGACAGGGGATAAATGCACAGACAGGAACTAATATACACAGGGTAATCACTAAAACACAGGTGCAGGGAATAAACAAATTAGGCTTGACGAGGACAGGAACAGAAAAATAACCAAATATGGGCATAAACACTGGGACACAGGGAATAAGTGGGGAGCAACACACACACACAGGCAGTCCAGACTCCTGACATAACCAAATAATTCTTAAAATGAAAACATTGAATTATTATTATTATTATTATTATTATTATTATTATTATTATTATTATTATTATATAAATTCTAATGGATTTAAGTTTAATTCAAATATTGATTTATCATGAATAAAACATTTATATTATATTAAAATATATATTAAATTAAATTAAATTAAATTAAATTAAATTTAAATTAAGCTAATTAATTAAATATGTAATTAAAATATTAATTAGCCTTTAAATAATCAAACAATAAATAAAAGTGGGTGTCCACATCTTTTTGACATGTAGTATACATTATATTTTAATGTATATTTAATGATTGATTGATTGACTGATTGGTTTATTGACTGATTGATTGTCATTTTAATAAAATAAAATTATTATTATTAAATAAAATTAGTATAATAAAATTAAGATGCCAAAACAAAATGTAATTAAAATGGGGTGTTCACATTCTTTTGGCCACATTTGTACACTATTTTATTGCATTTTAACTTGCTACATTTGAATATTTCTATACATACAGTATCTCAAAGTATAAGTTTGTGATATTAAAAAAAAAAAAGTTTCTAAAAACATTCAGTGTGTAACATTAAGTTTGAAAGACAAGCCAAACCTTCATTTTCATCAGAATTTTCAGTGTCTGACTGTGTGAATGATCCTCTTTGACAGAGTGCATGATGGGAAGGAGAAAATGAGAGATTACACATCATCAGAGCGATGTTTGCCCAGAGAAATGTGTTTGCCGTTCAAGCAAGGCGTATTTTAGAAATGCTGAGGCATATCAAAAGAGCCAGCACTTTCTCAGTTTAATGCACGGAACCACACATGCTGATTCGAACTTGCAGTTTTTGTAATTACATCTCCAAAAATACCTCCTCAACCCATTACATTACAGAAGGAGGTGAGAAATGAGATTCTATATTTATCTTATTGGTTTTATCTTTTAATTACACATTTGATCACAATTGTGAGACTAATCTACGCGATTTCCATTTGGATCATTCAAATCGTTGGACCATTTCCAAGCGACTTGTAAAGCCCATAGGCATGCACGCATTCAACATGTTTTCTGAGGGACTGAAATGCATACTGAGGAGATGGAGAAAGAACAACCTTCACATCAAAGCAAAGAGGATATTGCTGTAAGCCAATGCACTGAGCTCCAAGCACATGAGAAATATCTGATAATCACTGTCTCTGAAAGCAAGAGAACTTCAGCCAACTTCAGAAAGCAGAAATCGGTGCAATTACACATCCCATGAGCCATGCTTCCCACACAATGTGCTTTTGAAAAATCTGAAGGTCTATCTAAAGATTCAGCTTAGGAGAGCGAGAGGCTGTCATTTCATTTTTTCGAGCATCAGCCCGCAAGAACAGTCTTTCAGCGACAACAAAGGGCTGTGATTCAACAAGACAAGAAAAATGAGAGAGTCTGTTTATACAGCACTGTTTATACAGCATATGTTTCCATTCTGCTTTGCCATTCATTCATTTATTTATTTATTTATTTATTTATTTATTTTTTTTTTTTTTTTTGTATTTATTATATCACTCTAAACTGTAGTTACTCATCCAATGCAACAGATAGAACACCTTTACAGGACAGGAACATGTATAGTTTTGTTTTCTTTCTTTTCTGATCTTTTTTGAAAGAACACATTTTATGAGCTGTTTCTTGATGATTTCAATGGTCGTGATTAATAAAATAAATAAAATAATAATAATTTATTTGCTTTCAAAAAAGGGTCATAGTTTTTTTCTTGTTAGAATACCATCTGGCAGTAAAAATCATCCTTCTGTATTTTGTCTATTCAAAATGCATTTATTCTTATCAAATTAATGTGCAAAGAACATATATTACTATGTTATATATTCATCTGTAGTTATGTATTTGATGATATAATATGTTTTTGGAAAAAAATACATCTGGAAAAAAAAAACGGCTTCAAACAAGAAAAATATCCTCTAATGGGGTAAGAAAAACAATATTATTTTCCCTTTGAATTAAGTTCAGCAGGCAGATTTTTTTCAATTAATTTTGATTTATTTATTTATTCATTCTTTCTTTCATTTATTCAGAAAGAAAAAAACAAACAATGTTGATATATTTGCACTGTTAAACACAAGACGAAAATACTAACAAAAATAGTTTTATTCAGCAAAAACGAATCAAATTGATCAAAAGTGAAAGTAAACACATGTAATATGTTACAACAACAACAACAAAAATGCTATGGCTTTCTTTTGAACTTTTTCATTCATTAAAGAGTTCTGAAAATTGTATCCCTTTTTCCACAAAAATATTAAGCAGCACAGCTGTTAATATTGATAGTGTTTCTTGAGCACCAAATCATCAGCATATTAGAATGAAACAGTACATGACGGCCCTAAAAATGTGAGATGTTCTGCATTCATGTCAAATCAAGTGAATCGAGTGCATCAGTTCTCAGTTGCAATTTTTTTCTTTCTGAGAGGCTGACCTCAAAACATATGTCAGCTCCCTGAAGAAGGAAGTGGTAAAGTAATGACCTTGGGAGCCTGCTGTCCTCATATCAGTTTCCTGTCACTTTAGGTTAATATCAAGATGCTTCTGAACCTTGCTTGTTGATGGAGAGTATTGATTCAGTGAGATTTGCACAGCAAAAGCGGCGGACTTGTCAAAATGTTCCTGTTCTAGGAACCATAATGCACATTTAGCAAACACTGACAAAATGTTATTTTTTTTTCTATCTCTCAGTGTAGTGAAAGAGAGCGCGAAGGGAATGGTCTAATTTACCCACACTGCCTCTGTGATGAGGGTTCATCCATTATATCAGCGCACACGCGCACACATGAGTCCTAAGAGGATCTTCACGTAATTACTGTGGTTACGCTAGATTAAATTGGGCCCGTGTCCAGCTCTGAGCAAAAATACTGAGGACCATTTTCAGTCAAACATTTCAAGCCAGCTGATAAGTCATTCAGCACACAATGGTTGGTGGAGCAGGTTAGTGCCCTTAAATTATCTGTTTACATTTTCATTGGATTTCACATTGAACCCCGGTAACCCCCATCTGATTTCGCCTTCCTTTTGATTCTCAGTAATGCTCCAAAAGGGATAGTTGAGGGAAATGTGTGGAGATCACATTGTTCTCGTGTGCGTCATATCTGTCTCTCACACTAGCTGTGGAAAAGGGCTTTGTTAGCTGAATTACATATCACAGTGGTTCTCATAGCTTTATTTCCTCTCTAGATTGGATGTTTTCCATTACATCTGGAAAGTACCCATCAAAACCTCCATGTTTGTCTGGCTATTTATGGCTTGTTGTACTCTAAAACTTCCCCTATCCTATTCTCCTGTCAATAATCCCAGTTTTTCACTTTAACTGATCCCTATTCTTTGCAAAAAGATTATTTGGATTTGACGGGGTGTGTTGAGGGTCCGGGATTGGGGGTTGTAGTGAGCAAAGAGGAAAGCTAATAGGGCTGCCAGTGGAGAGTGAATTAAAGGGAGAGTTAAAATTCTGTCTGGTGTGACATTTAACATCTTTGGCCGATGTCAAATCTGATAATGTATCTTGATGCAACATATTTGCACACACATAAAAGTAGCATATAGCTTCATAAGGATTGTATTTATTTATTTATTTATGTATTTATTTATGTATTTATTTATTAATATTTTTTATTTTATTTATTTATTTATTTATTTATTTATTTATTTTGCACTAGACAGCACCAGTCCCTATTCACTTACACTGCATAGAAAAGAGCAGCCCAGACGTTGTACAAAACAACTACTTTTCTGTTCCATAGAAGAATGAGAGTCTTACAGGGTTTGGAATTACATGCTGATAAAATTGTCGTTTTTGGGTTGAGCTAATCTTTTTGTTGTTGTTGTTGTTGTTGATGATGATGTCTGTACTGAAAGACCAAACAGAAGAATGTAATATTAAGTCCTTTGTCTTTGTTCAATTCAAGACACCACTGAGACTAGGGGAAAAACAAGAGATTGTTCTTTACAGCAAGACTAGGATATATAGATACTTCTAAGAACATGTCGACTTGCAAAAAAGATGGATTTTTAATGAGATCTGATTCACTCGGTGTAACGTGATGAACCGGAGTCAATGGCCTGATCTGAAGTATACCATATTAAACTAGTTATTAAGGGGTCTCAGATCTCTAGTGGTCTTCCAAACATACATTTAATCAAAGTAGTGTACAGTATGTGTATGAATGCAGTTTTCTGTTAAAAAAGTCATGCTTGGATGCTACACACTGAACTGAAGATATACTGTATTTTAAAATCAAAATGAATGAATGAATGAATGAATGAATGAAACTCACTGTCTTACAACATCCAGCAAAAGCTAGAGTGCATGTGCTCATTTGCCTGACTGACAGAAAATATACTATAGGTAACAAAACAAAAGTAAGAGTTTTCTTGTATTGTTTGGTTACCGAGTGTACAAGGTTTTTCCTGTAGCCCTGAAGGAGAATTTATCTAGTAGGTTAAAAATAGCCCTGTTAGCGGTACAAGGTTTAAGATGGTCTCAAAGGGCCAGGTGAGTCTGACATCGCTGGTACCACGGGAACTGATTATTTCAGTAAGTTCACAGAGAAAAGAGTTTCACTACAAATATTCTCAGGCAAATTCAAGAAGACACTTGACTGAATTGCTAATGCATTTGGATCTTTTGAGATTTAGTACCTAAAATGTATGTCTCAGTGTATCATTTTTCAGTGCAATAGGTAAATATATGTTAATGACTGCTGAAAAGGATAAACAGATATAGTTTCTTATCTTTCTGCCAGTCACATCACATGGATCACATGGATCAGATCAACTGAGTTTACTTGTAAAGAGCAGTCACTTTTAAGCAACAACCTTCAGATGAAATCAGACAAATGTCATGGCCTTTCTGATGTCTGACAAGATGAACTTCTGCATTAACTCTGAAAAACTAATTACATTGCAAAACAAAATATGAACTCTTTATTAAAGTGAGATATGCCACCCATGCGTGTTTAAACTGAGAGACGGTGCATAATGCGTCTGAAGAATTCACAGTTATTACACATTAATGAATGATGTTCCAGTGGCCTTTAAATTTTTTAAAATGTTCATGGTCTTGGTGCATTTCATATTCTTGTGCTTTTCCCTGAGTGATAAATTAGCTTGATTTCCATCCCAAAAGCAGCTTGTATGAATAACTGCAGTAGGGAGCAAAATAAAATTTGTGTCGTTTTCACTGGCAAAGACACAGAGGCTCAATGCAAGTGCATTTGCTTTGCTTTTTTCAGTGATACGTTTTATTTATTTATTTATTTATTTATTTATTTATTGAAGGACTTTGTTTTGGTTAAAAAATAGCACTTGAGTTTGTTCTTAAATCTTTCCTCCACAAAGGACAAAGCAAAAGACTTCTCATATTACGGCAAGCATAAGTGGCAAAGTCAAGGCAAGGGAAGGATTTTTGTCCTCATCAGTGGAGCAGAGACGTGTTAGAGCCAATTATGGACTGTTTCTTTTGTAAAATGCATCCGAGGACAAGAAGGGATGCGAGAACAGGAGAAAATAGGTGACTTAACATCATCTGCTAAAAGCCATGTGCTTTAATAGGCCTAAAACTGCAGCTGATCTTTAAAAAACTTATCCCACAGTTTTACTGTATGTCATTAGTTAAAAAAAATAAATAAATAAAAGTCTGTATTTATTTGTTTGTTTGTTTATTTGTTTATGTTGTTTATTTGAGAATATGGAAGGCGGTCACACCAAATCTAAATGAAACCTATGCACAACAAATACATCCAAAATAATTTCTTTATACATCAACTTTTTGAGATTTTTTTTTTTTTTTTTTTCACACACTAATGCGATTATGGAAATTATTATGGATTTTTATATTTATGTAAACAAGCTATATAAGATTATTTAGTTGTTTTTGCCTTAGTACTGTGTTTGTACTGACCTGTCTCTTAAGTAAACATGTTTTTCTCTTAATGTAATTAAATTTAAGAAGTAAAGCAGAGCTGCAGAGGTGAATGCAACTTTTTAAAAGCAAAGGTTTAGTACCTACTCTATGATCATTCATCATGTCTTTGTTTTCCTCTGATGAGTTCACTCTAAAAAAAAAAAAATGCTGGGTTAAAAACAATGCAGTTTGGGTTATTTAACAACCCAGCACTGGGTAAAGAGTGGACAGAATACATGCTGGGTTGTTTTGACCCAGCTGGTTGTGTTAAATGTTTTTGTTCAACATGCTGGGTTGTTTTATTTAAGTCAACTATTATTTAAAAATTATTATATTGCTGGATTAAAATGGGCTTGAAATTAAAAATCACAGAATTACTAGAGGCAACTGCAATAATCAAAAGATGAACATTTATTATTAAGCAAGAACACATGGACAAAAGACAAACTGAATTTATTTGGGTGAATGCAATTTACAATATTGCATAGATTTAAACTCATTTAACAAGCATTTTAGACATAAAAATTTAACATTTAAAAGTAGCATTTTAAATTAAGTGTATTCAGTCATTCTCTGTAATCACTTTTTACATAAATAGTGTTAATTCTTGTGCCGGTGTGTCGCCAAAATCTGAGCCGGTGATGGGCTGCTGTTCGCCGGGGGAACTGCAAATTTCAGACCGTGGCCTCACGTTTCACTCGTAGCTGAAAGATGCCGTGACTGACTAAATAACCTCTCCATAAACAAACAGCACTGAGATTAGAGAACATATTTTAACATTAAATTAAATTAAACTCAGTATTATAACAAATAAAATTAATTTATGTTCTGCAAGGTAAAAGTCGTTTCCATCATGCGAAGTGACCGCTGCTGATAGAGCTGACTGACATCTCGTCCTTATGTTGCATTGCATAATATAATACAATTTATAGCACAGTAAAGACTTTATAAATGAAATTAAATGTATACAAACCTTTATTTCGCTGAAGAACTGCACCAAATCGGTGGCGCTGAGAACCGCTCTCTCCTGTAGAGGACACAAAAAGCCCACGATCTGACTGTAACTCAGCAGCTGGGTTGTTTCTTTGGAGACAAGCGCAACCCAGCACTTGGGTAGAAAAAAATAAATAAATAACCCAGCGTTAAAAATGACCCAGCAACTTATTTACAGAAAAAAGAAAAAAAAAAAAAAGAAAAGAAAAGAAAAAAAAAACTACCCAGCACCTGGGTAAAAATATTAAAAATAACCCAATAAAATGACCCAACAGGCTGAATCCATCATTTGGGTTAAAAAATAACCCAGCATTTATTAGAGTGTAGGTAATTCTCCTCACTGTAGGTTTAGGCATTAAGATGTGGTTAAGACTGTAGGGTATGTGCATACAAAAACTGACTTTAAAAAATAAACCTGAGAAACATTCACTGGAATTAAATGTGTGACAGCTAACGGCAATCTCTTAAAGTAGGCCGTCATTAACACTTTCACATCATTAACAATGGACTATGAGAGAATATAAAACAAGCAAGAAATTGCACCTTGTTTTAGCACACATATTGTAACTTGCATTTATTTGCAATGAATACAAATTTTAATTTTCCTTTTTTTGTCCTATGTACATTGAATAACAGACTTAAGAAATTGTGTTGGTAAAGGTGAGGATTTAGTCTCATCGCAAAATATAGTTTAGCTTTAATTTTTCAAAGGTCTCAATAAAATTGATTTTACTCAGTTCATTAACTGAGTGAAATTAAAACAACTTTATTAATGTTTAAGGTCATGAGGATGAGCCCTTCAGAATGGAACACAACAGGAGTGAGATGTCTTTAATTTTCAAATCACTTAGATCTTAATTAGCCATCTTTACTGTGTTTGATTAGGGTGTGATCTAAACTGCAGGTAGGTTGATATACCTGTTCAAGATTGATCATCTCCGAATGAATAGTTTTCATTGCTTATTGAATGTCTAATGTTCAATTCACATTTATTTCAATTCAATACACCTTTATTTGTATAGCGCTTTTCACGATACGAATCATTGCAAAGCAGCTTCACAGAAAACTACAATTTCTACATTACATTTAGGAGTAATGTTTATAGAAAGCCTTTGCATCACCAGCAGATGGCAGTACTGCTCTGTTTGTTTTTGCACTGGGCAAAATCACCACTGACCTTTTGCATTACTGGCTTAAATCATTGGTCTTCAACCCAGCTCCTGCGGACACACTCTGCAGAGATTAGCTACCACCCTAATCACACACGCCTGAACCAGCTAATCAAGATGTTCATGATCCCTTGACAAATCACTGGCCAAGTATACAAGGTTGGAAATGAAATTTACAGGACAGTGGGTCCCCAGGAGCAGTGTCGAAGACGGATAAGAATTTTTGTTCTTAGATAGATAAAGGTCCCAGTTTATATTGTGTCCCTAATACCTGTGTACTTACATAGTAACTAGTTGTGTACGTAGTATGTAACCGCAGTGTAAGTACACATTGGAACATAGTATCTACAGCTGTAATATTTCTGTAACTACACACATGTAACAACCCTCAGGATGGTTTGTATAAGTACAAATGTGTGACATTGGTAACAACACTTTTTTCACTTCACTAAGTGCTCATGTAACAGGAATTATATAACAACATTTTGTAACAACAGTATGTAGAAGAGTAATTGGAACCATTTGATCCAGGGGTGGAGATGGGTAGGTTTAGGGGTGGAATGGGATCCAGGGGGTGGAAACGGGTAGGTTTAGGGATATGTAAAGTGGGAGGAGTTGGATCTCGAGTTGGTGGAGTTGGTGCACCACTGTAATACCAGTGTACTTACATGGTAATTCAGGAACTGTCCACTTAATATAAAGTGTAACATTCTGGACACCAACCACAATTTATATGTAAAGCCTAACTTACTGGCCGCTACTGTGTAACATCAGAGTAATTACATGATAAATCTAATATAAAGTGTAACACTTTCTTTACCAAAAAGTGCTGTTACACCTGTTGCACATTTGTCCTTACACATACCATTCAGTGGGTTGTTACATATGTGTAGTTACACAAACAGTAGAGCTGTAGATACTATGTATCAATGTGTACTTACACTGTGGTTACATACTACGTACACATCTAGTTACTATGTAAGTACACAGGTATTAGGGACACAATATAAAGTGGGACCTAGATAAACTTATATACTGTAAATTGTAAAAATGTTTATGTCCGTCTGTTTGCTCATTTCTGACAAATTGTCAGTTTACATTAGTTTTTCTGTCTTTGCACTTGACCACTCATCTATTTACATTATTATTATTATTATTATTATTATTAATCTTACTTTTCTCAAACTTTTCAATGGTAATGTATCATGGTTTATAGAAAAAAAAAATACTGGGCAACGAAAACATATTATCAGCATTGACAAAAAAACAAAAACAAAAAAAACAACAACAGCATACTAGAATGATTTCTCAGGATCACGTGACACTGAAGACTGGAGTAATAATGCTGAAAATGTAACTTTGGCATGACAGTAATAAATTATATTTCAAAATATATTATACAATAACAGTTAAGCTTATACAATTATATTTTTGGTGTTTTTATTGTTTAATGCATGGGAAAAAAAAAAAAAAACAGCATTTAAAATATATTCTAGCATGTCTCACATTATAATATTATTTTTTTCCAGTTACAATAATAATAAAAAAGAAATAGCTCAGTGGCTCAAATAAAAATAATAATTTTACCACCTGATTTTGTGATCCCATCAAACTGGGCCACATGCCAAAGTAATGGCAGCTGTCCTTTTTGTGGCCAGATTCCCAAAGTAGGGGACATTGTACACAGTGCGTCCTGACTATAGTACTGTTCACCACTACATTTCTTCTGTAACGTACAGTAAACATACAGTAAGTAGACCACCCATGCCTTGATATTGCCGGTAAAAATCATAATCCTGACAGCTACTCTGAGGCCATCCCACCATGAGATTTTCCCAAGACTTCCTACTCTGTCACTGTCAATTAGCATAATCTTATTGCAGTGGATAAGTCCTGTAAGGAAAGCAGAGTAGCAGGTGCCACTGATGGTCTGGTTTACTATGACTCACACGCTCAGTTTGTTTTCAGTTTGTTTAAAGCTAAGAAACCCATGATGACAAAATAGCTACCTCATGCTTACAAGCAGGTCCTTTTTGTCAAGCAAAAGAATCTCAGAGAGACTTAGTTATTATAATCTAATCCAACTGGTCACTTTTGCTGGACTACCCCACTGTTGTCAAGGTGCCAGGGAGAGCGAGAGGGCTTTTCTGTCTGCACCCCCTCCCTCCTTCCCTCCTTGGTGGAGCCGAAGTGTACACGGCTCCAGTCGAGGAGAAGAGTTTGGAATCGCAAGGAAATCTCTGGGGTCTGGGCCTAGCGGACAGACAGCAACCCCAAAGTCTCAGCATGGGGGCGTCCCATGGCAAGAAAGTAAGTGTGCATTTGTAATTTTTGTTAAGCAGTTTAGGTAACTGGGTTAGTGTTGAGTGGATGACACAGGCCATGGCTTGTTTTGAACATGACATGTGTCTTAAGAGATTCTTATGATTTGTTTACATCAGAATCATCACCAAACAGTCAAAGCACTGCTGATGTGTCTTTAAAACATTTTAAGATGTACAGTAGTACCTTTTACAATTATGCATGTGTTATCCAGAAGATATACTTAATTGTGAATACACATTTTAGAAAACAAATAGTTATTTTGTTATAGAAGTCAACATTCATGCTTTCAAATGAACACTTGCTTAAAAATGTCTAAAATAACAGTTGATTGCATTATGTGCACTTGAATCCCTGTTGACATTTTACATTATATACTTTAAACTTTTATACAATTCAAAACCAAATTGTTCTAGTTTCCACAAGTTTCGGATTAACCCAAAAGCCCATTGTTGGTGTTTTGAATTTTGGGCAATATCCAGTGAGGTATTAGAGTAGTAACACTGACAAATATTTGAGCTATGGGGAGGACTGCATGCTGGGAAGGTGTGGATGGAGGGTGTGGTGGTGACTGAAGTTGACTCATTGCTCAGTTCTGCTAATGACAGCTGACAGCTGCTGTAGAGAGGGTTACTAAAAGATTATAGGATACAGGAGCCTCTTCTGATTACCTATGTCTGAGCCATTTGCTTGTACAATCAAGTGTCAGATTTATCAGGGTCAGGAGTCACAGTCAGAATTAAATAAACCTTTCATCTACTTCATGGATAAGGAACTGTGCTGTTTTGTACTGGCATATAGGCATGTAGCTATGAACAGCTGTTTTGTACATTAGCACTGTATTGACTCATGAGCATTCAGTTCAATAACTACTTGTTTTCTACTTGAGAAAACTTTTATAGGTATATTGTGTCTGTGGGTGTTTTGACACCTTTGGGCACTTTTACGCTACCAGGAGTTGTTTGTTTGTTTGTTTGTATGTTCGTTTGTTCGTTCATTCATTCGTTTGTTCGTTCGTTCGTTCATTCATTCATTTGTTTGTTTGAGAATCACTTTAAAAGTGACTTTATCAAAATAATTTATTAAGTATTTGTGCTACTTTTCATATCCCTTTAATGTAGTCTTGTCTTTCCCATTTTCCAGACCCAGACTTTTAATTTGAGCAAAATAATTAAGAGTGAAATAATAATAATAAACAATTTCAATATTTTATGTGAAGATAGACAGACAGACAGACAGACAGATAGATAGATGATGGATGGATGGATGGATGGATGGATGGATAGCTTTTTTAACAATTACTGACCCACAGTTTGGTGTAACTTGCACCATAAGTAGCAGTTTTGTCCCTATTACAATTTTCTCATGAAACGTGTGATGTGTGGAGGAAAAAAAAGTAAATATCACTCACAGGCAGTATTTTATTGTGTCATTTACAGTAATTAAAGTCAAATTTAAATGAAATTAAATTAAAATACTGCAATAATGTGAGATGTGGTGGACATGACACTGTGATGAAAATGTTCATAACTTTCAGAAATGTATAATAATAATAATAATAATAATAATAATAACTGACAGATTCAGATTAAGTAGTTCGTTGTCTAAATGTTCACAAGTAACAGTCTTGCAATGGCCTTGCAAACTGCTCTCCAGGACAAGGAAAGTCCCAAATGCAAATTGGTAGACCAATTCAGCATTATGTAATTGCTCAAAATATAGACTTATTTTAGGGTCCACAGTCATTTCATTCTGTTCAACATGGTGGATCATATCCTACCTGAAAACTCAAAACGAGAACGGTGACACCCCTTGAGCAGATTGTTGTTTCAATAGTCCAGCAGTTATTGGAATGTGAGTTCTTCAGTAATGTCTAAGGTGCAGCACAGAAAGCAGTGCTCAGTAAGAGAGCTGAAAATGTCAGCTTGTCAGAGCTGTAATTTCATCCTCTCTGCCAGCTTCCGGGCCACTTGGCATGAGCTGAATACCTCAGTTGGACCCCGCAGTTATAGACCCTCACATCACAAGACCCCTCTTTCACTTTTTCAAATCGGCTGATGAACTGAGGCCTGACTCTAAGGGAAATCATGCAAACATGTGTGATTATTAATACAACCTAATGCAGCGCCGGTCTCTGCTTGTTGTGTCTGGTTAACTCAATTGTTTTCATTAAAACTTTTTTCCATCTTCATCCTGTTACAAGCTTTATTTCACTGGAGCGTGTATCTCCACTGTGGCATTTCATGCATGAGTGAGATGAGACGTACCTGCATAAAGCTCACTCAATCACGAGTGAATATGGAACGACTGGTTTCTATCCAAGCCAGTGAAACCTCTGCTAACCTTTGCAGTGTTTGTAATAGCATTACTACCACACTACTAGCCCTAGCATTGCAAATGTATGTGCATTTATGCATGGAATACTTGGTTTACCTATTTAACATGCCACAACATGCAGTATACAACAAATATGATGCATACTGGATGAGCATATCTGCTCCTAAATTATAATAAATAACAACAAAGCTGATCTAGGATCAGGACTAATGCAGCTATATCAGTCAACTACTGAGCAGAGCACTTGCATGTGATTGCCCTACTGCTAAATCGGATGTCAAGTTGCGCTAATGCCTCCTGTGCCAGAGACCTACTGAGGAAGATTAGACCAATCAGACAAAATCCTTTCTAAATGATCCAAGAGTCGAGCTAAAAATAATTGCATGCTCTGGGAAGGAATTTAACTCTGAAAGAACAGGTGTTTATGTTCTGCATGGGCAGTTCCTGATTCATAGAAAGGTTATCAGAGACAGCACTGATCTCTAATGCATTGAAAGTGATATTTACTGTTTTTATAATCAACAGACCGATGTAGTTTTATATTTTAAAGGTGCATTTTTTATGTCATTTTTGCTTGCGTGTGGTGATGTTAGACTGACATCTAGTGGTATGGATGAAGCACAAAAGTACAAGGGTTTTCAGTTACCACTGGCATTGTACAAATGCCCTACAAATATGGTGTATTTGTCACCCTTGATTCATTTATTCCACAATTAAAAGAGAGCCAGGTCATGCGATCTAAACATGGTGGCCACCCTGAGGTGTCCCACTTTACTTATTACTTTTTGTAGGCTACTGATATGAGCGTAGTCTTGGAATCTTACTTAGTGCATCTTTAAGTTACACTGTGTAGATTTTACAATAACTAATATATAAAATAGTATTGTACTATAACATTACATGTTTGTCAAATATTATTGTGCAGCATGCTTTGCTATAGGACAGATTGAAATGTTTTGTGATAAATTAAATTCCACTGATATAGCAATTATTTATTTATTGTTTTTTGTTTTTGTTTTTGTTTTTTTACTAAGTTTGTGTGACACTGTGGTTACTTATCGTATTAGGCTATTATACTCCCAATATGAGTTTTAATTAATAAAGGAAAGCCTTAACATTAGCTTTTTGTTCCATTTAATGTTAATTTTATGAAATTTGTGCTTTCATTTGAACATCTCTATTAATTATGTTATGGAAGATGGATCCTAAATGGTTAACTATGCTGAAATTATACATAGTTAGACTGGTTGGCTGATGTCAGACACTGAATGTGTACGAGAAAAAGTGGGTCAGATTCAATGTTAGATGGGTCCAGACACCAGAATGTATAAGAACCCTGGAGACGAGTAACTGAACCTGTCCACGGTGCACTTCAGCCTGGGCAACAAATGAGTCTCTGATCAATGAACTTTAAACAGGACTCCTAAAGCAGAAATCCCTTTCTCCTTCTGTCTCTCACTGTCTCTCTCTTTCAGTATTAGTACGGGTCTCATTTCACTCCATTAACAGGAAAAAAAAAAAAAAAAAAAAAACCTCTCTGAAAAAAAGAAACAACACTTCAATTTGAAGGCTAAATTGTGGGCTTTAGGCAGAGATAGAGGTTAATCTGAGACTCTGGAATGTTGAAGTTACAGAATGACTGCTTGGATGATTGCTTTTACACTAGACATTTTGTTTCAGTAAATTAGACTTAATTTTCTGCTATTTATGAAATGTAAAAATCACTGACAGCATGAATAACCAAGAATTAAGGTTTTTTTATGTAAAATAAAATCATACAAAAAAATAATGATTCATACAATAGAATGTGTTGATCACAGATTCCGTTTTTCTCTGCTTTCAACGTGTCTATTAAACTAGGTCAAATGAAGGAATTTTTACAAATATGAAAAAAGTGAGGGAAAAGGTTCACCACTCATCATAAAACCTGAGAATTCTTCTTGTCATCCCATTAAACCAGAGGAATTCATTAGTTCACAGGAACTGGAATTTGTTTAATTTAACAGGAAATAAGAAGAAGGGAGAAATAATTTTAATAAATAAATAAGAACGAGAGCTTAAAATTAAAGCTAGAACAATTTAATTTTGCGAAACTGAGTGAAATGTGAGAAATTGCAAGATCTCTACAACATCTGGTTTATAAACATGTTTTTTGGTGAAAATAAATTTGCATGTGATTTTATTTTATTTATTTATTTATTTATTTATTGCTTGTTTGTTTCTGTGAATACTAGAGGTACAGAATTAAAGGAATGGATTTATGGCATGACATAAACAGAGCATGTGAGGTTATGTACTGCTCTATTTGCAGGACTGTATTCCCCACCAGGTGGCACAATCAGACCAAATGTGAAAATGCCTTTGACAACTATCATCATATGATGTACTGGAAAAAGATTTAATTGTATTTAAAAACTGTGGTTTACCATAAAACAATTTTGTGTAACAAAATAAGGCCAACATATAAGGTTTGAATATATAAGGGACTAATTTAATAAATGGCTGAAGGGCAAAACTTTTATTCCATTTACATGCTGTATGTCAGTGGTGCATATATGGCCAAGTAATCACCACGCCTGATGATCAAGTGAGAGAAAAAATCTGTTCTAAATCCACAGATGAGCAGGCTGTATTAACAGCTGTTGATCTAATGCTAATATTCACTGTGATTTCCAGTCAAATGGTAAATGCTAAGTGATGCTGTAGCCTGGATTAAGGATGTGTGAAGCTACAGAAATAAACTCCTTTTCAAAATGAGTACTTTTCAACGAATTTGTATGAAAGAGTCGTTTACTCACAGATTAATTTAGAGATGCAAATTCTCTGCAAATGATTCAAAAGTCCAACAAGTCTTAACTGATTACCTGAATCTTTAATTTGTTCCTTTTCAGGCCCCCACACCAAAAATACTGCAGCTAAAAACTACTTACTTGTCGATCTCACTAACTGAAAAAGACAGATGCTGAACTGTTACTTTAGAATGGATATTTTCAAACCTGCTCTAGGTTGTTATGAGTTATGACTATGATGAGCAAGTGGCATTGATGTTGGTTTGCACAAGGATGAGTGTATTCTAGTTATATGTGCAGTTGTGCACATACTTTACTACACACATGTACACTTATTTAATAGAATGGCCCCAAGCAGCTCAAGATTTATTACCATTTCCACCTACTTTCATCTCAACAGGAAACCAGAAGATGGACTTTCATCTTGTGTAGTTTACCAGATCTTAGCTGCCAGTAAAACACATAATGACCATTAGGGGAAGGGAAAATGTTTAACTGTGTAAGGAAATAATCCTTTAGGAATCCCCGAATGTCTGTTTAATTGTGACAGTTAGATTCAGATTCAGGCCCAGGCAATGGATCAAGACCATAGAAATCTGCAGAACTGTGTCACATGTTGTAAACAGAATGATAAAATATTAAACAACTGAAACATTCTGTTTCAGTTTTTGTCTGGGTGCTGCAGCAGGTCCCTGCAGAAGACTGGAGCGTTGATCCGTGCCGATGTTCTCTAGTAGGTTCTGTGGATAATTAGCAGGCTGCCTCTCCCCTCCATGGCCTCCGCTAATTGTTTGTGTTGTCTAGGGAACCTGAGAACCCTCAGCTTGAAACCAGAGAGGCAAAGCAGGGCCAAAATCTATTAAAAACACCCTTTTTGTTTGTGACTTATGCGTGAGGATGCAATATCACTTTCCAGTACATCAGTACAGGGGCGCGTTCTGAACAGCGTAAATAAAACATGAGAGATCAGAACGGGCCACAAGCAGAAAGGTCAAACAATCACTTCGGCCAGTAACTGGACACTACAGGTGAGGCGCCGTGGCATCCAGCCCATCTTGGAGGACAATGGTGCATTCTAGAGGAGGTCACGCTTGGCTCTCCTCAAGGTTTAGTGATGCCAGATTGCTTTGGCTGTGGCCTATATTCTGTCCCTTGTGATAGACGAGAGGACAACTTTGATTTCAGAGAACTTTTTGTTGTTCTCTTACTACATTATATTGCACTGGATGAAACTGTAGTACTGTGCCATATATAAACTTATCCATAACATGCTTCATTATGTTATTCACTTTAAAAATGTCCTATAAAATTTACAGTAAAAGACTGGCTGCCAGAGATTCCCCAGTTTTACGGTTTCTGTTATTACGAGATGGCATATTGGTGCCTGTATATTTTACAATTTTACAATCTGTATATTTCATTAAATGATATACAGTGCTGGGTAGGTAACTTACAAATTGTAGTCTGTTACTGATTCCAAATTACATGACAAAAAGTGTAGTTAGTAATGTTAATTGTTCCATGAACATGCAAATATGAGACATAATTATTAAAATATTCATTTTAAAATCTCAGGGGTACTTCAAGTAAATATTTTAGGTGAGAGAGGTTCAGATGAAAAAAGTTTGGGAATGTCTGCATTACATGTAAATAAGAAATGTGAAACATGAAATTGTGCATTTTAAAGTGTTTGGAAGATAAAAGACTTCGAAAGACATAGTAATACATGCTTAAATAACCTACTGAGTGTTAATTCAAATAAAAATTAACGTGTTCATCAGTAGTTGATGCAATGTTGAAATACTTCTTAAACCTGAAATGATTTTTGTAAATACAGTGGTCAAATGCTGTGTAGCTGTTACATGACAAATGAGCAGGCAGAGGTGAGGATTTAAGTGCATGGAGTATTTAATGAAAAGACAGCAAAACATACAGAACACTGGGAGCCAGGGAACACAAAAGATGGATGAACACGAACACTGAATGACAAACCACGAGTGGAACACAAGCACTATGTATACACACGAGAACAAGCTTAACAAGATAACAAGGGGGTGTGGTAAATGGGAAAAACCTGGGGAACCTAATCCCGGGGAACCAATACACAAACAGACTACAAACAGACTACAAACAAGGCACAGGAAACACTTCAACATAAAAGTCCAGGCAGGGCACAGAGAACATGTAACATAGCCCCCCACCTAAGGAGTGGATTCCAGATGCTCCAAAACAGAACAAATAGTCCAGGAGGGAGGTGGAGCGGAGGCAGAACAGGGGGCGGGATGGTGGGCCAGGTCCATGGAGTGGAAAAGGGCATGGAGACTGAGATGGAGCAAGTGACAGAGCAGGCAGAGCAGGAGGCCAGGGCGGAGCTGGCAGAGTTGAAGTGCACCAAGGCAGAGCAGAAGACCACCAGGGTGGAGCAGGAGGCGCTGACAAGCACCAGGGCGGAGCAGATGACCACCACAGCAGAGCAGATGGGTCCACAGGTCCCCACGGAGGAGCAGATGACCACCACAGCAGAGCAGAGAACAAGTGGAGCTAATGAGGCAGGTGACCAACAAGGCAGATCAGGTTGAATGGGAGCAGAGATCACCGAGAGGTCAACACCAGGACAGGCAGAGATCTCACCGACGGCCTCCTTCGCCGTGGCTAAACCGGCAGAGAGTTCATAGACGGCCTTCTTGGCAAAAACATGGCAGACAGAGAGTTCAGAAACTGTGTTCGTCAGCAGTCATAATGGGGAATTCAATGGACACAAAAAGTTCAGAAACGGCGTTCACGACCATAACAGTGAGAGAGTTCAGAAACAGAGTTCATAGCCACAACAGAGGCCACAGAGAACACAGAGAGTTCGGAGGAGGAAGCCGCCACTGTCTCGGGAGAAACTGGCAAGGTGTGAACAGCCCAAACGCACAAAATGGCCGTAGCCATCACAGGGAGCATGGAAAACAAAACGCCTACCTCCGAGATAGATGGTGCTGCGGCCATCGAACTAGAGAGCACTGAGGCCAACAGGCTTGAGAGCGCTGAGACCAGCGGGCTAGAGTGCGTAACGGCCGGTGAAGCCCTCGGGATGCCGGCTGCTCGTTATATTTGTATATATATTTTGGAAATCTGCTCTTTTTGTTTTTAAGTGGCGTTTATCGTTATAATTGTATTTGTTTGTTATTATAGCACAATTCTTTAATACATTATCCATCCTCGATCACTTTTAGGAGGGGGGAGGGGGGTATTAAAGAATTGTGCTATAAGTATATAAATATATAGGGGTGGATAATTTTATAAGTTGTTTATTATTCATGCAACAATATATTACTGTTATAGTTAATAACCATTGCTGTACATATGATAACTTTGTCTAGTGCTCTTATGAATGTTTATAACATGATTTGTGAAGATTTAACTTCTATACTGAATGACATAGCATAGTCTTCTTCATGGCTAGTGTTTGCGTTCATTTCATTATGTAACTAGATCTGTGTACTAGTGTTAAATACTGTTTTTGACAGCGTTGATAACGTTTCTGACAATTAATATAATGATAATTTTACGTTTTCCTTACCGAAGTTCCGGCGATGCAGTGTTGCCAGATATTGCTATTAAAAACGAAAAATAGCCTAAAAAAAATAAACCGAAACTATATCAAATATTTTGCAAAAAAGATAAGATAAAGATATCTCTGACCCTCAACTACAACTTCCTACATTATTAACTTTCTAAAGTGTCAAATTAAGTGGAAAATGCAAGTCTAAAAACGCTTATAATAGCTGAATCTGGCAACACGGAGGCTGCGCCAGTGTCTCGCAGCGATCATATTCATTCCACGGATGCTAAAATTCTTGCAAACTGTCTAAAATGAATTATACATGTCATGCATGCAGACATTCATATAAGGATTTTAACAGCAAATTAGTCAATCAGAGAACAAATTTTATTTTTGAACATGAAATATTAATCGAGGTCCGGACCTCGGTGGCCTCATAGCTGGCTACGGCTAATTTGACATCAGTTTGATGTCAAATTAGTGTCTTTTCAACATCACTTGCCCACTGGGCAGACTGTAAACTATTAGGCGGTGTTCCTATCGAAAAGGTGATTGGCGCTTTAGATGAAAGGTGGGGCTTCCATTCCTATTAGCTTTCAGGTGATTCTAATCATTACCATATCCTCACTCCTATGATGTCCTATAATGTACTATTCTATATACTACTGTATATGCTGTTTTGTTCTTTCACAGAGATGTTGTGTAATGTTTGGCATTTAATTAGTTTATTTGTGCCTGTATTGTCTGAATAATCACAGGCACACTGACACATATTGACTGGCTTAAGAAACATTTCACCACAGAATCAAGATATATGAAGCCCAGTTCCACAGCTTAATGGACTGAGGGCCATTCCATAATTAAGGGAGAGCATTCAGTGCTGAATAAATCCAATTCAGATCTCATTCATACTATTAAACACCACTCTACCATTCACGGAACACTGCTCCAAATATGGATTGACTCTTAGTGAGCATAAGCTTATTTCAACCTGATTCCATTGTTACTTGAGGAGGCTTTGAATCTCTCAGCCTCTAAGTAAATCTTTGTTGATTATAATACTATTTAAAACCTCTCTCCCAATGAGAGGAAACAAATCCCCTTTAAATACAAGCAAATTAATTACATCTCAATAAAGCTTCCTTTTTATGTCAGGCCTGAGGGCTCATTCAGAGGAAAACATTCATATTTGTGCAGGTGAACAAAAATCCGCTGCTGGTTTTATTTGCAAAGGGTGTGTAAGGAACAGTTAACAGAAATTATTGCACACTCAGGATTTTCCTTCTAGGTTGGAAGAGGTGTGTGTAAGGCTGAAATCAAAGAGATTTGTTTCTTCCTCAGACTTCCATTTTTTGCTGTGAACGATGAGACACTGAGGCTCTTGTGAAGACACCAAGCCTGAGCAGGCCTCTCCTAGCAACTGCAGCAACAATATCCATTCATTCAGCCGGAGTGTTCTGCTTTGAATATAGCTCAGAAAAAGAAAGAATTTGTAACTGCAGGCTGTAGAAAAGCTGGGTGATGTGAGGTTCACCTAAAAGAAGAGAGGTTTTGTTCTCCCTGTGCTGAATCTCCAAACTTTTACATTTGAGACCAAGTGGTTTCATGCACACTGAGTGTAAATACTGGGGTTACATATGAAAACTGTTTGACTTGAAAGCAGTGGTTATTCTATGGAAATATGGGAAAGCACCTTTAGATTTTGTTGCTAATAGTGATTTTCAAATCAAAACTCAATACTTGCACTGTAAAGAGATTACTGTAAATTTTACAGTAACTTACTGGCAGCTGGATGCCAGTAAGTTACTGTAAAACTGGTTACAGTATGATTACTGTATTTTCATTTACAGTACTATAATGTCCTTACTGTATTTTCATTTACAGTATTATTACTGTATTGTCATTTACAGTATCAGTACTGTAGAGTTTATTTTCATTTATTTTAAACAGTTTTTACATGTAAAAAACAATCCAATTGCCTTACAGCACTGTAATCCATGATTTTTACCACCCCAACCCCATAAAAATCACAATAACTCATGAGAATTAGTTCTGATAATATTCTTTAATTGTTGAACATTTTCTTTTTAAAAGTACAAATTACAAATCTTGACCTCTAGGATGCACTAGCTGAGAAAATGGCATCATCACAGTCCCCATGGACAAGACATACTGTACACATACTGAAAAGCAAAACAGGCCTTACAAAAAAACAAAAATAAAGTAAATAAAATAATACAGTAAAAATTAGTTTGTGTTGTTGTGTTAAATTTAAGTAATTTTGCCAGTCAAAGTTGACAAGCACTCCGATGAGAAACACCAAGAGGGGATTCAGGCTGATGCTTTTTCTTTGCACCCTCTTTCCAGAATTCCATCTGATCTGTGACTTTCAGTGCATTTGGTGCCATAAAGGTGGTGTGAATGAACCTGCAAGCACAAGAAAATTAAAACAGCAGTTTTTTTTTCAAAGCAGTGTTTACAGAATTTGCCTCAGCTGTCAAACTTGGTGCTGTATGCACTTTGACGTCAATAAAAATGTTATATACTACATCTGAACGCACCTACAAGGAAGGTACATAATTAGTTGACAATCCATCACATTCAGATTATTAAAGCTCCATTTTTACAATGCATTCTCAATCAGTAGAGCAAAGTGCTATAATACCAAACTAATGCGTTTGATTCCAGGGGCAGAGTGAGTGGATATCCACGGTTTAGCACAGAGATACACAGGATATACTTCAAATAAAATAGGCTACGCTGAAAAGTTACATTGGCTAAGTGGCTTAATTTTTTTTTTTTTTTTTTAAGAGACAAGTATAATTAATTATAATTTGAACTTACAAATTGCATAAATATTATGATAATGTTTTAAATATAAAATTTAGAACACAGAAATAAAAATTTGCGTTGTTGTTCACACTGTCGTTTAAATGCGACT
The DNA here is from genome assembly GCA_039654775.1 of Spinibarbus caldwelli. Taxonomy (NCBI): domain Eukaryota; kingdom Metazoa; phylum Chordata; class Actinopteri; order Cypriniformes; family Cyprinidae; genus Spinibarbus; species Spinibarbus caldwelli. The sequence continues at coordinate 23,222,549 of CM077254.1, forward strand.
GCCATCAGTCTCATGTGTGAACCGTATACGGCCCTGAAGTAACCCGCGTGCGCAGAAGAAGACGTGACGTCAGACGCAGTGCACTGTGTTTGCGGAAATAAAAATGGATGCTGCTCGTGTTAGCGTGTGTTTAGCAATGTTTTAAGTTAATGTGCAATCGGAGCCTAAATAACGAAGTGATAAGAAGAAGAATATTAAGAAGAAGGAGAGCACGATTTCCTCCAGCGCAGAATTGTGACGTCTGTCACATTTCAATGACGTAAAAATCGCATGAAATGCGACATGGCTGTTCAGACTGAAGTCGCATTGCAAAACATCAGATATGTATCTGATTTAGGACCACATATGAAAGTGGCCTAGGCCTGATTTGAAAAAATCAGATTTGTGCTGTTCAGACTGTCATAAGAAAATCAGATATGGGTCACATTTGGGCAAAAAAGTCGGATTTGGGCTACTTTAGCCTGCAGTGTGAACTAAGCCTCAGTCATTTATTCAATCAGTTCATTCAAAACTGCTGATTCATTCAGGAAGGAAGAAACTGTTTTTATGAATGGGTTAGTGAATTGCTGATTCAAGGCGTTCTAAAAAGGTAAATTCATTCAGTAATGAAACACTGCTGAGTGCAGAGATGCACAACATGGCTTTGTTTAGAACCATTTTCGCGAAATAGAGCAAAAAAGACAATATTTTCTCTATGATTTAAATCACTTAATATTAACTTCTTGTTTATTGAATTTTGTTGCCCTGACACCAAGTAAACTCTGCCATAGACCATGCTAAATGCTAAACAATCTGTTCATATAATCTTTCTAAATGCGTATGTGTGTCCTAGAAAGCCTGCTCAAATAATAGGCGTACCATGATAAAAAAATTTAAAAAATCTATATTTGTTGCTATACAGAAACAATAATCTCATTTTGACAGATGGTGAGATCGGTATTATGAATTTATAGTCTACAGTATGTTAAAGATACCTGAAGCAGCTGCATTTTGCTATTTAAAGGTTTAGTTCACCCAAAAATGAAATTCTGTTATTAATTACTCACCCTCATGTTGTTCCAACCCCCTAAGACCTTCATTCATCTTTGGAACACAAATTAAGATATTTTTGATGAAATCCAAAAACTTTCTTGCCCTGCATAGACAGCAACACAACTGAAATGTTCCCAGGCCCAGAAACATAGCAAGGACATCGGTAAAATAGACCATGTGACATCAGTGATTCAACCGTAATGTTATGAAGCTACAAGAATATTTTTTTATGCACAAAGAAAACAAAAATAACAACTTTATTCAACAATTCTTCTCCTCCTCATACTGTCTGCAGCGGATGCACATGCTGACGCATGTGTGTTTAACGTAAGCAGCACCATGTATATGCGTTGCTTACATCAAGCGGAAGCAAGCGCATGTGTCATGATACTCTCTCCACAATGGCGGCGTGCCACTGTAGATGTTATGAGGAGGAGAAAAATTGTTGAATAAAGCTGTTATTTTTGTTTTCTTTGCACACAAAAAGTATTCTTGTAGCTTCATATCAGTACAACTGAATCACATGGACTATTTTGTCAATGTCCTTGTTACATTTGCGCTCAGGAACATTTCAGTTGTGCTGCTGTCTATGGAGGGTCAGAAAGCTCTCAGATTTCATCAAAAATACATTAATTTGTGTTCTGAAGATGAACGAAGGTCTTACGGGTTTGGAAGAACATGAGGGTGAATAATTAATGACAGAATTTCCATTTTTGAGTGAACTATCCCTTTAAGTGCTGGTTTAATAGAAATAATTTTAATGAGCATGAAAACTCAATCCTGATGCGCAGAAGACAAGGTAATAAAAACATTTGGGGCTTTACTGAAAATATTTGGGACTTCAGCCCCCTTAGCCACACCTAGCGCCACCCAGCACTGCCTCTGTTTGATTCCCAAGGAATGGATAACTCAATAAAATGTGTACTTTAAATAATGTAACTTGCTTTGGATAAAAACATCTGGCAAATGCATGAATGTAAATGCAATGTAAAGCAAAATGTATTTTAGGTTACCTAATTCTGCATTTCTGTAAAATGGACAGCTGGCTGTATGATGATTCTGCCCTCATAGTCAGCATCCTGTTTTTGATTGGAGAAATCTCCTGTAACAAACATAGTCACAACAGCCTTTTTATGTTATTATAGATTATGATCAGAAAAAAACTACTGTACAATAATACAATACAAATTTTATTTCTATAGCACATTTAAAACAACTGCCGTTGACCAAAGTGCTTTCCATCATCATTACATACAGTCAGTCAAACAAAACAAAACATTAAAAATTTAAAACCTGAACCTTCAATCAACAGAATAATAGAATTTACGTTTAATAAACAGATACTATTTATTAGCAAAACTTGCTATATTAAGATATTGCTAACCCGTTCCTCTCACAGAAGTCAAAACGTTCTGTGAGTTAGTGGAGTTAGTAATTTGGCTATTTTAGTAATTTTAGTTAAGTTGATGGAAGCTCACCTGTTGTTAGCACCGCTACGACAGCAATCACAAGAAAAGACTCCAAAACACCTCTGATGCAGACGAGATGACCACAAGACCAGAAACTTGAAAATAAAATACAAAAGAAATTCTTAACATTGGTGTTCTTAACTCAGTTTTCCTCAGTATTTCATGTTAGCTGGCTGGTTTATGTTACATTACGTCTGTCACTGAATTTAGGGACCATCTCTAAAGTTACGTTGGTGTAAGTTACACGTTTCTAACTTAAATAGCATTTGAAGAGAATAACCTTAATTGCAATAAAGAGGCAATGTAGAAAAGTTATTATGCTTCTCTGTGTTCAACTAAGTTAGTTAACTTCGCCTAACTGACATTAACTTACCAGCTGATGTCATCATCGATACAATGGCATTCACAAGAAGAGGATCTAAAATACACCTCCGACATTGCAGACACCATCCAGACTAGAAACTTGAAAATAACAAACAAAAGAAGTACTTGAAAATACTGTTTAAAATCTGCACTGAAACAGTGGTGTTGCCTAACGCACTTTACCTCAGTATTTCACGTTAGTTCGCTGTTAAGGTTAACGACTCGCCAGATTAGTTAACTTGCATTACAGGACAGTAGAACGTATAAACTTGTTTATCGATTTAACTAAGTTTCATTTCGACTAGTATAGGTGACCTTAACTTACTCACCAGTCGACGTTATCACCGTTATGGTGGCATTCCGGCCGTCAGTCAGAAAAAAAGGCTCCAACCACTGATCTATCATAGAGAACATATAGATCAGTGGCTCCAACTCCCGACATGAAAAACGACACGATGAATAATGTTTACTGTTAACAAGTGAAAACATCTTAAAATATCAAATTTTTCCATAAAACAGAAATATACTAACCTTTTTGTCGAGTTAACGCCAGTACAACATTTCTCTTTTGTCCTTTTACCGCCACTTCCACCAAACACTTCCACCAAACAAAAAGAAAACGGTGGTTCTTCCGTGTCATTGGTCAACTTTTTTTCGCAGGCAAGTTCACTACTGTAAATTTACAGTAGTTTACTGTAAATGGATTTAGAAATACCATAGTGAACGTATATTTTCCCATAATCCTTTGCTGTTTACAGTAAAATACTGTACACACATTTTACAGTATCTTACTGTACATAGTACAGTAAAATACTGTTCAAATTACATAAATCGTTTACAGTGTGTATACTGATTGTTCATGCAAAAATTAAAATTATGTCATCATTTAGTCATCCTTATGTTGTTCAACACCACAAGACTTATGTTTATTTTTGAAACACAATGAAGATATTTCAGTGAAATATGCAATATCTGTCCCTCCACTAAAATAACAGATTTAATTTAGGCTTTTATTCACAAATACACATTGATCAACATATAGACTTAGAGGGTGTCTCTTCAGAAGACGTGGAATAACTGTTAAATTCACTTGAATTATTTTTTTTTTCCAATGTCTTTATCAACTTTCTGAAGCATCGCAATTTTGGTGGAATTGATTTTTTAATTGGAGGGGCAGAAATATTATTTAAATAGTCTTCATTTGTGTTTGATGATCAAAGGTCTTTTGGGATGAGTCATTTTTGGGTGAACTGTCCCTTTGAAAATGGTTTTAAAAGATATTAATCCGTTTTATGGAATGATACAACAGGAGAACCTTGCTCAGTTTGAGATCACTCGGAACACTTGAAAGCCAATATGCTGATCTAAAGAACACAAAAAAACTTGATGTATCCCAAAAATTTAAATATGTATACATTAACTCACCCTCATAGAATTCTGAAAACTGAAAAACATTTATTTTGTCGAACATAAAGGGTTTTATGTCAGCGATGTCATAAGGCTGAATCCACTGAATTCATTAAATCAGTGACGTCTGGTACTTTTAATGTAGTAATGACATCAAATTGAAACGAGACATGAGAATTAGAGGAAAATTTTCAATCTAATATTTCCTCACACAAACCCATTTAATATAGCATGTAAGTCATGTAGACAACTTATGGTGATGTTATGGTTCTTTTTTCTCCATTTCTATTTGATTGATTGATTGATTGATTGATTGATTGACATGGAAAGTCCCTACTCTTTGGTTTTGTTGTTTATCAAAGTGCAACATGAACATTCTGCTAAACATCTCATTTTGTGTTCTACAAAAAGAAGTAATTCATATAGGTTTGGAACAGCACAAAGATGAGCAAATTATCTTTTGGATGAACTATTCAAGAACAATCCAACTAGGAACTATCAAAAGCCCAAGAAAAATGGGGTCCCATTTTATATTAAGTGGCCTTAACTACTGTGCACTTACATTAAAAAGATAAAGAAAGAAAGAAAGAAATAATAATAATAATAATAATAATAATAAACAAAATAAGTACAATGTACTTATTGTGTTCATATTGTATTGCAAAACACTTCTGCTGCTATTGAGGTGGGATATGGGTAAGGTTAGGGACAGGTTTGGTGGTATGGGTAGGTTTAAGAGTTGGTTAAGGTGTAAGGGGTGGGTCAACAGTGTAATTATAAATGTAATTACACTTGTAATTACATGCAGTTATTTATTTATTTTTATTTTTTTTTTAAATGTGCAATGTAAAAACATGTATAAGTACATTGTACCAAGTGATTAATTTAAATGTAGTTAACAAGGAAGAAGTTCATTTGCCGACCCTAAGATTCTGCCTTCATTTTATAGACCATAGAATGCTTCTCCTTGCAAGCATTGCACAGCAAGAAATGGAACAGCTGGCTTCATGTTACAGTGACAGAAGCATATTTAATGTGCCTCCACCTTTCCAGCATTCATGACCACTGAAGACTCTCATAATACATCCTAAATCAATTGGAGAAAAGTGCGAGCAGACAGAGAGTCAGTAATGCTGTGATTGATGAGATTGATGTGAATATTTGTAAGCTGATAAGCCTCTTTTTTTCTCTCTCTCTTCTCTCTCTCTCTTTCTCTCACACAGCAGAAGGCATACAACATTAAGCAGCAGAGTGTGAAAAATGGAAAGCACCTGAATGGAGCGGGTAAGTCTACACTTACGCATCCTTGAGAACAATGAAAGCCGCCCAGCACCCTGCAGAGGAACAATGCAGTGTTGCCAAGGCTCCTTCTGTTCCATGCGAATGTCTTTGACCTTGTTTCTTGACACGTCACGACCGGGTAAAAAAAGACTTCCGAAGTTCCTAACATGCTTCCTGACATAAAATAATGATAAAGGCTTTTAAACTTGTTATGTGCCACTGACCCTAAAAAGATACAAAAATGAAATGTTCATCACTTGATCTAGGAGCGAAGACAAGAAAGATTCTGTTTTTTTAATAGATGTTAGGCATAAAGAAATGCAAAGTTTAATTGTTTAGCAGGAAACATCAAACTTGCTGTATTAATATAGAGCTGCAATCAGATCAAGTCAAATTTACTTGAATAGCGCTTTTCACAGTACACATTGTTTCAAAGCAGCTTTACAGAAAATCATGATATTATTGTATAGAATATCCTAATACCATTATGCCTTATAGTTGAATTTAGCAGATTAGAGGTGAGTAATAAAATAGTTTACATTTTGCGATTCAAGCAATCAAGCTGTTGAGATATGCTATAGTATATACCGCCCTACCTACACAAGTATACTGTATTTATGCAGATATAGTTGTACATACTTATATATATCCAACATTATATAAGAGCTTGGTGATGATATAGTTATTATATTATTATTATAGTCATTTTGCAAAGAAAAATATCTTTATGGCAATAAATAAATACATAGAAAATACATAACTCCATTTTTAAATATTGTTACACTGCTAATATGAAGTTTCACATACCATTATATACAACTTTGTTCATGTCATAGTGTCATTCTTGTCTTATGTAACCAACAAATACCCATAGAAGCCCTATTTCCAGAGAAAAAAATAAATAAAATAAAAAAAAATTATGCGGATAAACAAGTTCAGATGAGCCTGACCTGATGATCATCTCTAGAGATGTTGTTTTATTGTATACAGTATGCAATCTTTAATGTAGACATGAACAATGTGTGACCATAAGATGATTCTCGGTATGTGCATTTATTTTAAATTGCTCAGTGTATGAATTTGTGAAGGATGAAAGCTTCTTGGTCATCTAATGGTTAATGTGAGATTTAGCAGAAGAGCAAAAGAGAGGGATTAAGCCCTCCACTAATCCTATCACACTCCTGAGAAAGAGAGAGAGTGTGTATGTGAAAAATAAAGTTGGGAGGAGCAGGAGGGGTGTGGCTTTGATGCCCAGTAGTCACATGACTGTTTACACTGTGAGAAAGGAGGCATGTGGGTGAAGAACAGCAGAAACTCAGGAGAAACGGCCCTCACATAAACATGTAGGATATCTCACACACACACACACACACATACACGCACACACAGGAAACAGCAGAATGGACCAGAGAGTTGAACACAGTTTTTATCCTCCTGAGGGCCAGCCCAGCAGACCCAGAGATGTGCTTGTTAAGTCAGGTAAGACAGAATCAACAGACTGCGGCTGAGATTACAGGATGATGATATAATGATACTGTGTTATGCAGTGAAACTTTACCAGATTCAATGGTATTATTAGAAAACCAATGTTAAGAACATTTTCACTCTTATCATAGGATATATTTATTAAATTTTATTTAAACAAGTTCCAGTTCCAGTTGTGCACATTTTATTATTACAATGTAATAACTCAGTGACAGTGTAGTAATTACAGGTGTATAATGTTTTTGAGAAGAAGTTGCTGTAGCAAATACAAGACAAACTAAGAAGGCAAAAGAATGACGCAAAAGACACTTGAACAAATCAGTTCAGTGAGAAACAGGGGACCATGCTTTCTCTGGACATAGTGCCCAACTTGTTACTCATGATGTTTTGCTGTAAAGTGAGGCAACAGACTCCAAAAACTCTTTGGTAGTCATTAGAAAGTCACCATTTGTCATTTACTTTATGCACTTTTGTTGGCTGGTGATAAAGATGTAGCAAGTTTTAGGTCTCAGTATCATAGGATAAATCAATCCTTACATCTTAGTGAAAAGCAGGATCATCATTCACAATTTTGTTTTTTGTAATGTTTTACCAGCAGTATCTTGCTGTGTGTTTGTTTTAGCCGAAAAGCACAAGGTCCATAATGTATTTCTGCCTAACCATGATCGACACCAATAAACTCTGCTTTGTGTATTTGAACAGTTATCTTAAATGATCCATCTCTGAATGCCCAGCTTTTAGACAAACACGCTTTTCACCAACATATCTTGGAAGTCTGTTAAGCAGTTTCTTCGTGAATTAAATCTTAAAGGTGTAGTCACCAAAAAAATAATATTATGTCATCTTTTACTTGAAATCAAACTTTTTCATTCTTCTCCTTCTGTGGAACATAAAAGATTTTCTGAAGATGTAAGTGTTCTGCATAATAAAGAAAAACATGCAGGATTGGAATTACATAAGAAAAATTGATGTCCGATTTTTATTTTTTATTTTTTTAAGCAAACTATCCTTTCAAGTCTGTAGTCTTGATTTTCTATTCTGTTCTATTCTATTCTATTCTATTCTATTCATCTAAAATGAGTAAAATTGCAAATAAATCAAATAAATCAATAAATAGCTAGCTAGCACAGGAAAAAAAGAAAATGATCCTAGTTACACAGAATTACAAAACTGCATGTCAAAAACTCTTTTTTTTATTCATCCAGACTACATTTAGATGCTTGAAATAGGTTATATTGTGTTATTGCCCGTAGAGACTGCTGCTTTGCTTCTTGCTGGGCACCTTTATAATGCAAATTTCCTGTCTGAGAGCTGTGCCTAAATTTTATTGCTTGCCAAGGGCCAGCATTCATTGGGGATTATGGGAAATAGCACTGCACTCCACACACACACACACACACACACACACACACACCCATGGGAGAATGGGATCCCAGGGCATCCTCTGAGAATGCTGATATCGCCATGACAACTGTCAGCATTCTGTTTGTATACAATCCATTCTGGGAGCAAACTTCTTATATAACAGAGGATTTTTGTATAAACAAAAATGGTCTTTCTAATGCTGAATACCTGGTAGTCAATGGGACAATTCAGTGATGCAGAGGAATCTAAACTGTCCTACCTAGTATGAAGTTAGTATGCTTTAGTTTTCCTTTTAAAAAGGTGCATTTATTTATTTATGTATGTATTTATTTGTTTGTTTGTTTGTTTGTTTATATATGTATTTATTTATTTATTTATTCATTCATTCATTCATTCATTCATTAAAAAAAATTAAATTTTAATTTGGATCCATAAAGCACATTTAAAATGTGTGAATGTCATTTATCTGAAACAATGAAAGTTTGTTACTTTTAAAATCTAAAATAATACAAATGCTTTTCAAAACAGAGACAACGTTTTGTTTTTTGTTTTTTGCCACCATTAGTGGAAAATGTGCATAGGTAATATGATGAAATATATATTTTTTTCAATGAGAAGTCAAGGGGGCTTCATAATTCAAGCAAAAATCAAAGAAAAGTTCTGAGAGCATCATTTATTTGTCACTTCTTTTGATGTTTTGAAATATAAAGCAGTGCAATCTTGATATTTTGAATGTGACTTAAGTATCACTTCCTTTTTAGGACAACTTTACATATACATAAACTATATTTTTAGGTCCATTATATGTCAAAATTTCATACTGAAGTGTTGTATTACCATCTGATACCATTACTGAAGCATAGTTCTGTACTTTCTTGTATGGGTTAACATATCTTGTCCCTCAAAGCATATTAGCATACTTTCTATTTACTGAATCACTTTTGGTTATGCTAAGGAAACACCTGCTGTAGCCCCACACAAACAGACACCAAACGAATCTAATTAACCTCACTGCTTATCATCTGCAATTCTTGGAAATGGGCTCAGATCTGATTGGCAGAAACCCATGACTTCCCTGTCTGTGTAACTCCTGGGTTTGTGGGGGATGCTGATAAATACATTATGCCCATAATAGAAGGATATTCACTTTCAGAGCAGACACAGCCCACCCACTGCTGCTCTTCACCATGTTACTGATCTCTAATCAATGAGATCAAGGACAGTCTTCCAGAGCACCAGATTGTGTAGCAATACAAAACGTACTGTGGCACTTGTGTGTATGTGTATGTGTATGTGTATGTATAAGTACTTTTATCTCATATTGAATTCTATCTGTAAGCTCTGAACTAGCACACAAAATCTTTTGTATTTCATAACCATGACGCAGCACTCTCCCTGCACATAATATTCATGTTGGCTACGTGCTCACACAGTTTATTCAGTTAAAATCAAGCAGACATTGCAACACATTCATTTGCCATTACTAAAAGAGACTTTGCACACACAAACATGAAATAAACACTTTAACCCTGGTGTCCACATATACTTACCTCTCATTTTCACAGACACACTTATGATATCTAGACTTATTTTTAAATGAACATAGTTATTTTTATTTTTATTAATTTTTTAGCTAATATTATATAGATATTTCTATTTTATATTACATTTTATTATTTTATATCTTCAAAAGACAATATGTAAAATGGCTGACCCATTCATTACGACATAATCTCTGTCCAACCAGTGATCATGGATTCATTATATTTATATACATGGCCTGTGGACTGTGACAGATTTCCTTGATCTTTATTTTACTGATGAATATAGCATTTTCATATGTCAAAAATTTGTTTATCTTTCAAAGAGCCAAATCAAGGGAAATCGAAAATTACAATGTTAAGTACAGTTGTGTTTCTACCTAGATTTTCTGAGTGTAATGTTTGGCCCAACAAAATTCACTGCTACAGTGTATTGTGGGTTACTGTGCTGAGCAGCATATTGCTAGGTGGTTTCTTGGGTTGTTAAGCATAAACATAAACAAACATAAACATAAACATAAACACTGGTTTCCATGTTTTATGGGTTCATTCCATAGGTGTAATGTTTATATATATATATATATATATATATATATATATATATATATATATATATATATATATATATATATATATATATATATATAATAGTTTTATATTTATATTTGTATAAGCTTGTTTCTTCATGGGGACCCAAAAAAATAAAACAATAAAAAATCAAAAATACCACAAGGTCAAAATTTACTGGTATTACTATTCTTGTGGGGGCATTTGGTCCTCATTATATGGTGAAAACCAGTACACACACACACACACACACACACACACACACACACACACATTAATTAAAACTCAGAAATGTGTTGTGAACTTGCTAACCTCTGATACTAAACCCTGGGTCACAAATACTTTCACATGCATGAATTCCCTTCACCATCTTGCCTGTCATCATCGTCATCATCATTTCATCCCTGTCCTCTTCTCATGCACTCAGATTGAAAAGTGCTAAGAATTGAGCTCAGCTTTTTTAACCCTTCTATTATCCTTGGGGTCAATTTGACCCCAAAGGAGAAAAGGTGTTGCCAGATTTTAGGATTACAGGAGGGTTAATATTGAGTGGTGGAGACTGTCTCTGGTTCCTCCTCCAAGCATAGCATTGTTCTAAGCAAGCTTCAATGCATATGACACCTGATCTGCTGTCACTTTAGCACAGATCACTGCACTTTTAATCTGTCCTAGAGGAGTGGCTCTACCCATTATGCAATTGAGCTGGTTTGCATTATGGATCTGGATACAAGTTTGTCCTTTAGTGGTTATGAAGTACAAACGTGTCAGAACCAGTACTATTTCATAACCGTTCTATTTCACAGTTACTGGATAATCATTTGAAGAAAGAAAAAAAAAAAAAATCATCTTCATGAGAATATGCTTAATTGTCATTACAAACAAACAAACTAATAAACAAATAAACAACAACAACTTAATGGCCCTAAAATAAGCCTAATTTCCTTTAAGCTAAATATTGTTTCTTTGGGGTGAAAAATGACTGAATGTATTCTTTATTAAATTGCACTGAGTGACAATAACACAATTTAGTATAAATGATTTGTGACCCTGGACCACAAACCCAGTCTTAAGTCGCTGGGGTATATTTGTAGCAATAGCCAAAAATACATTGTATGGGTCAAAATTATTGATTTTTCTTTTATGCCAAAAATCATTAGGACATTAAGTAAAGATCATGTTCCATGAAGATATTTTGTAAATTTCCTACTGTCAATATATCAAAACTTAATTTTTGATTAGTAATATGCATTGCTAAGAACTTCATTTGGACAACTTTAAAGGCGATTTTCTCAATATTTTTATTTTTTATTTTTTTTTTGCACCCTCAGATTCCAGATTTTCAAATAGTTGTATCTCGGCCAAATATTGTCAATCCTAACAAACCATACATCAATGGAAATCTTATTTATTCATCTTTCAGATGATGTATAAATCTCAATTTTGGTTTTGTGGTCCAGGGTCACATTTCTCAAAACATATCTATATAACAGTTGTACTGAACATACTATAAGATGATTATATTAAAATCATCCATTATGGTCAGAAATATGCAGTCATTGTACATCAACACTTTGTCTATGTGTCTTGGTTAGAGGTTAAGTTTTCTAAAAAAAAAAAAAAAAAAAAAAAAAAAAAAACATAAATAAATAAATAAAGTCTTCAAATAACTGGACTCAGCAGAAGGACACCCAAACCCAGAAGAACACAAACACTTTGCATGTCCACCTGCTACCTTCAGGAAACCTGTTTCAGCTCACAAGGAATCATTTAAAATTGGCAGAGACAAGCTGTATGTAGTAGTGTAAATGTAAATTCTGGTTCTCTGATGTGGGTTGTTTATTCTGCAACATCCCACTTCCTGCTGTTTATTATGTTCGCCTTTTGCGTCGTTCTTTGCCTTTCTGCCACCAATAAAAAGAAGTCAAAAGGGAAAAAAAGCTGCTTCCTTCCTCTCACATTGTTTTCTCTCTGTCCTCAGCCTCAGCATATGCAGATATCCAATGGGAACAGCCTCATCAGTCGAAAAACCCAGACAGGGATCCATTTGGTTACGTTCACCGTGAGATCCCCCCATTGGCCAGTTATGCTCCTCAGCCTGATTACATGACAGAGGATGATGATCTCATCAAGCCTAAAAAGCTGATTAATCCAGTGAAAGCCTCTAAAAGCCACCAGGAGCTTCAACGGGAGCTGCTTATGAACCATAAACGGTATGAGGATACACAAGTATACAGTACATAAACAATCTTGCAATGATGACAAATCCATTGCAAACTGTCCATGATGGCTTCTGTGATCATACTTTGCAATCTGGTAATGAGTCCAAATAGAATGACTGGCGTTTTCCTGTTCATGTTCCTGTAAATTTTGTACATGCAAGTCCCTGTAAATCATCTGCTAAATGGAAAATAATACTCACATTCAGAGTGTGGAACATTTCTTTAAATGTTTCTAAGGGTAGGTGATGTAAACAAAATTTTGATTCTAACCAAATCCGAGCCATAAATTATCATCTCTGTGCTCCTGAGCAAGACATTTAAATTTACCTGGAAAGTTCCTACTTAAGAGTTCTGAAATTAACTATGATATGGAAGGCATTCAAGTGATTTTGGTAAGTGGATCAAATAGATTTGATAAACAATTTCATATTCATATTCAATATATTTATGGCAAGCTTTATTCCAAAATGTATACAATATAAATGGTCACATGAACATTCACAACTAGAATACGCTAAGATAAATCAAACATATATATATATATATATATATATATATATATATATATATATATATTTTTTTTTTTTTTTTTTTTTTTTCATCCCCAACTGAGATATTCAGGGACTAAAAGAGGTTCCCACTAAGAACTATGAGGATGTCTTCATTTGCAATCAACACCAGCAATGAATACAATCACTCCAACATGAATTTAAATAAATAAATAAATACTAAAATGAATCGATGTTTACTTAAGTGGAATGATAGTGTGTTTGAATTTTGCCACAGCTCACTCTCACTCTGTTGTAAGACAATTTTGAAGATAGACTACAATGCAATGGGATGTTTTATTGCACTATAAATAAGTGACACTATTTTTAGGCTACATACTTCATAGTTTGTGAGTTGTAGAATTCAGTTGCCACCTGAATGAATAACCAAAATCTATGTGTACAGAACAAGATTAAGAAGACCATATTTAGCCACATTGTTTACATGGTTGTAGTTAGTTACTCTCCAATAACTGTACACTACAGACCTGTTTCTGTATAAAATCTCACTGCTGGACATGACAGTGCACTCAAGAGCATACTTGAGTTCTGTGCCACAGGATCCGCAGAATAAACAGTAAAACTCTATTGTCGGCCACTTTAGATAAGTGCTCATATCCCTTGTGTGAAAACACAAGGCAGGACCCGAGCGGGATGTGAACACTATATCTCTAATTGGTCTTTATTGGCTGAGCCTTGCATTCTTTAAATTTTAAACCTCTTAAAGTATCTAGGAAAGAAAGAATGGAGGGAGCGGTAAGGATAAAGGGGCTTCTGTTGCCCACTCCTGAGGGCTTTAGACCCCTCTGCTCAAACAGAGAGAGTGTGTTCACCTTTACCACATTTACTGGTATTACAGAAGTAGGGGGTGGCATTGTGGTGTGCTGCTACCAAGCAACTGCACAATGCTAGTCAATGTACTGCAGTAGTCAAAGCAATGAGAGCATGGGACTTGAGGAGAAACTGAAGGCTTTTCCATTCAGTACTTTGGAGACTTGGGTTTATTTATTTGTTTGTTTGTTTGTTTATTTATTTATTTATTTATGTGTTTGTTTGTTTGTTTACATGATTCATTGTTGCTGGGAACTTTTTAGAGACATAAATGTACTAATTTAAACTATATATATATATATATATATTTGTTCCCTAATACCTGTGTACTTACATAGTAACTAGATGTGTACGTAGTATGTAACCACAGTTTAAGTACACATTGGTACATAGTATCTACAACTCTAATGTTTGTGTAACTACACATATGTAACAACCCACTGAATGGTATGAGTAAGTAAAAATGTGTAACAGGACATTGGTAACAACACTTTTTGTTAATGAAAGTACAAATGTGTAACAGGACTAACAGCACTTTTTGGTAAATAAAGTGTTACACTTTATATTATTAGACAATTGCTATGGATTTACCATGTAATTACTTTGATGTTGCACAGTAGCGGCCAGTAAGTTAGGCATTACATATAAATTGTGGTTGGTGTCCAGAATGTTACACTTTATATTAAGTGGACAGTTCCATGTAAGTACACTGGTATTACAGTGGTGCACCAACTCCACCAACTCGAGATCCAATTCCTCCCACTTTACATATCCCTAGACCTACCCATCTCCACCCCCTGGATCCCATTCCACCCCTAAACCTACCCGTTTCCACTCCCTGGATCAAATGGTTCCAATTACTCTTCTACATACTGTTGTTACAAAATGTAGTTATATAATACCTGTTACACGAGTACTTAGTGAAGTGAAAAAAAGTGTTGTTACCAATGTCCTGTTACACATTTGTACTTACACATACCATTTTGAGGGTTGTTACATGTGTGTAGTTACAGAAATATTAGAGCTGTAGATACTATGTACCAATGTGTATTTACACTGTGGTTATATACTACGTACACATCTAGTTTCTATGTAAGTACACAGGTATTAGGGACACAATATAAAGTGGGACCAAAAAAATAAATAAATAACCTCTAACATTGAAGATAAACCCCTCTCATTCTATTTGTAACACTAAGAATGAATATACAGTTTTCTCATGTTATTTGTATGTTAAGGTTTTTTTCTACACTTTTGCTATGTCACACCATAGGACACAGTCCAATTTTTATTTGTCAACTACCAGCTCAGCTCAGCTAAGGGACAGCAGGGGGTGCTCAGCCTGTAGTGATGAGGACATAATGTTGTAAAAAGGCACTGTATTTTTGCCTAAACCAGGATCCTGTCAATTTCAAGGTTGCCTCTTGATCTGCATTTTAGCCAAATTTGCCTACTGGTCTCTTCCTAATGATTTCCATGTACATAGATACATCAAAGTGCCCTGTGTGGTCTTCCGCTGAGTCCACGCTTTCACGATGTAATGCCACTCAGAAGTGCGCATTGAGGACAGATAAAGGGATTCTCACGAGCACCAGCCTAAAACCTAAAATGACAAACAGGACGCCTTATGGCAGGACTATACTGTTCTTGCAGGGCCATTACCAGAGTTTAGTTCTAACTCTAATGATTTTTATACTGCACAACTTATACTGTACAGCTGGTTCTAATGTGTTTAATTAGGGCTGAAACTGCATTTGTGGCTCTCCAGGAATGGAACTTCCCTCTAGGAGCAAGATTGCCAGACATCCTTGACCTTGACCAATATGTAGTTACCGGTATTACTCTAGCTATCTCATGTGCTGAGACTAATACAAACCAAAGTAGTAGCAGACAGCATGAGTGGAGGGCCTATTTATTGGAAGCTTTCATTACAGAGAAGAAGACACTGTTTGTGTGGGTACATTTGTTAGTGTGTGCCCTCTGTACCACTACAAAACACTTTAAGCCACAGAGAGATTACTGGTACAGTGCCGTGTCAGCCATTAAGCGGGTATCTTTTAGTCACTGTTGGCACTTGTGCCTCTTTGGTGCTCAGAGACCCTGCGGAAGACAGTCAATCTGTAGAGGACATTAAAAGAGAGAAAAAGAGATGTGGATCTCACATGCACACATGTGGGCATCAAAGGTGGCACAGTAGGCACAAGGATGGCGGAGGAAATAGGTCACTCTCAGAACAGTGCCTCTTTTATCAAGCCTTTTCAAGATAAGCTTTTTATGTGCCAGTGATGTTGCAGAACTCTTTACTAAAAGAGCTACTTTAAACACAGACGACATCACTCAAGGAAAGTGATGCTAAAAGAAGACGCTAAAGGGGAAGAGACAAATTTGTCTCGGATGTCACTGATAGCCATGATAGGAAAAAAGACACCATCTATGGATCATTTCAGGAACGGATCGATGCCAACGATCTGAACGAGGTTTAGCAAGTGACTATTCATAGCTAAGAGCTGAGATAGGACTAAAGAGCAGCATGCTATTATTATGAGGGCTCTCATGAGCTGTTTGGGGGCTGATGTCTCTCTTGTTCTCTTCATTAACTGCCCCTTGTGTTTATTTGTTGTTGTCTGGCTGGCTCTTCAGTTTGAAGGACACCATCTAAATTAGCAAGGATACTAATTGGAACACCCACATGTGCTGAACTTCACACACACTTCCTTTCCCTTCTCTCAGCATCTGTGGCACCACCTCCCTGTGGAGAGAACAAGCTCACACATAATTTAATTATCAGTCTCTCTGTCTGTGTATATGTGTGTGTGTGTGTGTGTGTGTGTGTGTGTGTGTACGCATATGTCTATCCTGGCACTATAGTTAATAATTATCACTTGTGTTGGCAGGAGCTTGGCACCTTGAGAACAGTCATGAGAGCTTATCCACTTTTGGTAATAGATGGAAGGCTCATATATAATCAGTTAAACTGCACTTAGACAAACAAACACACAATTCATATGTCATGGGCTGTCAAAATGAACCGATTATCAATGGGATGTGCCTCAGCCATGACTAAGATGGGAAGTCATAACAATGAAGGATAAGAACAACAGGAAACTAATGGATATTCTGCATTACATTAAAAAAAAAAAAAAATAAATAAATAATAATAATATTGAGCACTAATTTTACAGGCTATAACAGATTTCCAGACACACGTGCGTACACACACACACACACACACACACACACGCGCGCGTGCGCGTTTGTTTCTGTCAACTGTGGGGACTTTCCATAGACTTCTATTACTTTTATACTGACCAAATGATAATTTCTATCCTCTTACCCAACCCTAACCTTAAACCTACCCCTTACAGAAAATATATTTGCATTGTTACACTTTCAGATAAACATAATTTAGTGTTTTAATATTTTATATATATATATATATATATATATATATACACACATTTTTTTTTCCCTCGTGGGGACCGCAGGCCAGTCCCCAAAATGTCAAAAATTCAGGTTTTACTATCCTTCAGGTGTTACTAATGCAGCATAAACAAGTACAAGTGTGTGTGTATATATATATATATATATATATATATATATATATATATATACTGTATATGCATTTAGCAGACACTTTTATCCAAAGCAACTTACAGTGCATTCAGGATATACTTTTTTTTTTTTTTTATCAGTATGTGTGTTCCCTGGGAATTGAACCCACAACCTTTTGCATATGTACAGAAATAAAAAAATAAATTAAAAAAAAAAAAAAAAAAAAAACAACAACACACACACACAGCACACAATTACTGAATAAACATGACAATACTGCCAACTGCTGGATGACTGATGGACTGCTTCAGCTAATGATGTGATGTATTCTATTCTATTCTATTCTGTTCTATTCTATTGTGTTTAGTTTTTTCATTTCTCATTGTTTTGTTTTCATTTTCTTTATTTCATTTCATTTTCTTTTTTTATTTATTTATGTCCCCCCTGTTTTATTCTATTATACTCAGAGGTATTGGTGTGGAGAACAAGCCAGAATTGCAACGTGTGTTGGAGCAAAGGAAGAGAGAGCAGATGATAAAACAAAGAAAGCAGGAAGAGGAGGCCAGGAGGAAAGTCTCTCCATTGGAACAGGAGCTTCTCAAGAGACACCAGAAACTAGAGGAGGTAGAAAACATACAATCATAGAGTGTGGGATACGGACCTGGACTAATGAGGGTCAATATCCTCTTTTATTATTTCATGTATCTCAGAGGTCCTAACAAAGCAAACACAATTTATCATGCTTACTTATATCCTATTTATTGGCTAACCAGCAACCAAATATGCACCAAATAATGTATATATCTGTTTTTCTATGTACTATAGCTGGAGAAGGAGCAAGCAAGATTAGAGGACAGCAACTGCAGTGCTCCGGAATTCATAAAAGTGAAGGAAAACCTGAGACGAACATCGTTTTCAAGTTCTGGAGAGAAGGAGGTGTAGGGGCGTAAACAAAGGCTGGATCCATGTGTATTTGTGCACAGCCTGTAACATAGAGAGCTGCTGCAGCTCCTAAACACCATCCACACGACTCTGCTTCTCTACTTCCTGTCTCACACCAACAATGCACTCACCTCTCTCTGTAAGAGATTCAGAGAGGTTAGAGATAAGGACAAGACCCAAAGGACCTCTGCTACACCTTCACATTATAAGGAGGTTGATGCTTAAGAAGTTTCAGGAGACTGCCAAGAGAAAAAGAGTGTTGTTTTGTTTTTCTGCTCTTGGTCAGACTTGATGGGTTAAAGATTAACTGCTCAGGATGCTTATAAGTTTGTGTGTATGCATGGATGGACAGCTATGTTCTGGTTCTGCCACATTAGATGAAAAAGTGAAAACAAGGTACAGGGATTAGCTTCAGAGTGAAAAAAACAGGCTATTTCTCTCTAAATGACAGGCAGAACATGTATAAGGCGGCAATTAGACAAACAGTATCAGTATTATAGGCAAATTGTTTTTTATTAAACCGCCAAATATTTGTTCATTGCCTAATTTTAAACATTGTCTCTTATACTTAACAATCAGCACTTGTCACTTTTAAATAAAAATATAATAACTATGATTATTTTCAGCTTTCATCACCCTTTATTTGCAGTATAACACCTTGCACGTGTGCACACAAAAATTAATTTTACTCCTAAGAAAAAACAACAGCAGTTAAACATAGATAATCACTGCAGTGATGGCTAAAATGATGATGCACTTTTACAAAGCTAACCATTTAATTTGACACGTCATAGAGTTAAACCAGTATAAAAATAGGGAAGTTTCTGGTTTGTGCTTACTCCAGTGCCTTTGTTAAAATAATGCAACAGGATAGGTTGCCTGACTGTTACTGTGGTCCAATGTATGTTGCATATAATTGTGTTCATAGTCATATCTTTATGAAATGTTCCCTAATAAAACTGTTTTACATTTTTTGGGTTTTCAAAGCACAAAGTAAAATTTAAATATGTAATTTCTGCCTTTTTTGGCTCCTGAAGCCATCGGATAATACAACAATCAATGTGTTACTTTAGTTTCATGTTAATTTAATTCTCATGTTGTTGCAGTCAAAATCATAAAACAAATATAAGAGTTGGCTACTTACATTTTTTTTGTAGCTTTAGCTGTGACCTTTTGATTGTTATAAACAGAGAACTTACACAATAATGAAAAAGTGCACATGCTTCATGTCAATAAAGATATTAATGGTATTTTCATTTTGTGTCCCATTTTCCTGTCAGTAAAAAATTAGTTGGAATTCATTCATTCATTCAAACCAATACAAGAAATAATGTATTTTCTGCTTTTGCAAAATACACACATGCAAAGAAAACCATTTGATCCATCTACATGCATCAACAAGTTAACAATAAGATATCAAGTTTCGCTCTGTGCTGTTTAGAGACTGCCAGCTCTGTGTCTGCAGGGCCAGGCATCCAGACTTCCCGGTTGTGGAATGTCACAAACTTCTAAAGTGAGACAGTAGAGAATAATGTGTGTGTGTTGTGAATTTTAAGTAGATGGTCTAAAAGTGAAGTGGTGTGATGATACAGGAGGTCACAGGGCCTGGTTTGGGGTTATCATGCTCGGTGTCACTTTAATGGGTCCTCTGAGTTTTTTTGTTTTTTTTTCCACTGATGGAAAGTCTCCATCTCGCCCTTCATCCAGCTTCTCGATAGCTTCTTAATTAGAGGGACAGGTAACACTATACCCTGAATCACAAGACCCTTTGTCCACAAAAACAGGCTATCCACTTCTAATCTGTTTAATCCCTAAGAATCTTCAGGATCCGATTTGTTGTGCTCTAGTAAACAAGGGCTAAATTGTTTGACGTGAGGCAGTTGCAAACCTGAACTGAACAATGGCACACCTGAACTACAGGAAACACAACAGCCTGAACATGAACACAGTGTTTCAGGGAGACGTTACAGGTGTAAATACAAACCACGCCAACACACTATGCATTTGCTATGAATAATTTACATGATTTGTTTTTAATTTAAAATGTTATTTCTAATTGAATTATTGAATATGACATGTAATCTAAAATTTAAAAAAAAAAAAAAAGTTTTTGATAGAAGTCTCTTAGGATCATCAAGCTGCACTTATTTGATTAGGTAAAACAGTAATATTGTTAAATGTTAAATTGTTTAAAATATTATTAAAAATATTAATTTCTAATATATATATATATATATATATATATATATATATATATATATATATATACAGGTGCATCTCAATAAATTAGAATGTCGTGGAAAAGTTCATTTATTTAAGTAATTCAATTCAAATTGTGAAACTCGTGTATTAAATAAATTCAGTGCACACAAACTGAAGTAGTTTAAGTCTTTGGTTCTTTTAATTGTGATGATTTTAGCTCACATTTAACAAAAACCCACCAATTCACTATCTCAACAAATTAGAATATGGTGACATGCCAATCAGCTAATCAACTCAAAACACCTGCAAAGGTTTCCTGAGCCTTCAAAATGGTCTCTCAGTGTGGTTCACTAGGCTACACAATCATGGGGAAAACTGCTGATCTGACAGTTGTCCAGAAAACAATCATTGACACCCTTCACAAGGAGGGTAAGCCACAAACATTCATTGCCAAAGAAGCTGGCTGTTCACAGAGTGCTGTATCCAAGCATGTTAATAGAAAGTTGAGTGGAAGGAAAAAGTGTGGAAGAAAAAGATGCACAACCAACCGAGAGAACCGCAGCCTTATGAGGATTGTCAAGCAAAATCGATTGAAGAATTTGGGTGAAATTCACAAGGAATGGACTGAGGCTGGGGTCAAGGCATCAAGAGCCACCACACACAGACGTGTCAAGGAATTTGGCTACAGTTGTCATATTCCTCTTGTGCATCTTACCTGGGCTAAGGAGAAGAAGAACTGGACTGTTGCCCAGTGGTCCAAAGTCCTCTTTTCAGATGAGAGCAAGTTTTGTATTTCATTTGGAAACCAAGGTCCTAGAGTCTGGAGGAAGGGTGGAGAAGCTCATAGCCCAAGTTGCTTGAAGTCCAGTGTTAAGTTTCCACAGTCTGTGATGATTTGGGGTGCAATGTCATGTGCTGGTGTTGGTACACTGTGTTTTTTGAAAACCAAAGTCACTGCACCCGTTTACCAAGAAATTTTGGAGCACTTCATGCTTCCTTCTGCTGACCAGCTTTTTAAAGATGCTGATTTCATTTTCCAGCAGGATTTGGCACCTGCCCACACTGCCAAAAGCACCAAAAGTTGGTTAAATGACCATGGTGTTGGTGTGCTTGACTGGCCAGCAAACTCACCAGACCTGAACCAAGAGGAAAGAGGAAAATGAGAAACAAGAGACCAAAAAATGCAGATGAGCTGAAGGCCACTGTCAAAGAAACCTGGGCTTCCATACCACCTCAGCAGTGCCACAAACTGATCACCTCCATGCCACGCCGAATTGAGGCAGTAATTAAAGCAAAAGGAGCCCCTACCAAGTATTGAGTACATATACAGTAAATGAACATACTTTCCAGAAGGCCAACAATTCACTAAAATGTTTTTTTTTTTTTTTTTTTTTTGGTCTTATGAAGTACTCTAATTTGTTGAGATAGTGAATTGGTGGGTTTTTGTTAAATGTGAGCCAAAATCATCACAATTAAAAGAACCAAAGACTTAAACTACTTCAGTCTGTGTGCACTGAATTTATTTAATACACGAATTTTACAATTTGAGTTGAATTACTGAAATAAATGAACTTTTCCACGACATTCTAATTTATTGAGATGCACCTGTGTGTGTGTGTGTGTGTGTGTGTGTGTGTGTATATATATATATATATATATATATATATATACTGTATACACTCCCTGGTCACTTTATTAGGTACACGTTGCTAGTACCAGGTTGGACCCCATTTTGCCTTCAGAACTGCCTTAATTCTTCGTGGCATAGATTCAACAAGGTGTTGGAAACATTCCTCAGAGATTTTGGTCGTTATTGACATGATAGCATCACGCAGTTGCTGCAGATTTGTCGGCTGCACATCTATGATGCGAATCTCCCGTTCCACCACATCCCAAATGTGCTCTATTGGATTGAGATCTGGTGACTGTGGATGCCATCTGAGTAAAGTGAACTCATTGTCATGTTCAAGAAACCAGTCTGAGATGATTTGAGCTTTGTGACATGGTGCATTATCCTGCTGGATGTAGCCATCAGAAGATGGATACACTGTAGTCATAAAGGGATGAACATAGTCAGCAACAATACTCAGGTAGGCTGTGGCGTTTAAACGATGCTCGATTGACCTATCGGTAAGCCCCTCCCCTCGAACGCAGACTAGCCAATGGCAGTCGAGTATCAGTTGCACGGGGAGCAGAACTCGGACGTCTTTAGGTTTCAGTGCTATAGAGAAACATTGGAAGATCCGAAGCTCACATCGGTTTTATGGGGTTTATGCTTCAAAAATAGATAAACGATGTGCCTGGGGTACTTGTAACACTGATTCCAGGTATCCCGAGAGGATGGGCAATATAATTTATTTTATTACATTTCCTGAATCCAAACAAACAGAACAAAATGTCCCTAAGTATTCAACCCCAATACAAATGAAGACAAAAACATTCATTTTCTGGTTGTCATACACTCATTAAGTTGCAATTTTCATCTGCTTAAGCAGAACGTTAATGTTATCTTGTGCTTTAGCAAGGTATCTCTGGCTAAAACTAGCTAACGTTAAAGTTAGTGAGTCCATGCTAACGTACAAACCTAAATAGAGGACTGTTTTCGCGTCTTGTACAGTGTAGGGCAAAAACACATAAACGAATGTTTACTTGTCAGTGCCTCTCCATATTAAACTGGTTAAATGTACATGAATTTAATCGTACCCTGTGATACATGAACAGTGCTGATCCTGCATGTTGTCATCCACGATCGTGATTACCGACCGTGATATGAAACTTCTCCCGCTTGCACTGGGATCTGTAAACCCTCGCTTCAAGTTACCCACAGTATTTTTTTATTTTATGAATCCCTCCATAGAATATTTAATTCCCATTTGGTGGCCTTCTGTGTCCAAAATTGTGCAAAAACATAGTGGGATAAGGTTTTCACACTGTAGCTGTCATTATAAGACAGTGAGCAACTCTGTTTGTTTGTCCGAGTGAGCAACAGTAACTAAGGGGGGCGGGGCTTACCGATAGGTCAATTGGTACTAAGGGGCCCAAAGTGTGCCAAGAAAATATCCCCCACACCATTACACCACCACCACCAGCCTGAACCGTTGAGACAAGGCAGGATGGATCCATGCTTTCATGTTCTTTACGCCAAATTCTGACCCTACCATCTGAATGTCGCAGCAGAAATCCAGACTCATCAGACCAGGCTACGTTTTTCCAATCTTCTATTGTCCAATTTTGGTGAGCCTGTGTGAATTGTAGCCTCCATTTCCTGTTCTTAGCTGACAGGAGCGGCACCCGGTGTGGTCTTCTGCTGCTGTAGCCCATCTGCTTCAGGGTTCGATGTGTTGTGCGTTCAGAGATGGTATTCTGCAAACCTTGGTTGTAACGAGTGGTTATTTGAGTTACTGTTGCCTTTCTATCATCTCTAACCAGTCTGCCCATTCTCCTCTGACCTCTGACATCAACAAGGCATTTTCGTCCACACAACTGCCGCTCACTGGATACTTTCTCTTTTTCGGACCATTCTCTGTAAACCCTAGAGATGGTTGTGCGTGAAAATCCCAGTAGATCAGCAGTTTTTGAAATACTCAGACCAGCCCGTCTGGCACCAACAACCATTCCACGTTCAAAGTCACTTAAATCCCCTTTCTTCTCCATTCTGATGCTCGGTTTGAACTTCAGAAAGTCGTCTTCACCACATCTAGATGCCTAAAGGCATTGAGTTGCTGCCATGTGATTGGTGAATTAGCAATTTGTGTTACCAAGCAATTGAACAGGTGTACCTAATAAAGTGGCCGGTGAGTGTATATAGATAATAGGAAGAAGAAGAATCTTACTGGCCTAGTCTTTTGAACGATGGTGTGAGGGTTAAATGGTGTAAGTTAAAAAAAAAAAAAAAAAAAAAAAAATCATGACATTATTTTTGCCCAGGAAAAAGGATAAAGTGTTTTGTTGTTGTTGTTTGTTTGTTTTTTGGTTTTTTTTAGTTTTTTTCAAAATAGCAATGCATATTGTCACACTATATGGAGAAATGGACCATTAAACTGTTTATTACAGGATTTAATAAAAATACAGGCAATAAAACTGGAATGAAACACAAAAAATAAAACAAAAATGTGAACGACAGCATACAAAAATATCACACTGGCCAGTGAAAATAATAAATGAATGCATGTATAAAATTATAACATTTAAAACAATAGCATACCTCATAGCTCAAAAGACTGGCATAATGTATCCCTCTGTGGTTTTATTGTATTCTCATGTTTGTCCAGCAGTTATAAAAAAAAAAAAAAAAAACTTTTCTGAAATATTGTTGTTGATGTACCAACTCACAAGTGTACTTAAAGATTGTAAGCAGCATAACATTCAGTGACGCATCTTTAGATAAAACCTGCTGTTTGTCTGTTGCTGGCTTGGCCTGAGACCAGTGTTTACATTCCATAGTTTCCAATAACATCTTAAGATCCACAAGTGTGCCCAGTGTTGGCTCAACTGTGCTTTGGTTTATGTAAATGTGCATTCCTGTTTTGGTCTAGTTCAATCTGTTGGGGCAGATGCTGAAGGCCACACCCCTCTGAGACGAATGCTGTGGATGCTGATGCTGCTGTGGGAGGGGCTTAATTTTCAGGTGAGGTACAAAGCAGCAGGACTCTGAGCTCAGAGCTGAGATCAGACATGGGGCCACACAGACAGATGATACTAACGCTGCTCGTCCTGGCGTTTGTGACCTACATCTGTGAAGCAGGTATGATAAGCTTGTGCTGCTGACTTTTCCTTTTTCATTCATTCATTCATTAGTTCATTCATTCGTTCGTTCGTTCATTCATTGATAATGAATTGACAGTTTTTTCATTAATAATGGTAGTTTTTATACATATTTTATACAATTATATTGCAATTTTATATGTATATTAAGTATATCTATTCATGTATATTAATAATAAAAATATATGAATGTATATTAAATTATACTTATTGATTATATTAGATTATTGAATATTATATTTTAACATTTTTGCAGAATATTAATCTATAAACCATACCATTTAATCTGTTCCTTTCAATAATTGTTATTAAGAATCTTATTAAACTAATTATGATTTATAGTACTGAGGAAAAAGACGACATACACAGTTAGCTTTTTAATTATCAGTAGAATAATCAGTGAAAAAGATTTTTCTGAATTTTTTAATATCCAACTAAACTCCATATGTCCAGTTTCCCCTCCATCATAGATTGTAGAAGGTTCCCTGTGATAAACTGATTATTTATTAACTTACTTAAGCACTTCTCCGGAAGTCTTCTGCAGTGGACTTTCTGAGGTCTGGGCGAGAAAGGCGGGCAGTGAGATGTCAGCAAGGAGGCTGTAGCTCTGAAGACAGTGAGGCAGAAGAACTACTTGAGGCCAACTCAGATTACGTGAGTTGAGTACAAATGTGCAAAAGCCCACAGCAGCTATCTTGGACAGTATTTAACATCACTTCGTATATAAGCCTTTTAAAAGTATAATAAAGGCGTATACATTTAAGTTATAAATAAACTTAAGTGCTTGGACCCTGTTTTACTGACAGATGTATCTGATATATAATGTAAGCTAATTTTTGTTGCATATGGAACTGAAAAGCACCTCATGAAACTGCTGATCCATTTTCTTTTATCAGGAGCAGGACAACTCAAAGATGTTCTTTAATGGTGGATCACAAGTGGAGGTGCACACGGTAAGACTCCAGTCTGTCATGCAAGACACAGTGCACTATAAATAAAGAAATAATTTGAATTATGTTTATTTTCCGTACCCAGTTTGTAAATATACTTAATTCAAGATGTTCTTTTAAAATAAGTCTTAAAATCTAAATTTATCAAACTATAAGGATGTTTAGATATTTTGGGAAACAAGACGAAATGCTTAATAAGAATATTATTCCTGTGTGCTGCATAATGTGTGATCTTTTTACGGTGGCTGAGAGAGCTCAACGCGCTGCAAATAGAAAAACACGTGCAAATTAAAAAAAAAAAAACTTAATCAATTTGACAGCACACGCGCTGCAAATGCTCACAACACAAACAAATAAAGAAACAAACTGCAAATAGAAAACAAACACCTGCAAATTTAGAAAACAACTTTATCAATTTGACAACACACACATTGCAAATACTCACAACACAACCAAACAAAGAAACGCGCTGCAAATAAAATTCTTTATTTGGTTATGTTGTGAGCATTTGCAGCACCTGCTGTCAAACTGATGAAGATGTTTTCTTGATTTGCTGGTGCTTTTTCTATTTGCATGAGTTTTCTGAAGCTGCAGGGCGCTGAGCTCTCTCGGCCACCATATCTTTTACTGTAATATTCTAAAAATGTTCCCTTGACTATTTACTGTGACAGATATTATTTGCTATATGTAATCACTACAATTCCACTAGAATGGACAATGTTCCCTGGAAGAAAGACAGTACTGTATTTCCAGTGCTTGCTCACATGTCAATTACTGAGATGTAAAGTGGAATGTAACACAATCCATCCATTGTGGGGCTTCTCTGAACTTCTTCCTTTTCTCTTTGCCCATCTCTCAGAGGCCTGACGGTGAGCCACAGGGAGAGGGCTCAGGTATGTAGCCCTACGGCTCATGGCTTCAGGGTTGTAAGAGTCCACATAGTGGGAAAGACGAAGAAAGCCTGGGGGAAACTCCACTCTACTGCATCACTGTATACAAGCACAGGTGCTCAGAACATGAAATAATGTCAGATACTATAATAATATCATATAATGTGTATAGAGAATAGAGTCCTGAAGTGTTTTGGATGCTGAATTTTGCATATATATATATATATATATATATATATATATATATAAAGTCACACTGAAAATTATTCAGTCTGAGATGGATATGTTTCTCATGTAATTCTAACATAGATGGCAATGCCAACTTTGGTGCTTTTTAAAGAATGCTGCTGAAAGCCTTTACCTGTTATACAACCTGTTATGACAATATAGTCATGGTGCTGAATTGACATTATTCATTTTAGAGAACAGTGTTTAGATATTACACAAATATAAAGAATGAACCTCAATGTACACAATATACCTTCACTATTAAAAGTTCAAAGGTACCTCAATGCTACCATGTTACATACAACTTATATTCAAATGCAAAAAAAAACAAGTCTCTGCTACATAACCACAAACTATGTTTGAATTTTCTTTACAAAAAGGTTGCCATAAAAATACAGTATGACATGAAAAATACCTTTTTTCACTACCATGAAGACAATGAAATGATATTCTTTGAAATGCCTTACTATACCATTTTAATGCCATGGTATATGAATATGATAATCATCCAGTACCATGATATATGTAAAAGTTCCAAGATATTGCAATCTAATACACTCATGTTTAGGTCAGTGTTGTTGATAATACAAAAACACATACAACACAACCTGTAGTATTAGTGATAATGGTTTTCTTACAGTTTAGAGAATAAAATTAATCCTGACTATTTTTACCAGATTTATTTTCTTAAATCTGCTTTCTGTTGATTTATTTTTCATGCAGATGATATATGATGTCCTATTGTAATGAAAATAAAGATTAACTGCTTAGAAATATTCTACTGCTTTCTATCCTCGTTTTAATATCTACAAAGGTTCAATACAAGAGTTAGCTGAAATGCTAACACGAGTAAACAGCTCATGTTTTTGCCTGAATATTTAATTCAAAAACTGTATCAAGTGTATTATGTAGCAGTAATGTAAACTTTGATATAACTTTAATATTAACTTTGTTTCTGCTGTCACCTGCTGGCTGTAATTCACATGGCACCACCTCAATACCATTGCAATGCCATGCTAATTGTCATTTTTGGTATCTTTATCTGTTATATGTGAAAAATGTGGATACTTTCTTCTCGTACTTGAGCAGGAATTTTTTAAGGATGTCGACAGGTAAAGCTTTTCGTTCGCAGGAACACCTTAGAGAACCTCGGCACACCTGACACCACGTCCTGTGAATGTGTGTGGCGTCCCTGGCGGCAGGTTGCTAGGCGATGCCAGGCATGTAAACATGGTGAGGTGTCAGCTATACCGTGGGAGACAGAACCAAAAGGCAGGAGGGCAAGCCGGGGCCAACTGAATGAATTTCAGGAGGAAATGGAACACCCTGGAGCCCCACAATAAAAGAGCAATACAAACTCTGCACAGAAATTTCTGTATGCTAACCTTCTGCCAAATTACACAAATGCTGAAATATGAGATGCTAAAAGGGAAAATTGAGTATATACTATAACAGATGTGGGTTGTTAGGTCTATATGAAGAAACAGAAAAAAGTTTGTAAGAATAGTTTTTATGATACAAAAACAATATTCTGACATTCTAAAGTGAATTACGAAATTAGAAACAATGCAAACCTGAAATAAAAATATTAATCCACCTGGATGCTATATGCTCCAATAAATGGCCCATGAAGGTACAGCTTTCCAAAACATAGCTGTTGCCTTTCCAAAACATAAGCACACTACAATGTTTGACAGATGTTTGTAAAACCACCATGTTAGGTTTATGCTAGTCTGTTTTAAACCAACCACATTGTACCATTTTCCCTAATCTAGTTTATTGCTCTTATAAATATAATAAAACATATGATACATGCAGTACAATTTTTGACATCAAGAAAGTTTAGAATTTTTTTTACACACATTTAAATTACAGAATCCCAAATTTAGTTTTTTCCTTATTTTAATTTATTGCTCTTATAAATATATTAAAACATATTTTTACAGGAAGTATTTTTTTGACAATAAGAACATTAACAAATATACATTTTTACATAAATTACACAATGCTAGTCTGTTTTAAACCTATATTAAACTATTGTTTAAAATTTTGTGCTTGCATGTTGTGTAATGTATTCTATATATTACACAATATACAGTGGGTACGGAAAGTATTCAGACCCCCTTCACTTTTTTCAATTTTGTTATGTTGCAGTCTGATACTACAATTGTTTAAATTCTTTTTTTGTTCTCATAACTCTACACTCTGTCCTTTATAATGACAAAGTGAAAACAGAATTTTAGAAATGTTTGTAAATTTATTAAAAAGAAAAAACTGAAATATCACATTTACATAAGTATTCAGACCCTTTACTCAGTACTTAGTTGAAGCACCTTTGGCAGCAATTACAGCCTCAAGTCTTTTTGGGTATGACGCAACAAGCTTTGCACAACTGGATTGGGGGAATTTCTGCCATTCTTCTTTGCAAATCCTCTCAAGCTCGGTCAGGTTGGATGGGAACCGTCTGTTGACAGCCTTTTTCAGGTCTCTCCAGAGATGTTCGATAGGGTTCAAGTCAGGGCTCTGGCTGGGTCACTCTAGGACATTCACAGAGTTGTCCCTAAGCCACTCCTGTGTTGCCTTGGCTGTGTGCTTAGGGTCATTGTCATGTTAGAAGGTGAACCTTCGGCCCAGTCTGAGGTTTTGAATGCCCTGGACTGGGTTTTCATTAAGGCTATCTCAATATTTTGGTGCATTGAGCTTTTCTTCTACTCTGATGAGTTCCTCAGTCCCTGCCGCTGAAAAACAGCCCAACAGCATGAGGCTGCTACCACCACACTTTACTTTTGGGACGGTACTCTGCAGGTGATGAGAAGAGCCGGTTTCCTTCAAACATGATGCTTAGAATTGAGGTTCATCAGACCAGGTAATCTTGTTTCTCAGAGTCTGAGGGTCCTTTAGGTGCTTTATTGCAAATTCCAAGTGTGTTTTCATGTGTCTTCACTGAGGAGAGGATTGAGTTTGGCCACACTGCCATAAAGCCCAGATCGGTGGAGTGTTGCAGTGATGTTTGTCCTTCTGTAGGTTTCTCCCATCTGCATATATGATCATGGAGCTCAACTAGAGTGACCACCAGGTTCTTGGTCACCAGTCTAGACAAGCCCCTTCTCCATCAATTGCTCAGTTTGGCTGGGGACCAGCTCTTGGAAGAGTCCTGGTTGTGCCAAACTTCTTCCATTTGAGAATTATGGAAGCCACTGTGCTCTTGGGAACCTTCAGTGCAGCAGAATTTTTTTTGTAGCCTTCCTCAGATCTGTGCCTCAATACAATCCTGTGTCTGAGCTCTGCAGGCAGTTCCTTTGACCTCGTGGCTTGGTTTTCGCTCTGATATGCATTATCAGCTGTGAGGCCTTTTACAGAGAGGTGTGTGCCTTTCCAAATCATGTCCAATCAATTTAATTTACCACAGGCGGACTCCAATCAAGGTGTAGAAACATCTCTGCAATGATCAAGAGACATGGGAGGCACCTGAGCGAAATTTCAAGTGTTGTTGCAAAGGGTCTGAATACTTCTGTAAATGTGATATTTCAGTTTTTTCTTTTTAATAAGTTTACAGACATTTCTAAAATTCTGTTTTCACTTCATCATTATGAGGTACAGAGTGTAGATTAATGAGAAAAAAAATGAATTTAAACAATTGTAGTATCAGGCTGAAACATAACAAAATTGAAAAAAAGTGAAGGGGGTCTGAATACTTTCCGTACCCACTGTATAGATAATAGTCCAATGTGATAATATATATATATATATATATATATATATATATATAGATACATACATACATACATACATACATACAGGTGCATCTCAAAAAATTAGAATATCATGAAAAAGTTCATTATGTTTTGTAACTTCTTTCAAACAGTGAAACTTTCATTTATTCTTGATTCATTGCATGTGAAGTAAAACCTTTCAAAAGTTTTTTTTTGATGTTGTTGTTTCAATTTTGATGATTAGAGCTTACAGCTCATGAAAGTCAAAAATCCAGTATCTCAAAATATTAGAATATTTCCTAAGATCAATCAACAAAAAAAAAAAAAAAAAAAAAGGATTTGCAAAACAGAAAAGTTAAAGTTCTTTAAAGTATGTTGATTTCTGCACTCAATACTTGGTCGGGGCTCCTTTAGCACAAATTCCAGCATCAGTGAGGTCTGGCATGGAAGTGATCAGCCTGTGGCACTGCTGAGGCACTATTGAGCCTTTAGCTCGTCTGTATTGTTGAATCGACTGTTTCTTAAAGCTTGTCAGCAGATGGAAGCATAAAGTACTGGTAGATGGCTGCATTGAGTTTAGACTTGATAAAGCACAGTGGACTGACACCAGCAGATGTCATGGCACCCCAAATCATCACTGACTTCGGAAACTTCACACTGGACTTCAAGCAGCTTGGATTCTGTGCCTCTCCAGTCTTCCTCCAGACTCCAGACTTTGATTTCCAAACAAAATGGAATATTTACTTTTATCTGAAAAGAGGACTTTGGACCACTGAGCAACAGTCCAGATATTTTTCTCCTTAGCCCAGGTAAGATGCTTCTGACGTTGTTTCTGTTTCAGAAGTGGCTTGGTAGCCCTTTTCCTGAAGACGTCTGAACGTGGTGACTCTTGATGCACTGACTCCGGCTTCAGTCCACTCCTTGTGAAGGTCTCTCAAGTGTTTGGATCGTCTTTGCTTGACAGTATTCTCAAGCTTGCGGTCATCCCTGTTGCTTGTGCACCTTTTCCTAACCAATTTCTTCCTTCCAGTCAACTTTGCATTTAATATGCTTTGATACAGCACTCTGTGAACAGCCACTCCTTTCAGTAATGACCTTCTGTGACTTACCCTCTTTGTGGAGAGTGTCAATGATTGTCTTCTGGACCATTGCCAAGTCAACAGTTTTCCCCATTATTGTGGTTTTAAAGAACAAGAGATACCAGGCATTTATACTGAAGGGATGGTCATTTAATGAAACTCAAATGTAAATATTCTAATATTTTGAAATACTGGATTTTTGACTTTCATGAGCTGTAAGCTCTAATCATCAAAATAAAAATAAAAAAAAGAAAAAAAGAAATATAAAACTTTTGCTAATTAAAAGGAAACGAGTTGACAAAAAAAAAAATAAATAAAAAATTGAGCCTGATACTTTGTGATAGTGTTGCATAATGAGAGATTCACAAACAATTTTAAAAAGCCAGGTCATTTTTGACCAGAAACACCAAATTAGGTAAAGCCTTTTTAGCATGGTACAAGGGTTAAATAATAGTATAGTAATAGTCCTGTGCAGTATGTTGTAAGCAGAATGCTAGCTTTCTATCTTGAAAGTCTGAATAAACCAGACTTTTTGGTTGGTGTAACAAACATTTATGCAGTATGCCATGTGCCATGATACTGATATATATCTTATTAGGTTGACATAATGGTGAAACACCTACAGGTGGCAGTAAAGCTCAGGATAAACACTAACACATAATTACACATTCTAAGTCCACAAATACAATGAGTCATTTTCTAAATTAGATCTTTTTTCAATTGAAAACAAATGTGCTGACATTTTGTGCAGATAATTTGAGATGATGTTGGTTCCTTCAGCCTGGAGTTAGACTGTGCCTTCAAACAGAAATAAAAGCATCACAGCAGTGTGTATATCTGCAGCTAGATCCAATGAATGAGCCGTGTGGCTGATCAAAGTCTGGGTATCTTGGTCCAGCATGAATGTCTATTTTTTGCATTAGATCTGAGCTTCAGGAATCTAAATCCCTTTCAAGCCTGAGCAGATTGGATTAGACATGAACAAATGGATGGACTTTACCATCGTGACACAAAAGTTAACAGTGGATTATCCAAAAACTGTTATTTGGCCTTGGCTTTATGCTCAATTTTTCATTTTTAGCACAAAGCCGTATTTCAATTAAAATGTATTTTCATCCAAATAGACAAGTAAGTCAATCAAAACACTGAAGGTCATCTTGCAAAACACCTTTACTTCCTTTACTTCCTACAGTTGCTGTGTCTCAAAATATAGTAAGCAGCCTAGAAAAACATCATAGGTGAATAAAAATGACCGGAATTTGTGGAAATATCACATGAATTCTTCATTCAGAAATTCTCCACATTTTTTTAAGGAATAATGTTGGTACAGATTGGTACAGTCTAATAGAAGAAGGAATTACATATTTGAAATCTTTTTGAAAGTTAAAAACATCTACACCTCCTCACAGCGTTCCTGGAAGCACAGACCTTAGTAAGCCCTAATGGGGTAATTTAGAAATGTGATTCCTCTGGGTTTGTGCTGTCCTGTAGAGTGATAAATGTTCTGCATGTCATTACATCATGGATTAATGATTTGCTTGAGGGTACGCTTACCTGTCAATGTTTACTCTTAACCTTAAACCGCACATAATGAGAAAATAGTTTATTATCATTATTTCTGCAAGTAAACAAAGGACTTAAATTTGTGTCAGGACATAGCTATTTCCTACATAAACAAAAATGGGATTGTATAAATTGCTCCAAAAATTCTCTTTGGAGTTGGTCAAATCTTGAACTGTACACCAAAATATGTACAAAAATACACTTAAAAATCAAAGTTGCATTTGTTTTAAAAAAAAAAAAGATATTGAATAAGTGTTTATGTATTTATTTGTTTTTATCTATTTTATTAACAATATATAAAACTGATTATAAAATATTGTAATGTTGTAAATACTTTTTAAGACAATGATTTTTCAGTTGTATGTTGTATGGATATTTTTGCAACTGATCTGACTAAACTACTTCAGGCTCATATAATGAATATACATAAGATCTTTTATATTGTGAATGTGCTTCTCATAGTTATTTTTAGAGGTCAGCCAATATATAATTCAACTGACAGCAATACTGACACCAATACTTGGAAAACAGATTATGTATTATGTAACACAAGTTTAAAAATAAATAAATAAATATGATATGGGGGGAACAGAAAATGTGCAATATCCTTTGACAAAACTGTCAGTACATTTTGAAACTGACACATCTCTTAGCCATCCAAGTGTTCATGATTATTTGCAATGATACGAGGATAATCTGAAAATGGCCAACTATTGAAAGATTTATTGGTCTGGCTGACATATCAGTATCTGTCACTCTTTGTTTCCTCACAGCAAAGCCAAACTGGAAACAAAATGAGTTAAAGATGTGGAAACCTGTGGAAAGTATGTGTTTAATCTGGTAACATTTTATAATAGCTGTAGTATGAATATATATGAATGGTTTCATGTCATTTCTTGGCTTTACTTTAAGAATATTTCCAGTTCATTTTGTGGTGGAAATGATTTAATATGGATATTATTTAATGTAACATGTTTAATCATAATAAAGTGATACCAAGTGACAGAAGATCATGTTGCTGTGAAAACTCGGTGTTACTTTGTTAATAATAATAATATTAATAATAATAATAACAGGCTACTTGTTTTTCACTGATTTCTTGGAGCGCACATTGCTCAGGCGTGAAATGAAAGCAGAACTGAAGCTCTTGCGATTGTTTTCTGCTGCAGATGTAATACAGCTGAGCGTCACTAAAATGTTCTTCATTAACCGCGCAGCGTAATGCGCAGAGCGCACAGGGAAGAATGGAAAGGAATAAGACCTATATATAGATCAGTCTAAATTCACAAATTTGCATTATACTCAAAGTAGAGGAAAAACTATTTTAAACTGTCTTTAATATCAACGCGTATCTTTTACTGCATTTAAGAGTTTGGATATTACTTTTCTGCATTTTACGCGGACCTGGATGAGTCTTTTTTTCTAGAGGAATATCAGAGTGAACCGCGCGGAATTGCTTTTAGTTTAGGCAGTTTGCATATCATGGGCACTCTACTGGCCTTAATATTAGCGCTTTACCTGAGCGCATCATGGGGATGCCAACTGTCCCACGACTGGAGACCTCAGACGGAAGCGTGCCGCGCAGAGCTGGCGGAGATCATAGTCTTTGCCAAGGTGCTCGCTCTCCATAAGGAGTCTTACAGCGTGTACAACTACCTGCCGTGGCAGTACGACACGGATCTATTCTTCTCCGCGGAGATCGAGCTGCTATGCGATCAGGCATGGGGCAGCATGCTGGAAGTGCCAGCCGGGTCCAGGTTCAATGTCAGCGGGTTGGGATATTTCCCCTGCTACACCTACAGTGTCATGGAGAACAACTCATATTATTTCTTTTTAAGGTAAGATCAAATGGCAGTAAGGATTTTCTCATGTTAAAGGTGCACTTAGGAATATTTTGGTTTAAAAATAACAAGGTAAAAAAAAAAGAAAAAAAAAAAAAAGAATCGGACTAAGATGAAGAGCTGAAGATTCCATACATAACATTAACATAACACACTTATATATATATTCACATACTGTACACACACACACACACAAACAACTAATAGACAGGTTTAGTGTGAAGTGATAGTAGTAAAAATACTTTAAAGTTTAACTTATAAAGTTTAACATGAGTCTGAGTCACTACTATTTGAGAGCACTTATATATCACATCAGTCGGCTTATTAAGGATGACGTTTTACATTTTAGATCATAGAATGTTTGTGGGATTTGAAGTTTCACTTTGAATTAACAAAAGTTGTTTTGTGACATTGGCATGGAACATGACACGAGCTGGCTTCAAACATTCATTTCCCATGAGCATAGGAGCTCAGTATCAGAACATTGGCTTGGCTACATCTGTGCACAACTGTCTGACATCTGTGCTCATTGTCATCTTACAACTTAAGCTTCTATTTGCCCTTGGTTGGGTTACGTTAATGCATGGTCCACCAGGGATATTCACAAATAATGAATACTGTGCCAAACAACCAAAATCTCCCTCTATTTTCTTTCATAATGAATGGAAAATGGTTAACCTTGTGTATAATGATCATGAATCCTGTGTATAATCATCAAAACATTTGTCAAACTTAATTAGTGCTGGCTTGTCTTTGTTTCTGTGTTTATAGTGGGGATGAAATCACATTTTCAGATGAATTTACAAAGGATGAGGTAGTTAACAAACCAATAGAAGTACAGCCCATTTGGATAGAGATTATGCAGTATATGATTCACTATTGTTGTGATCTCACTTTTTCTCAAAGACACACTTTTGATGTGATTCATAGTAATAGCGTAATGGTTAAATCTCTTGACTTATTATTTTTATTTATTTATTTATTTATTTTTATTATTTTTTTTTACTTGCATTTCCTGTCTCACCCTGTGGTCCGATCAGTTAAACTGAAGAATGTTCAACTCCCTCATAGAGTGCTGTACTGGATTTATCACACTCAACACTTTTCTGGTCAAGTTGTTTACTGTGACCTCACATGCATAATGTAAACGGATAACCTGTTTTACCAAAGCAATCTTGCTTGTTGGGACCATGAAACAGCTGTAACTAATCGTTTACAAAGATTTACATAAACAATATACACAGAGAAAACCTACTGGCATATGAGGTTGGTTCTTGAACTATGGGCACGTTTGGTATTTTTTGAAATTAAACTCTCTTTAAAAATACTTTTGAAACTCAGTAGTTTCTTTAATTTGTCTATTAAAATGTCAATAAAACAGTGAATGTGGATTACAGGGAAGTACTATTGTTTTTGGTTATTTTCATAGCTAGCATTACATGTATCATAAACACTCATCTATAAATAAAATTTTCACATATTTTCCATAATTTAAAACTGAAGAAAAAAAAATGACACAATAATTTGTTGGTCATGGTGAAAAAATACACCACCAGTAAAAGTGCATATAAGTAATTTTTTGCATGGTAATTACTGAAACAGTTTGTGATTAATGCACTGTTTGCTTGGATTATTTATTTATTTATTTATTTATTGCTAGTTTTATCCAATAATACTAATAAATATACAGCAACATATGACAAAGTGCCTTTTTTTTTCTTCAACTACATGTGACTATGGGGTCAAACTAGGTCACTGTAACTGGAGTCATAACTATTAACAGAAAGAGAGACCGAAGGCAGCAGATTGATTTCATGTTATTCTAAAATTACCTGACATTAATTCTAAAGTGTAAGAAACAATTAAAGAATTATTGAGGACACATGACTACAAGTATGATTAATGATTGCTGCACAGATAGTGCAGGATGAGTTACACTCATCTGAATTTAGGAATTTTGAAAATGCAGAGCCGTGCAGTTTATAACAAATTAAACATATGTCAACTAGTCAGAATAAAGAATTTAACAATGCCATGAAATAAACCATATTAAAGGGTTAGTTCACCCAAAAATTTAAATTCTGTCATTTATTACTCACCCTCATGTCATTCCAAACCCATAAGACCTTTCAATTTCGGAACACAAATTAACTTCTTAAGACCCTGCGGCCTCATATGAGGACGTTATATTTTAGTGAATTTCTCTGAGACTCTACATGCCACAGTTTTAAGTCTGGATGTTCTGTACAGAGCACATTCAGGGCTTTTCAGAGATACCAAATGATTGGATGTTTCACCATGACCACTCTCTCTCTTTGGTCTTCAAAAATGTTTGAAATTAATTTAGTGACACTCTTATGGAAATATGATAATATTTTGTAATTATCATTTAAATCTGTCTAATTTTTAAATTGTGTGTCATAAATCAACATCTCAGGAAAATGTTATGGGGTTTCAAATCAAAATATGACTTTCTGTTATGAAACAGGACGTTGATTTCATACATGTCCTCATATGAGGACACCGGGACTAAAAGCATGTTTATTATGCATTTTGGGAGACATAACAAATGAATAGGGAAAGAAATTATATTTCAATATTCTATGAAATATTATATATAATTATGAAAATCTTGTCAATTATTACTCCCATTATTACACTTCTTTTTTCATTACATGTTGCCCCAAAAACACATTAATATGCAAATTAGATTTAGTTTATAGATACATTGTATATAATGAGAAAACCCGTTCATGACCATTTTACACACATTTTGCAGAAAGAAAAATGGTATATTGAATCATTCTGTTATAACATAGTTGAGAATCATCTTTATACAAAGTTTGGTAAAAAAAAAAAAAAAAAAATCTTAAACTAAAAATGTATTGGTGATTTAAAAAAATCAATTGTTTTTGCCTATGCATGTTCATTCATGTCTTTTTATTTTTTAAAGAAATTAAAAATAGCATAACTTTTGAATGAAATATAATTTTATTTATTTATTTATTTTTTACATTATTTGTAATGCTCTAAACCAGTGCTTCCCAAACCTGTCCTGGAGGACCCCTAGCCCTGCACATTTTGAATGTCTCCCTTATCAGACACACCTGATACAACTAATCAGCTTGTTAGTAGAGATTGCAAGACATGAATTGGGTGTGTTTGATAAGGGAGACATACAAAATGTGCAGGGCTAGGGATCCTCCAGGACAGGTTTGGGAAGCACTGCTCTAAACAATGTAAAGACATGAAAAAAACTAAAACTTTTTTCTCGGGTCTTAAGAGGTTAAGATATTTTTGATGAACTCCGAGAGCTTTTTGACACTCCATAGACAGCAACGCAACTACCACGTTCAAGGCCCAGAAAGGTAGTAAGTACATTGTTAAAATAGTCCATGTGACACCAGTGGTTCAACCTTAATTTTATGAAGCTATGAGTATAATTTTGGGTGCAAAGAAAACAAAAACAATTACTTTATTGAACAATTTCTTCTCTTCCATGTCAGTCTTCAACGTGCATTTATGTGAGAGTGAATAATTAATGACAGAATTTTCATTTTTTGGTGACCTAACACTATAATGAATTATAGTTGAATAACTGCTTCTTATTCCTTATGACAGTACTGTGCTATGAACATTTTACATTTACATTTACATTTTAGTCATTTAGCAGACGCTTTTATCCAAAGCGACTTAAAAATGAGGACAATGGAAGCAATCAAAATCAACAAAATAGCAATGATATGCAAGTGCTATAACAAGTCTCAGTTAGCTTAACACAGTACACATAGGTTTTTTTTTAGGTTTTTT
The DNA here is from genome assembly GCA_039654775.1 of Spinibarbus caldwelli. Taxonomy (NCBI): domain Eukaryota; kingdom Metazoa; phylum Chordata; class Actinopteri; order Cypriniformes; family Cyprinidae; genus Spinibarbus; species Spinibarbus caldwelli. The sequence continues at coordinate 23,262,191 of CM077254.1, forward strand.
TTTTAAATTATATAATACATTAAAAGAAAACAAATAGAATAGAAAAAGAATAGAGCAAGCTAGTGTTAGAGGCCTTTTTTTTTTGTTTTCTTTTGTTATTTGTATAATAAATAAAAAGCAAACAAATAGATACAATACAAAAATATTAGAAAAGCTAGTGTTATTATTATTTATTTATTTTTGTTTTTAAAAATAGAATTAGAATAGAGAGAGCTAGAGTTAGAGGATCAAACAAAGATGGAAGAGATGTGTTTTTACCCGATTCTTGAAGATGGCTAAGGACTCAGCTGCTCGGATTGAGTTGGGCAGGTCATTCCACCAGGAGGGAACAGTTAATGAAAAAGTCTGTGAAAGTGATTTTGTGCATCTTTGGGATGGCACAGTAAAGCGATGCTCACTTGCAGAACATAAGCTTCTAGAGGGCACATGAGTCTGAAGTAATGAATTTAGGTAAAGGGGTGCAGAGTCAGTGGTGGTTTTGTAGGCAAACATTAATGCATTGAATTTTATGCGAGCAGCTATCGGTAGCCAGTGCAAATTGATAAACAGAGGGGTGACGTGCATTCTTTTTGGCTCATTAAAAATTAATCTTGCTGCCGAACATGAACATAAAATGCAGCATTTCCCAATCTATGAGAAAGCAAATAGATGGGTTACTAATAATTCTCCCAGTCTCAGAGACAGAGCAGTTAAAACAACCCTGGAATTCCTTCCATTTGACTTAATTACACAGAACACACAGTGCCCAAGTGCTCGAGTGACCTGAGGGCAGCAGGTTATAGGTCCAATCAAGTGCTAACTGGCTGTTTTGACATTTTATCAAGTGTTTGGGAGTTGCTTACTCTTACATGCTTACAGTTTTTGTCACTTATCATCTAAAAGAATATTCATCAGAAAAGTATTTTTTCTTGATAGCAGGTAGGCTCTGACCTAACCCCAACAGTCCCTACATTAGCCACGATCTATTAAAGTGCTTGAGTGACACTGAATTGTGCACTCATTTCAGGGCATTGTTTTTAAAATTACTATCAGTGGCGAGCCCATGCTTGGTTGACCAATGCTTTTGTGAATTTGATGCTAAATTCTTATTAATCTGGATTTCAGAAACGCTGTTTAAAGACACTGGATTTTCTCTCATTTTTTTGGCCCCTTACATTTACAGTAAAATCTTTGAAACATGCCTTGATGTCATTCCGTGAACATATTCACATAGGGTTCATGAGTTACTGTTCCTGTTACTCTCCAGCATGTTTCACTTAGAGTGCTGCAAGAGAACACTGACATTGTAATACAATAGCTTTGTTTGAGGAACAGTCTAAGAACAGGCTAATATTTAAGAAATTATGAACTTACATACAAATCTGATGTTCTACATTTTTAAACTGGCACATCATGTTTTTTTTTGTTTTTTTTTCTTACTTATGAACAAATACCACTGTCAATAATGTCAAACCGAGGTGTCAGGGTATGAAAATGAATACTTGCATTTCAACTATTGAGTTTAATTAGGCTATAATCCATGAGTCCTAAATTAATGAGTCGTATGGACCATGTTTATGGTACTTTTATGATGCTTTTTTTTTTTGTCATTTTTGAAGCTCAAAAACGACTCATTTCACTTTCATTGTATTAAAATGAGCATTTAAGACATTCAGTGCTTTCTTTTGGTGTTCCGACAGAAAACCTTGTCTCAGTACACATGCACAACTTTTCCTCTCTGCCTTTTAATGTCCCATATGTCGTGAGTCTAAGCCATGAACCAATCAGACAGCTGGTTCCAGTTTGGCAAGACAATTCTCACTAGTCAAACCATCAAAAGCCTGAGAAACTGGAGACACTCTGCATGGAAACAGTAATTAATGCAATGTGGTGCACAGAACAACTACATTAAGCTTACCTTAAAAGGCTCTCTATTTTAGGGTGGTCAGTGAAAAGTCAGTAAAGGTTATATTCTGAAGGCGCATGAAAATATGTAGGATAACAGGAGGAACCCATCTGGAAGTCATTGGTTATTAGTTAACATTATGGTATTTTCAGCAGGGTTGGTGGCACTTGTAAACACTGCTTTCAGAAAAAAAAAAAAAAAAAAAATGTAGGGAGATGTTTGTGCATTTTTACCACATTTACCATGTTTTGAGAAATGTATTATATTGCATAAACTATACAAACTTTATAACGCCTCACATCCCATAGTACACCAGAACGTTATAACAAAAACAGGCACTTTAATTTAGCAAATATTCAACGCCTTGCCAGTAAGAATGTGTTTACTAAATATTTATCTCTTACTCGTAGATCCTCTTTTTAGATGCTCAGAAAAGTGTAACACTCTGTCTTTTGGAATGTATTTAGAAAATGAAATCTCTCCTTTTCTTGCCTTCATTTTCCTTTAAGGAATAGTTCTGCTAGAAATTAAAATTATGTAATTTTCTCACCGTCACGTCTTTCTAAAAACACCAAAGAATATAAAAGTAGAAAATTTGAAGGATCTACACACTCTTGAAACAACGGTTCACAATTACCATGTCAAGCTTCAAAATATAATTATTATATTACAGTTATTTATATGCCTTAATGCTCTTTACGGTGCTCAACACCCATAGTCACTATGAACTGTCAGTGTATGGAAAAGAGAAGTGTGCACATTCTTCAAAATATATCTTCACAGAAAACTAACAGCAGACCAATTTTCTGAAGCTGAAACTCAAGTTGAAATGGCCTTCCAGACTTAGACACTTGAGTCCAAAATATTCTGGAGCTCAGCTGAAATCCATCAGAGAATTCTGGAAGTCTTTTTGGATCTAGATATTCCAAGTCTGGCATTGAGCACAGGTTCTGTAAAAGCCCCTGAGCTTCTGATGCCCCTCTAAAAAGGCTGAATTAGATCCAGATGGAGGGACTCTCTGCTGTCAAGGTCCAAAGCCAATGTTTCCGTCAGGGAAAAGGGGATATGGAAACCAGGTGGAAAACTATTCAACTCAAAACTGTCTCCCTCACTGTGAGCAACAGCGTTTTGAAGCCAACAAACTTATGAACACAGCTTATATATATATATATCCCCGATCATATAGGTTCAAACAAGTAGTAATTTTCCAGACTGTTCAATAAACTGTTAAAAATGCAACAAATGCCTCTTGGGAATTCTGGCTCTCTAACATACACACATACATTAACCTGTCATTTGTTTGGAGTAACTGTGTTTTTCTTTTCCCAAACTAAAAAAAAAAAAAAAAAACTTTGATGATTACAAGTGAGTGCTGCAAACCATTCAACTTGCAAAAAAATAGATGTTCCTGCAGGACTGCGGCTGAATCACACATCAAATATAGGAGGACAAGCGTAGTGGAGAGCCCGTATGAAGAGAGTGTCTCATTTCCTCACATTGTGCCAATGTAACCATGGTTTTTGTATTAATATTTTTAAAACCACCCCTGAAACTTTGATAACAGACTTTCCTCATTTCCTCTCTGCTGGGAGGTGTGTGTGTATGTGTGTGCTGATGTGTGAAAGTTTGCAAGACTGCAGGCTGAAACAGCAAGGCTTAGTTCACACTGCAGGCTAAAGTGGCCTAAATCCGACTTTTTGCCCAAATGTGACCCATATCTGATTTTCTTATGACAGTCTGAACAGCACAAATCCAATTTTTTTTTTCAAATCAGGCCCAGGCCACTTTCATATGTGGTCCTAAATCGGATACATATCCGATGTTTTGCAATGCGACTTCAGTCTGAACGGCCATGTCGCATTTCATGCGATTTTTACGTCATTGAAATGCGACAGACGTCACAATTCTGTGCTGGAGGAAATCGTGCTCTCCTTCTTCTTAATATTCTTCTTATCACTTCGTTATTTAGGCTCCGATTGCACATTAACTTAAAAATTGCTAAACACATGCTAACACGAGCAGCATCCATTTTTATTTCCGCAAACACAGTGCGCTGCGTCTGACGTCACGTCTTCTTCTGCGCATGCGGATCACTTCAGGGCCGTATACGGTTCACACATGAGACTGATTGATGGCAGTCGCATTTAAATGACAATGTGAACAACAATGCAAAAAAATCGGATTTCAGCAAAAAAATCCGATCTGAGCATTAAGACCTACAATGTGAACTAAGTTTAAGAGACCGGTCAAAGACCAGCTTTGTACGCCAATCCCAAGTAATGAATTCTTTGCTCACACAGCTACAGAGACAAGAGAAAGAACAAAGAGAAAAGAATAGACCTCCCTAAGCAATGCGTATAATTCCTGGGACACCACACACTGTAAAATTAACCTCTTACTCCTCAATATTTTTCTTTAAACGTAATATGTTTGCTTATGCTTTAGCAAATATAAAAATATAAAGGCAGCCCAAATGCAAACACACACATGCAAAGAACACAAATAGAGCTGTCCCAGCATATCCTTTATTGGTACCTTCCCTCTCCTTGGCCGCTTGCCTGCCTAAAAATATATGGGTCATTGACATTAAGTGTCCCAAGCGCTCATGAACTATTGCATCGTTATTGGCGTGTGTTCAAATCATATATTATTCCAGTCATAACAATTATTTATCAGAGTAATGTAGTTTTTGTTGCATTTCTTCTCAGAATGGATGAAAACTACAGCATCATTCCACACGGAGTCAACTTCCAGGACCCCATCTTCCCTGACACGCTGGAGAACCATCGCATGTTTGCCAGCTTGTTCCAGTTTTCCAACTGCACAGCTGGCACACAGGTTCACATGTACACCCCAGACTGGGAGCTACAGGAGGACAACAGAGTGAGCTACTTTTAATGTATTAATACAATAATAACAACAACAACAACAATAATAAACTTTTACCTGTTTTGACTCTGATGCATGAAGCATTAGAGAGACTCATTTCCAATCATGTCCTGTCCTTGCTTGCTGTGTGCTTGTCTGTGTGCACATTGATGGGTAGTATTAGTGAGGCAGACACTTCATAGTGAGCAAAGAAGTGTGAAAATCTTGCTTGATCGGGTCTTTTGCATGTCTGTTTGTGGTTCTCTTGGCTTTATGAAAATGGATGAGGGACTCTAACAGAATTTGTTTGTGGCTATTGCTTGTTGAACACAAAAATCAACATTGCAGTGAAAGATGTGCCTAAACATCAGCTAGTCTTCCACAGAAATCTTGCTAGAATAAGTAGGCGATATGTCTTGAGAATTCAAACCAACAGACATTTTCAAACCTATAGTTTACTGTGAATTGGTGCTTACCATTAAGTGTAGTTTATGTCTGGGTCCAAATCTCAAGAGAATTAAGAGAAATGATTGCTGGGATATTAACATTCCTCTCTGGACATCTGTACTTATTTGCTTTTTCATTTGAACATTATTATATTGTTGGTCGTGGTATGTTTAAACTCTAAACCAGAGGTTCTCAGCCTTGAATCAGAACTCTGCATTGGGTTGTAAAGGATTTCTAAGAAAATATTCTTACTGATTGTATATTTTTAATAGGTTATATATATATATATATATATATATATATATATATATATATATATATATATATATATATATATATATATATATATATGAAGAGTTCATTTGCAAAAACCGATAAACGCCACTTTACTATTGTGTCTAGGTGTGAGACGGGTCCAGATGGTCGAATATTATAGACAAAAGAATAATGATTAGCAGCAGTTCAAGTATCATGTTTGCAATACAAAAGAACCATTTCATTTCCATAATCAGTCCTTTAAAGTGTCAATGGCTAGTCTGAAAACTTTAGCATGATGTGGAAAAAAAAAAAAAAAATTGGAGTCATCTCAATAACACAAACCTGTTTGTTACTTTATTTTGTTAGTGTTCATTTATTTTATTAAACTGGATAAATTATTACACCTTTTTATATTTTATGTGGTGTCATGATTTGATAAAAACAAAGGTTTATTATTGTATGTTCCTGTGGCATTTCATTTATTGTATACCTTTTAAATTCGCTTGTTGAAAGAACAACAACAGCAGAGGCAGCAGTATGGTGTAACATTTATTTGAAAAGCATGTATTTGGTACTTGCTGCCTATCTTTACTCTTTGCTTTCATTCTTTTCATGGCTTTGGAAAACTTGCATCTGATGTTTCTCTACGTCGCTTTTTGCATAACTCCGGGTGGTCGACACCAAGCTTCGTTGCAATTTCTTTCTAGGACATAAATGCTTTCTCTGAATCTTTAAAGTCTCTCCGCGAGCGATCGTACAGGTGCGGATATAGTTGTGGCAGCTCAGCTATTCGACACAGTGTATTTATGTTGCTAGTGACTTGGAGATGTTGTTCTCCTGCCTGACCTCCGTTGAATGACAAACGAACAGTGAAAAAAAAATTGTATGTCAAAGAAGGTGGAGTTTCAGAACACACCCACCGATTGCGTAATCGTCACAGACCAATGGAAGCTCAAAGGTGTTTAGGAGCCAAAACGAATTCCCTCCAAAAAGTTCACTTTGGTGAGCTGTTTTGAACTGCCGAAACGAACTCAAAACGAACTTCGTTTCGGCCTGATTTTGTTCGAAATTACGTCATATCAGTTCGTGCTTCGATTTCGTTTGAAGTATATCGGAGCCTTTACAATGGTGAGGGAAAAGTCCCGTGTATTGCATGAAATCACATCCATACAGTTTATGATCACAACAACAAGAAGTGTGTCAGGCATCTACACTGTCATCTGAAGAGATTACAAAGATTAAAGGTTTTTTTTTGTTTTTTATTTATTTATTTTTTTGTTTGTTTGTTTTTTTTAACTCTAAAACATGAAATGTGGAGTTATCTGCTTTTGCCAAAAAAAAAAAAAAAAAAAAAACAATGTTGGAGTTATCTGCTTTTGCTATAAAACAAATTTTTAATATGTAAAAAACAAACAAACAAAAAAAAACATACTTTCAATAAACTTTAATTTTATAAATTACCTGTATTTATTTAAGTTATTATTACTTAATCAAAACAACCCAACTGCAGTTTGATTGATATTACTTGGATGCGCAATTTAAAAAAAAAAAAAAAAAAAAAAACATCATAAAAGTAAAACATTAGAATAATATGCTGCTCGCTCTCTCTCTCTTTCAATACAATTAAGTAAATTCTGTCTAGTACAATTCTTTAAAATTCTTCTTTTTGTGTTCCACATAAGAAAGACCATCACGGAAGTTTAGAATAGCATGAATATGATTAAATAATGACAAATATTCATTTTTGGGTGAACTATTACTTTAAAACTGTCATCAGACAAGCAGTCCTGGCTGCATTTTAAACTGGCCATCAAATAAATAATATTAACAATAACATTTCCCATGCCTTTACCATATGTCTGTGAGAACAGTGAACAAAAGATTGATACTCATAGGAACTGAAAGTAACAGCCAATAGAAATCAAGCCTTTCTTCTTCAATTAGCAATCATGTACAGAAAGGTTTGTTTAGACAACAATGTTTATATTGGCCAACTTGGTTTCTTTTCTACATTATAGCCCCACTGATGCCAAGTACTATTGTACTACCTCAGGGTCCTAAATATATTCCAGACTGATGCCAGTTTTTATGTTTATATCACATTACTCTACAATCACATCTAACCTACACGCAGGTTCAGGTGCAAGCAAGATGGTTAGAGCTACCCGTGGAGATCCACACTTACAGAAAGGGCCCAGTTGTCACTAATTCACAAATGCAATACCTTTCAGGCAAGACTCAGGAACACATGTGAGAGGCAAGCACTGAATGCTTTGCTTTCCCCAGGATTATGAAGTTACCATTATGTAACAATAACAACAAAATGATATCAAAAGTTTCTGCTGCTTTTGAATTCCATGGATAATCAGAGTCTGATTATAGAATACAGATGACTTAATCAAGTTCCCTTTCAGTCGGTCAGTTCGAGTCATGTTGGTGACTGACGAATTGGGATCTCGCTTAGAGTGTAAACTAAATGAGCCAATGCACATTGGCATGCGATGATTGCATCCAGCTGCCGCTGATCACAGCGCGAGTATAATGAGGCAGCAGGTGCAACACATACTCAGCTTTTCGCTTCAGAGCCGAGCGATTACATCATTCTGCTCCTGACAACTCTACTGAGAGAAGAAGACTGAACGAGTTCAGCGTGCTCTTTGGGGCTCTTGGTGTTGGTGGTAAGGTGGTTCAGTGTTGATTGGTTTCTCGAGGTGGCCCACGCTGGTTCTCATCGCCCTGCCCTGGTGTCATTCTTCCCAGAGGTGTCATTCTTCCCAGAGCTAGGGGGTATACGGGAGTCCCCCTGGTGGAGTGGTCAGTTGCGTTGCAGTTGTGTCCTAATACCTCCTCCGCCTGGCAGGGCAAACCGTGCCTCCCCTCCCAGGCCTGTAGGTACTCGTCTGGTCTGTCCGGCAATGTTTATGCAGTCTGTGGAGAAGCTGCCTCCCCCTTACATGCTACGGCATTACTGCAGGTCCATCAGGCTAAAACACTGAGGGACCTGCACAAGGGTGGTCAAGATCCGGAAGTTCTGAAAGAGCTCTGAAACGCAACTGACCTCACGCTCCGAGTGACACTTCTCTGGGTTGTGCGATGTCCACACTTGTGGTCCAGGAGTGCCACCTCAGGCTGTGTCTGGTTGACATGAGTGACACCGACACAGTTGGGTTCCTCAAGGCCCCCGTGTCCCAGATTGGCCTCTTCAGCGACGCAGTCGAGAACTTTGCCCAGCAGTTCTCGGCTGCACCTGTCCGCTGGCTGCAGCGCCCCAGCCTGCTCGTCACCGAGGGCAGCCCCTGCGTCCATCCCCACTCTCGCGCTGCATCTGCAGTAGCCTCCAGCCAAGCAGTGCCATGGAGCCAGGCATAGACAGGCCGCCCCGCCCATCCAGGCCCACGTCAAACCTGGCAGTAAGCGGAATAGCAGGAGGCCCTGGGAGTACACGGAGAGTTGTGTACGTACCAGAAACGGACCACACACATCCTCCTCTGTCGCCAGCAGACAGCAGCAGGTGGTCCGAGAGCGTCATCAAAGTGATGATCCAGCTGATTTGGAGATGTTTCGGAACCGCTCATGCAGACCTGTTTGCCTTTCCAGAGACCTCTCACTGCCAGTTGTTTTACTTCCTGTCCAAGGGAACACTCGGCAAGGACGCACTGGCACACAGCTGGTTCCCAGAACTAATGCTCCTTGTGACAGCCCCTCCCTGGCAGATTCCTCTGAGGAAGGATCTATTGATTCAGAGATGGGGCACCCTGTGGCACCCGCGTCCAGACCTCTGGAAACTTCATGTCTGGTCCCTGTATAGGAAGCGGAGGTTCTAGGTTACCTACCCCAAGAGGTAGTAGACACCATACTTAGGCGCGAGCAACATCTACGAGATACGCTTACGCCTTTAAGTGGAACCTATTCATCGAGTGGTGTTCTTTTCACAGAGAAGAACCCCGAAGATGCCCAATCAGAGTTGTGCTTTCCTTTTTGCAGCAGGGGTTGGAACGAAAGCTGTCTCCCTCCACCCTTAAAGTCTACGTTGTTGCAATTGCTGCTAACCTCGACCCCATGGAAGGGAAGTCGGTAGGGAAGCATGACCTGGTCATCAGGTTCCTTAGTGGGGTGAGAAGGTTGAATCCTCCCCGGCCCCCCTCTACACCCTCTTGGCACCTGACTAGGGCTGCCCCCTAATAGTTAACTAATCGATAGTCGACCAGAACAGGCTTGGTCAACTAAATTTTCGTTGGTCAGTTAGTTGCGGGGGAAAAAAATTTCGACAGAAAGTGGCACAGTCAGCAACGGAGAGTTCATTAACGCAGCAGACTTTGCAAATCCACCTGCTAATAATCATGCTGGGAAGAAAATTGAAAGTGTGGGATCATTTTGAAAGGATAAAAGATGACCCCAAAAAGGTTGTCTGCAAACTCTGCAGGCAAACATTTGTATACCATTCGTCGACATCAAACATGACTTATCATTTAAAACATGTAAATAGACTAGTAGGCTAATGTTAGCCACTTAACATAGCCACTCATTTTAATGGTAATATGCACCAATATGTTATCCAAGTATCCAAGTATTTGTGCAGACAGAATGTGAAAGTTAAATGTTTAACTTAACATGCATTTCTCTAGGTTCATCCGCTATACTGCGAAGATGACGCGCTGTCAGCTTCAACTTCACAGCCAACCCTGACTTAGCAAACTCTTGACATGAAACCCCATCTTACCGAGAAACGAAAAAGAGACATTACAGACAAAATAGCTGACTTCATTGCACTTGACATGAGACCAGTCAACATCATCAGCAATGAGGGTTTCAGACAAATGATTCAATTCCTTGAGCCTGGCTACAGTGTTCCCAAACATGAAACAGTCATGCACGCCATAACAAGCAAGTTCAACACAACAAAATAATTTGTCCTCGAGGAAATTAAAAGTTGTACAGCACTCAGCTTCACAACCGACATATGGACCTCTAGCCAGATGGAAGCTTACATGACCGTCACTGCACACTTTATTTCTGAAGACTGGCAACTGAATTCATTTGTGTTAGAAACAAAAGTGTTGGAGGTGAGCCACACAGCTGCCAACATATCAGAGCGACTCAGTGAAGTGATGGAGCAATACAAGATACCAGGAGAAAAGAGGGTAGCAGTCGTACGCAACAATGCCACTAATATGGTGCTGTGCACAGAATTACTTCCTGATAGCACATGCTGGGGTAATGTCAAGGGTGTTCGTTGTGTGGGACATACGTTGCAGTTGTGCATAAATACGGCTCTGAAAACTGATCTGATCTGTCGAATCATTGCTGCCAGTAGACAACTTGTGGGACATTTTAAGAAAAGTGCCAAAGCTACAACAACACTGGCAGAGGAAAATACCTTCCACTCGCAGGAAGAAAATGCATCTCTGTCAGCCACACTGCCCATGTTAACAAATATGAAGAGATGCCACTTGTTACTGCGCGATGACGACAGCCCAACCACAAAAATGCTGAAGAAAAAAACAAACAAAAAAAAACTGAAGAAATTGATAAGAGATGGAAATTGACAGGGAATCTTGCGACCAGCATATATACCAAAGCTGCTGTTTTAAACCCACGTTTTAAGAGCTTGTCATTCCTCGATGCAGAGAAACGGGAAGACTCCACTATTTATGATCCGGCTGAATGTTTATCTGCAGACACTGTTCCAGAAAGTGATTCTGCCAGCAGTAGGCCTACAGAGGAAAGTGAGCCTGCACCAAAGGGAAAAAAAAAAGGAAAAGCAGGCAGAGATATCCATGCTGATGGCCATTGACGAAGAGCAGCATGAAGGAGAGAAGGATGAAATGAAAATGTACTTGGAGGACAAAACAAAGGTTGATTCAGGGCCACTGACATGGTGGCAAAAAATGAGGAGTGGTATCCGAAGTTACTAAGCGACTGCACTCCATCCCTTCCACATATACTCCATCGGAGAGCATTTTCTCGAAGGCCGGGTTCATTGTGAATAAGACACAGAGCTCACTTCTTCCCAACAACGTGGACAAACTTGTGTTCCTTTCTCATAATATGAAAAAAAAAAAAAAAAGAGATCAAATGAAAAACAACAGTAGAGACGGTCAGTTATAATTGCCCATATTTTTGTAGTGTTTCAGTGTGCTGCTAGCCTATATATTTTATTTATTCGTTTTATTTAATGTATAGGCTATATTATTTATTTTGTTTGGGAACCTCTAACTAAAACTGATTTTTCATTCGATGTTTCATTTGAAGGCTCGTGCTTTATAGTGACAGTTATAATTGTCCATAAACAGTGTTTCATTTTGCTGTTTGCCTATATAGAGTGCTGCTTGAAAGTTTGTGAACCCTTTAGAATTTTCTATATTTCTGTATAAATATGACCCAAAACATCATCAGATTTTCATATAAGTCCTGAAAGTAGACAAAGAGAACCGAATCAAAAAAGTGAGAGAAAAAATATTTTCTTTGTCATTTATTTATTATGAAAAATTATCCTGTGTTACATATATGTGTGTTGCAAAATTATGTGAATCTTTGCTATAAGTATCTGGTGTGACCCCCTTTTGCTGCAGTAACTGAAGGTAAAGTTTCTTGTAAATGCTCAGTCCTGCACAATAACATGTAGGAGTTTTAGCCCATTCCTTAGTGCAGAACCACTTAAACTCTGTGATGTTGGTGGGTTTCCTCCTGTGAACTGCTTGCTTAGGTCCTTCCACAACATTTTAATTGGATTAAGGTCTGGACTTTGACTGAGCCATTCCAAAACATTAACTTTGTTCTTCTTTAACCATTCTTTGGTAGAATGACTTGTGTGCTTGGGGTTGTTGTCTTGCTGTATGACCCACATTCTCTTGAGACTCTGTTCTTAAACAGATGTCCTGACGTTTTCCTTTAGAATTTGCTGGTATAATTCAGAATTCATTGTTCCATCAATGATGGCAGGCTGTCCTGGCCAAGATGCAGCAAAACAGGCCCAAGCCATGATACTACCACCGCATTGATTCACAGATGGGATAAGATTCTTAAACTGGAATGCAGTGTGTTCTTTTCTCCGAACATAATAGCTTCTCATTTAAACCAATAAGTTCTATTTTGGTTTCATCCATCCATTAAACCTTTCTCCAATAGTTCTCTGGCTTGTCCACATGATCTTTGCAATTTTCTTTTTGGAGAGCAGTGGCTTTCTTCTTCCAACTCTGCCATGCACACCATGGTTGTTCAGTGTTCTCCTGATGGTGGGCTCATGAACATTAACATTAGCCAATATGAGAAAGGCCTTTAGTTGCTTAGAAGTTGTCTTGTTGTCTTGCTGGGAAATTTTGCAACCTCGCAGACTATTACACGTTCTGCTTTGGAGTGATCTTTGTTGGTCGACCACTTCGAAGGTAACAGTGGTCTTGAATTTCCTCCATTTGTACACAATCTGTCTGACTGTGGATTTGTGGAGTCCAAACTCTTTAGAGATGGTTTTGTAACCTTTTATTGCCTGATGAGCAACATCAACTCTTTTTCCGAGGTCCTCAGTAATCTCCTTTGTTCGTGACATGATTCACTTCCACAAACATGATCAGACTTTGATAGATCCCTGTTCTTTGAATAAAACAGGTCACGTACTGACATTTGATAGTCATTGCACTGACTGAAAACACCTCTGCACAGATGGACTCTAATTTCACCTTTAAATTAACTGCTAATCAAAGAGATTCACATACTTTTGCAACTCACAGATATGTAACACTGGTCATTTTTCTCAATAAATAAATGACAAATAAAATATTTTCTCTCACTTGTTTGATTGGGTTTTCTTTGTCTACTTTCAGGACTTATATGAAAATCTGATGATTTTTTGGGTCATATTTATGCAGAAATATAGAAAATTCTAAAGGGTTCACAAATTTTCAAGCAGAACTGTATATTGTTTATTCATTTTTATATTATATAGGCTATATGCTATATTTAATTTGGGAACTTCTGACTTAAACAGATGTTTGTTTGTTTTTTTTTTCATTCAATGTTTCATTCGAAGGTTCGTCCTTCGGTCTGATTGTGTTTGCAGTTTTCAACGTTATTTCTCTTAAACCTTCTCAGTTTGCTGTATATGCATTGTGTTTAATTTAGTTTATTTATGTATTTGTCTTACAGTTTAAAAATATTTATTAAGGAAAGGCTATTTTTGACTATTTATTTTGTTTGCACAAAAAAAGTTTTCATGTGACTTTGTCCATAGGCCTACTATCAAAGTTGCACTTTGTGATTTATTTATTTGTTTTAGTTTCTTTACCAAACGATGTGTTTTCATTATTGTTAGCAAGAGCTTAGAGTTTGGGCCGGCTGACTCCCAGGTAATTCTGAGGTCCCGGGCACCGGACCCAGCCCGGCTATGTGCCCAAGGTTCCTACTACTCCCTTCAGGAATCAGGTGGTGAACCTGCAAGCGCTGCCCCCAGAGGAGGCAGACCCAGCCCTAGCTAAGCTCTGTCCCGTCTGAGCCTTGAGATGGTACGTGGACTGGACACAAATCTTCAAGACCTCAGATCAACTCTTTGTCTGTTTCGGAGGCCGGCAGAAGGAGAATGCCATCTCTAAGCAGAGGATGGCCCACTAGATAGTGGATGACATCACCCTGGCTTATCAGGCCCTGCCCGTTCAGGTTGCGAGCCCACTCTACTTGCCCGGCAGACTTTCTGCCATTTCCCAAGAGGGTTACAACCACCTCTAAATCTTCTATATGCACCTAAATGGCTATCCTTATGTGTAAGGGCCCCCGAAACCTCCTTCGGGAAGGATGGGAGCTGAGACGTCATGTCCTGTCGGCAGAGCTGCAATACCACCGCTGAGCGGCCGGGTCACCGGCTCGGCTCCTCAGCGAAAACCTGAGTATGCGTTGTACCTGCTGCCTAATTATACTCACGCTATGATCAGTGGTAGCTGGATGCAACCGCTGGATCTCACCAATGTGACGTCTCCATATCCTCCTTCAGGGAACGAGGGTTACATACGTAACTGAGACGTTTTCTCACTACGTCATACTGCTTGTATTTTAAACCACATACCACATGTAGGTCAAAGCAAGAAATTTACACCAAGCTGTAAAAAAAAAAAAAAAAAAAAAATGCACAAACATATAGCTGTAAATTAAAAATTAAATAGAGATGTTTTGAATGCCTGTGATTTTGTTTCGCAACATTTTTCGGTCACATTTTATTTTAAGGTCCAATTTTCATCATTAACAAACCATTAACTACAACTTTGCTTCAATAAACTCCTAATTTGCTGCTTGTTAATAGTGAGGTAGTTGTTAAATTTAGGTACTGGATAGGATTAAGGATATAGAATATGGTCATGCAGAATATGTGCTTTATAAGCACTAATAAACAGTCAACATGTTAATAATAGGCATGCTAATAAGCAACTAGTTAGTAGTGAGAAGTGGTCTCTATTCTAAAGTATTACCTATTTTTCTTCTGGTAAAAACAAATTATTATTGAAAAAATGTGAGAAGTTCATGAATGTTTGTACTTACTTCAATTTGCCACAAACCATTCTGTATTCTTCTGAAGTTTAATTTACACCAGTTTAGTCCAAGTATGGGAGCCAAACAGACGCTTTATATATTTTTTACTTACCTCTATTGACTTTATGTTTATTTCAATTCCTTCAGCTATGGTGCTCCAACGTGCAGAAGGCCTTATTTGAGGAGGAAGAGAAAGTCAGAAACCTCTCTCAGAAAGTAAAGGTCCTGGAGAAAGCCAACAATCACCTGAGGGACAAGGTGAAGAACATGAAACGTCTCTTGAGGCAGGCCAAACGTGAGACTAAAGAGCCAGTTCAAAGCTTCAAACAGCTTCACGAAGCTGAACCAGAGTTACCACATCCACAACAGGACACCACCCAGGATCAAAAACCCACCCTCAGGAAAATCCTGCCCAAAAAAGCTTAAGAACTAAAAGCCATTCCTGCAATGGAAGAAATTTGATTACAGAAAATTACAGTGTATTGGAAGATCTAGACTAACTTTTCTGTATTGACTTCAGATGGTTTAGACAAACAGCTTTTTCATATAACTGGCTGTATAATATCATCAAAAGCTACAATAGCAAAAAAAATGTGTTGACTTCACAATCATTAAAATATCATGATCCTTTATCAAAATGTGAAAATATTGATACATTGCAATTTTCAACCACATCATGAGCTTAAAGCCAAAAAAATCCAGATTGTATTTTTTATTTTATTTTTTTTTTATTATTATTATTTTTTTTTTTTGTGAAAACAACATCAATAGATGTTGTTGTTAATCAGGCAGAGCCTGACAAGATACAGCACAGTGTTTTGAATTTATTTGGACAGGTGTTTATATGGAAATACATTTTGCCACAATGTAGCAAAACTGACCTTCAGTCTACAAAATACATACATACATAAATTTAAGAAAATAATCACCCTTTTCCCGTTACTGTAGAAGTCTTTCAGCTGAAAACTCCAAGATACATTTACTGTCGAGTGCAAGACAGACCCAAAAAATCTGGTGTTGAGATTTTGTGTAGAAGTGTTTCCATACGTAAAGTCTTATTTGACCTTTAATGGCAAAAATATAACCTTAAGAGTCAATCTACATGATGACTCTGTTATTTTGGGATCAGCTTTCCTTTTTACATTTAATTCCAATTTTTTTTTTTTTTTTTTTATGTAATAATTCCAAGTTTTTTATTAGTTTCTAATGAGTTTTATAATTGTAAAAAGGGTGCTGAGCACTTAAACTATGTAATCTTTACTCAGTGAAGCTCATCTTAAAGTGAAAATGTTCATCATTTAAAGAACAATTTACTGTTTTTGAAACAGTTATTTCTGTTAATATGTTATTTTTGTTTTTGTTAATCTGAACTGTCAATTATTGTTTCCTGTTTAACACATTCACATGTATGCCAATGAAAAAATAAATAAATGTCACATTTTCTGTAATCTTTGTCTATTACCTTTTACACATTTTTTTTTTGGTTATATATATATATATATATATATATATATATATATATATATCATAAAAATGTCTTAAAAGGTGATGTAACTTTTGTCCAAATAATGTTTTCTGGATTGATAATGTCCGCCCCTTAATTTTATATAAGTAAATAAGTTGCTTTGAGTAAAAGTGTCTGCCTAATAGTTAAATATAAATGTCATAGTTGAAGGTAAATGGTAAAGTGTCTTGATTGCTTTGATTCATATACAAGCTGTCAAATGTGCTCTTGCCAGGCTATAACCTGAACTTCATCCAAATGGTTATTTTAAAATGATCCAAATTACAGTTTCAAAAGGAAGTACTTCAGTGCAGGACATGACTATTCATTTATTCATTTAAATGGGTTTGATTGTCCCATTTAATTGGATAGAAGAAGGGCTGATATGTTGCATCCAGAATGTACAATATTTCATGTAGTCCAAGACACCTCACTAGATTGAAATTGGATCCACGAGGCTTCTGAGACCTGAGAAAGATATCCTTCTTCTTCTCATGTCAAATCTTGGGAATTTGAAGCCCTTGGAGGAACATTGTTTCCAAACACATACACACACATTAGCCAAAATTTCTGACTCAGACTTAGAATAATTTTAGACCTTACAAAGTGAAAATGTTTCCCCAAATCCCAATCTTTCATCTAACGTTTTTTGAACATATTCAAAGAATTTTTTTTTTTTTTTTTTTTTTTTTTTTCTGTGGCAGATCCATTGCTTGATTAATTTTTCTCAACGCTATTTCCAGGAGTTTCAAAGCCCCATCATTTCCATATGTGTTTGACTGTTAATTAAAAAAGGTGTTTTTGTGTGTGGGGGGGGGTAATTTTGAATGACTGAGCCTTAAAAGACTTTACAACATGTACTCTTTTGCAATCAACTGAGAAAAACGGATTTCGCGGTAAATATATGAAGTGGAGAAGTGTTTTGACATTTGTGGACTTCTCATATACTTCCAAACCAACAACACAGAACTGGCATTTTTAATAATATACAGACATTAAATAACCCTCTTTAAAGACCACTTTTTAAAGCAGTATATCATTGTAGTGCTGCACCCTGCAAGAATCTGTTTTTACTCCATTGACATGCTCCAAAGAAGACATACACACACTGCATTTTCGATATAAACTATGTTCTCAGCCAAGCTGCAGAACAGATGTCTTGACAGTATGGTGTGGTGTATTGATCTTCCTTAGAGTCTTTATGCTAATTATAGACATCACAATCCCAGAGAAAGAGTGTAATGGCACAAATCAAAAGGAAATATAACAAATAATCCAACAGACCCGTCAACCAACAACTGGACCGGGTTCTGGGATGTTGGTGAACTAAGCCGCAACTAACAACCAGAGGCAGAAAAGGCCTCTGGTTACAGTAGCAGCAAGGACACAATAAGAGATAAGACAGGTTTTATGACCCAAAGGAATTAGGAGAATTTTATTCTTACTTAATTCACTTTAAAACATACACACAAGGCCCATAGAAAATAACTTCTTTCCATTAATTCTTAGACAAACCTTTCTATGAATGAGCATGCATATCCACAGGACACTGTGTGTATTATTATTATTTTGTATATCGTATATTGTATTTTGTATTGTATGTGTTTTATACCTGTCTTATGATATAATTATTAGATAATGTAACCCTATTGGTGTCATGTTTGATTTCAAGATAACCCTTGCTTAGTCCACTGGAGTTGTGTATACCACATCCTCACAACATGCATTTTATGCTTGTTATATTATTCGGAGTATAAAGTCAAACAAAACTGCCTGCCCAGTCTGATCATGCAAATGAGCCAACTTCCGAACAAAGGAATTTTTCCGACTTGAAATAACACCTTTTTCAATGGTCAAGCCAAACTCAGAAGATGTGATCTCTACAGAAGTTAAAATTCCTTACATCTGTGACCCTGTCTCTTTTCTCTCTTCCGTTCTTGGACTCTTTTTCTGGTTGCTGTTCGAGTGGAAAGGACTAGACAGGAGTTCAAGAGTCCGCTTTGTTACAAATGTGCTGATGGTTTCCTCTCAGGTGGTTAATTGACTCCTTTTCCATAGCTTCATTCCCTGTTACTCTAACGGTTTCATTCACTTACACTTGCCCTTTTCCCCATTGTTACACTTTTTTCCTAAGAATGCAGGGAGCCACAGCACACAACCACTGCTTAGCCACACAAATTTATTTACCTTTAAAAATAAACATGTAATGTTTAGTAATCCGTGTGTCATGATACTGTGTAGAATGAACTCGCACGAAGATGAAGATGAAAGTAAAAGTCTTTAATATAATCCACACAAGATAATCCACAACAGGAAGGCTTGAGACACACTTAGACGTTGGGAGAGCAAATGAGAATAATTGACAAGGCAGGCCTGAACATAATGACACAATCAAGGGGAGACAGAATCTAGGTCAAGGAACATGAGGGATGAAATGAAAACAAACTCAAAAGTCCATGAAGTGTGACAGTTCGCCCCCCTCTCGGAAGGTGTGACCTCGCGCCGCAGAGAAGGAAGGATTAGGAGACAGTGAAGGGATGGTGAAAGGCTGGCACAGACAGGCAGAAGGAGGTTCAGGAGGTGGCCGTATGACTGGGAGGAGTCCAGGGTGGTGATGACGGAGGGAGGATCCAGGGAGAAGACAGGAGGAGCCAGGGTGTATCAGATGGAGGGAGGAGCCAGGGAGAAGATAGGAGGGACTTGGAGCAGGAGGAGCCAGGCGGGACCCAGGCCGCAGCCATGAAAGTGACCCACAGTGGAGCAGAAGGAGGGAGTAGCCATGGTGAAGGAAGAGTTGACGAGGGGGCCGACCGACGGCAGCGTAGCAGGTGGAGGTGGAGCCTGAGGCAGAGACGGAGAGGCGATGAGCCAGAGCGACAAAGAGGATCCGGAGGGCCAAGGCGAAGCAGATGGCTCCAGCAACCAAGGCGGAGGCAGGGATCTGGAAGGCTGTGGTGGAGCTGAAGCGACAGAGGACAATTCAATTCAATTCAATTCAAGTTTATTTGTATAGCGCTTTTCACAATACAAATCGTTGCAAAGCAGCTTTACAGGAAATTAAGTTTCTACAATATATTTATATATTGTAGAAACTTAATATATTTAACTTACAAAGGTGGAGCAAGAAAGAAGGAGGAGCCTGACAGAGCTGGAGAGACAGAGGGATGAGACACAGCAGGAGGAGTGGAGTTCCGAGGCGGCGGATGATCGACAACTGACCAAGCCGGAGCCGGAAGACAAAGGAAGCCTGATGGAGCTGGTGGACTGCCGGGCCACGGTGGAGAGGAGGGAGCTAGGAGCCATGATGGAGCCGCTGGCATAATCCACCGTCGCATGCTCAGTTGCTGGCTTTCGCACCTGGTCTGGTGCCACAGGCTCGAGCTCCGGGGCTATCCTTGGCTCCACGCAGCAGAGTGATCATGGGCTGGGCTCTGGTTCAGGAGTGGGGCTGGTGTGGTCGTATGCGATGTCCACTGTCAACGGCGATCCACAAGGCACCAGCACCCACTCCACAAAGGCGGCAAAGCTCTCTCGAGGACCATCCCCGGACAACTGCTCTCGTGTGGTGTTATTCAGTCCAGCTCAGTAAAACGTGCAGAGGCATTGTCCTGGTAGTGCATGTAGTTGGCCAGGAACACAAAGTCCTTGGTGTGGTCCTCAAGAGAGCAGTCTCCCTGCTCCAGCAGGAGGACGAGGACAACAGGATCATTCATAATGGAATAAAAGAAAAAGAAAAAAATGGTAACACTTTCTATGAAGCCCATTTTTATAATACATTATAAGGGTATATTTAAGGAATTATAATGAATGCATAATGCATTATAAAATACCTTATAATATATTATATCATCTTATGAATATTCATAAAAACAGTTTTAATGTATTATAATATTTACTTATTTGTGGTTATAGCTTTTAAGAGTATGATGATTTATAACACACAGTGAACATGTTGCATCCACTTAAGTTACAATGGATTATATTTCTCATAGTTATAATGTATTATAAGTCTCATATCTTGCCACCTTTCTTATGCTACTTTACTTAAAGCCATCAATTACCACTTATAAAAGTGTAGTAATAATAATAGTAATATTTTTTTTTTCTTCTCTCAAACAGCCATAAGATCAGGTATCAGATCAGATGAATGTGTAATATGACACATTTGCTTTGAACTATTTTTATTTTAATATCAGTGTGATTATTTTGATGATACCCTTTAGCTGTTGATAAGTAACTACATGTTAACTAGCAGTCATTGGAGTATTAGTAGTATGTCTGCTAAATATATGCTAACACTTTATTTTGATGGTTCCCCAACAGACAAACAGACTATAAGTAACTTTGCAAGTACGTCAACATTCTACCCACGCTAACCTAACCTAACCTAACCTTAACCTAAGCCTACTAATACTCTAAATGGGGAATAACAATATACAAATTGACAATTGTATGTAAAGGTATATTACAGTTGACAGTTCTGTATGTACAGGTATATTATGTGCAAATTCAAAATGTAGACTAAGTACACTGAACAAAATTATAAACGCAACACTTTTGTTTTTGCCCCCATTTTTCATGAGCTGAACTCAAAGATCTAAGACGTTTTCTATGTACGCAAAAGGCCTATTTCTCTCAAATATTGTTCACAAATCTGTCTAAATCTGTGTTAGTGAGCACTTCTCCTTTGCCGAGATAATCCATCCACCTTACAGGTGTGGCATATCAAGATGCTGATTAGACAGCATGATTATTGCACAGGTGTGCCTTAAGCTGGCCACAATCAAAGGCCACTCTAAAATGTGCAGTTTTACTGTATTGGGGGGGTCCGTGGGGGTCCGAAAACCAGTCAGTATCTGGTGCAACACATCTCCTTTGCATAGAGTTGATCAGGTTGTTGATTGTGGCCTGTGGAATGTTGGTCCACTCCTCTTCAATGGCTGTACGAAGTTGCTGGATATTGGCAGGAACTGGAACACGCTGTCGTATACGCCAATCCAGAGCATCCCAAACATGCTCAATGGGTGACATGTCCGGTGAGTATGCTGGCCATGCAAGAACTGGGATGTTTTCAGCTTCCAGGAATTGTGTACAGATCCTTGCAACATGGGGCCGTGCATTATCATGCTGCAACATGAGGTGATGGTTGTGGATGAATGGCACATCAATAGTCCTCAGGATCTCGTCACGGTATCTCTGTGCATTCAAAATGCCAGCAATAAAATGCACCTGTGTTCGTTGTCCATAACATATGCCTGCCCATACCATAACCCGACCGCCACCATGGGCCACTCGATCCACAACATTGACATCAGCAAACGCTCACTCACATGACGCGATACATGCTGTCTGCCATCTGCCCTGTAGAGTGAAAACCGGGATTCATCCGTGAAGAGAACACCTCTCCAAAGTGCCAGACACCATCGAATGTGAGCATTTGCCCACTCAAGTTGGTTACAACGACGAACTGGAGTCAGGTCGAGACACCGATGAGGACGACGAGCATGCAGATGAGCTTCCCTGAGATGGTTTCTGACAGTTTGTGCAGAAAATCTTTGGTTATGCAAACCAATTGTTGCAGCAGCTGTCCGGGTGGCTGGTCTCAGACGATCTTGGAGGTGAAGATGCTGGATGTGGAGGTCCTGGGCTGGTGTGGTTACACCTGGTCTGCAGTTGTGAGGCCAGTTGGATGTACTGCCAAATTCTCTGAAACGCCTTTGGAGACGGCTTATGGTAGAGAAATGAACATTCAATTCACGGGCAACAGCTCTGGTGGACATTCCTGCAGTCAGCATGCCAATTGCACTCTCCCTCAAAACTTGCGACATCTGTGGCATTGTGCTGTGTGATAAAACTGCACATTTTAGAGTGGCCTTTGATTGTGGCCAGCCTAAGGCACACCTGTGCAATAATCATGCTGTCTAATCAGCATCTTGATATGCCACACCTGTGAGGTGGATGGATTATCTCGGCAAAGGAGAAGTGCTCACTAACACAGATTTAGACAGATTTGTGAAGAATATTTGAGAGAAATAGGCCTTTTGTGTACATAGAAAAAGTCTTAGATCTTTGAGTTCAGCTCATGAAAAATACGGGCAAAAACAAAAGTGTTGCATTTATAATTTTATTCAGTGTATGTGTGTTAGATAAATAAGTGTATAAGTGTACAAATAGTGTTGTGTGTTCCACAATTATTGTCAGGTGTTCATGAGACGGATTGCCTGAAGGAAGAAACTGTTCCTGTGCATGGCCGTTCTGGTGCTCAGAGGTCTGTAGCTTCGACCAGTAGTGATGTTCGGTTCTTGAACGAATCGTTCTTTTGAGCCAGTTCTCAGCAAGTAACCGGTCGAGCTGGTTCACAAATCGAACTGAATCGAACTTTAGTTCCGGGCTGATGACGAAGGATGCGCAGGCGAAGTTGCAAGACTCAAAAAGAACCGAATGAGCCGGTTCAACCAACTGTCAAAGTTTGCTGAGAGTTACCGAGGACTCAAAAAGAACCGAATGAGCCGTGGCAAAGTTTGCAGAGGATTACCGAAGATTCTGATGAGCGAGTTGACGATACTGTGCAAGCCTGAGGAGCGTACTGAAAATATGCTTATCAAGTCAAGTCAAGTCACCTTTATTTATATAGCGCTTTTAACAATACAGATTGTGTCAAAGCACTTAACAGTATCAAATTGGAGGATAGAGTGTCAGTAATGTATAATAATAAGATTAAACACTCAATTTTCAGTTAATGGCATTTCATTATTGAATTCAGAGATGGCATTGTCTAGCTCAGTTTAGTTTAAATAGTATCTCTGAAATCAAATTGACGATAATCGTTAGAAATTAAGTGTCCCCAACTGAGCAAGCCAGAGGCGACAGTGGCAAGGAACCAAAACTCCCTCTGTGACAGAATGGAGAAAAAAAAAAAAACCTTGGGAGAAACCAGGCTCAGTCGGGGGGCCAGTTCTCCTCTGGCCAGGATATTATTGTTTATTTATTTTTTTTACTTATTTTTTTAATTAAATTTTAAATGTATAAATGTATTATATTTCTATTTTTATATTGTTGTAATTTCTAACAATAATATTATTATGTAGTTAGGTATTTTATTATATTATAGTTATTTTGTTTAATTTTAAGTTTTATTGTATTTAAGTCGAGGTCTTCACTGGGGATATGTCCCCGGGGCTCATCCAGGTGTCCGGCCTCCGCCGACGGTCAGGGTCGCAGACATCATCTCCCGGTGCCGATCCACCATCTGATCCGGACACGGACTGAGAAACAGAATAAGAAAGAAACAGATAAATATTAGCGTAGGCGCCATTCTTCTTACGATGTAACGAGTACATCGTGTGTTATGAGGAGTGTTCCCGGTTCCGGTTGATCTAATTAATGCAGCCTAACAATCCTTTAACGGATTTGAATAATAGAAGTGTATTAGTGTGTTATGTGTAAGCCAGGTTAAAGAAATGTGTCTTTAATCTAGATTTAAACTGACAGAGTGTGTCTGCCTCCCGAACAGTGTTAGGTAGATTGTTCCAGAGTTTGGGCGCTAAATAGGAAAAGGATCTGCCGCCCGCAGCTTATGACTGTTATTAATTTACATTTTATTAAAACCTGCAAAAACTTTTCTGTCGAGTGATATACATTTTACTATAGTTTATTGTGCATGCATACATATTATAAAGTTGCTTAAGAGAAATCAAGGAGTTTATAAGACTGGTTTATTCTTTCTTACATGTAGAACATATCCGCGTATCTGCACCATTGTCTGTAATGTGTGCTGTAGGTGCGAAACTTTTAGGAATCTTATCCAAGTTGTAGGCTAGTCAATATTGGTCAGTTAGTCTGATATAAAGGATCCACGAATGAAACTGTGACCACAAACACCATTAACTTAAGTGAATTATATGGCAATAATCAGCAATATGCGTTCACACAAATAACTTTATTTTTTGAATGTTTCAATATGTGTTGACACAAATGACTTATTTGAATTTTTCATTGATACAACATGGCACTGAGCTGTTAGAAAAGAAATGCATAGAGACGTACTGCTTGATGACGTCAGGAACTGATAAATTGGCTTTTTGAACTGGTTCAATGAGCCGAACTGTCCGAAAAGAACCGGTTCGCGGAAATGAATCAGACTTTGCATCACTATCAACCAGACGGCAACAGTTCAAAGAGGGAGTGTGCTGGGTGTGAGGGGTCCAGAATGATTTTGCCAGCCCTTTTGCTCACTCTGGATAAATACAGTTCTTGAAGAGTGGGGAGGGTTGTACCAATGATTCGCTCAGCAGTCCGGACTACCCTCTCTGTTCTCTTCTGAGGTCAGATTTGGTTGCTGAGCTGAACCAGACAGTTATTGAAGTGCAGAGGACGGATTCAATGATGGCAGAGTATTATCCAATTATCCAAATGAGGATAATTGACAAGACACACCTGAACATAATGACACAATCAAGGGGAGACAGAAACAAGATCAAGGAAAATAAGCGATGAAATGAAAACAAACTCAAAAGTCCATGAAGTGTGACACAATGTATATGAAAGGCAGTATGTCAGCAAGTGCTTGTAAATAGTACAAATAACAACAGTCCAAACAAACACCATTAACAAAAATCAAAATCCAAAAGTCCAGTCTAGGGGAAGATTAATCAAAATGGGAACTTCTTGGGTGTGGCAGTGATCTCCCGTTAACCTCCATATCCTGTGAGAGCTCCGGCAGACTCATGTGTAAAAGCCAACAACAAGCAACTGTTTCTTCCTCCATGTTGATTTAGCCCAGGTGTAAATCCACATTAGCCAATCACCTGTAACTCAGGAACAAACACAGAGGCTGCATCCGAAATTGCTTACTTCTCTACTATATAGTAGGGGGAGAGCAGTAGGCGAGCGAATAAGAACGTCCGAAACCTCAGTATTCATAAAAGAGTAGGCGAGAATTACCTGGGTGACATACTAATTCTCGTGAGATTCAGACGTGTGTCTACTTAAAGTGTGTCTGAATATGCCTACTTACCTACTATATAGTAGGGGAAAAGCAGTAGGCGAGCGAATAAGTATGTCCAAAACTTCAGTATTCATAAAAGAGTAGTCGAGAAGTTCCCGGATGTCCTACTGCTTCTACCCAGATTCTTGAGTGCTCATCCGATGAAAACTTTTCAACCCCAGGAGGCCACGGGAGATCAATACGCCATCATGGGACACGTGTGTTTATCCAGTGCAGAGTGACTGATGAAGGAATGCTGCCATCAAAGGCTCTCAGTGAGTATACTAATGAAATGAATTAAACATCTTTTAAATCTTAAGTTTTAGTTTATTTTAATTATTGTAATTTCAAACAGAGCTATTACAGCACTTTTCTGATTCTTGATTTCTGTACATTTGATGCAGAGCTTTTGTGGTGGAACGTGACAACGGCATTTGTGAAAAAAAGAAAAGAAAAACTTAAAACAAAAATATAAAATAAGAAAAAGTATGAAATCAGTTTGTTACTTCTAATACAGAAATCAAATGACACTGTGCTGTTAAAATGGGTGCTTTTGTTTTGTGTTTGTGCATCTTTGCAGGAGCTGAAATGTCTGCAGACTGGTGTGAGCAGTGAAAAAGGGGAAATACACAGCAGCATCCTAAAAATGATCCAGTGCCATGGATGAGATGCTCCGTCACTCCACCTGACCTTACTGCCTCATCTGGGCCAGATGTTGCTGAGATCTCTTCTTGTCCTGCTGGTTTCTGTTCATACAAAATCAGTCAATGAAACGCAAGTATCAGAAGCTTCAAACACATCATCAAATAAGGTCATAAATCTTCTGAAAGTCAGGCTTGATTGACTGATATCATATGAACAGAAACCAGCAGGACAAACTTGACCAAAATCACCTTTTGTGTTGCTGAAGGACACACTGATGGTGACGATTTTGCTTATTTTACTAAAAAATATAATTAATTATCGGTCAGCATTTATCTTTATTATTGTTCATAATTTTTGGTGTGGGCTAGCAATGCATTCTGAGGTAAATTTAATTTCTAAGTAGTAATACTTAGATTTTTCGAGTGTAAAATCAACAGTCTTCTCCAAAGACGAGATCTTTGAGCAGCTGATCGACGTCTCCTTTGTGCAGATATTACAAACATGGAGGAAAACGTACTAGGTAGGGTTGTGGATTTATTGATGCTATGAGGTGTTAGTATTATTACTGCTGAATTTATAATTACATACAAGCTCAGGGAAAGATGGTAGTATTTTTAACAATGAACAATCATAATGACAAAAAAAAAAGACAACTATAATGGGTTTGCGTACATCATATTATGAGATTATATACACAGGAAAAAAAGAATAAATATCTGAATAATAAAATTCATATAATCATAATGCACTAAAAATTGCATTTGTTGTTTTTATTTATACTGTAAGCCTCAGGGATTAAACGTGAGAGACATTCAAAAAAAAAAAAAAAAAAAACAAAGAAAGAGGAAAACAAAGGAGATTTAAACCAGTTTTGCGTGTGGATAAACAATTTTGCACATAAAATTAAGAGATTAATAACATATTCAAGAGAAACGATTTAGGTTTTCATAATAAAAAAAACATCTTTAAGGATTAAACTGTGGGTTTTATTAGTAGAGTTTATATATATATATATATATATATATATATATATATATATATATATATATATATATATATATATAAAACTTAACCCAAAATGTATTGGTTATACTACAATAACAAGGGCAGCTGTTTCTTCTACAAGACCAAAAATGAGCAAATTTCATCAACATCAAAATATTTACAGAACCTGTTGCTCTTTTTTTTTCTTTTTTTTTTAAATTGCAGAATTTGTAAAAACTTACAAGAACAGGGAAAATAACATGGGTGTATTCTTACAAAGAACAATCGTAAAACACAAGGACAGAAGAAAACATAAAATGGGTTTGCACACATCAAGTTATGGTATTTTCCACACAGAGAAAAAAAAAAAAAGCACAAAGATAAAATTACAACATCTTTTAAGAAAAGTTGTCATAATACATCAAAAATTTGGCACACCACTGCTATTTGCAAGTCCAGGAGACAAAACAAGAGAGTCAAATTCAGCAAGGAAAAGGAGGAAAGACAAAGGAGATTCAAGCCATTTCTGTCCACGAATGAAGAACTTTGCATTCAACATAAGGAAATTAACAACATATTCAGCAGACAATAGCCTTGGATTTTCACAATAAAAAAAAAAATAACATTTTTGAGGACGAAGGTACAAAAACAGGGTAATGTCGTCTGCTAGCTGGGCAATTTTGATCTCCCTGTCAAACACCGAAATCCCTTCCAAATTTTCATCCTGGTCAATTCCCAGGCAAAGCAACTTTGCGGCCAAAAGAAATAAAAATGGGGAGACCGGACAGCCCTGTCCGACACCACAATACATGCCAAACCTCCTAGAAGTGTCAAAGTTAATGATTACTGAGCTGTTAATACCTCTATTAAACATGGTTACTGTAACGAGGAGTTAGCAGATTGAGGATACATGTGCAGTTTATTTAACAACAGAACAATAAAGACAAACAGCCGTAAAGGCGAGATGAGGGCGTGAACAGTACAGGCTAAGATCGGGGCAGGCGACATAGAATCACAATCCAATAAACAGATACAGGTTAGGGCAGGCGGCAGAGAATCCAGAAACGTGAAACAGTCCAGGTCACAACAGAATAAACAATCCACAATGAAGAAACGCTCAGAAATGATCACCTAGGCAAATCAAGACTTTGCAAGGATGAATGTGTGTGGTGTGCTTATATGGAGAGAGTGTAATGATTAGCAGGTGTGTGTGTGTGTGTGTGTGTGTGCAATCAGTCCCAGGTATGTGGGCTGATGGGAATTGAAGTCCGAATGAGAATCAGTTAATACTCTGGTGACGGTTCCCTCTGATGGTGCGGAGGAGGCGGTACAGAAGCCTCATTTGTGACAGAGCCCCCCCAGCGAGCGGCTCCTGACGCGAGGAAGCTGTCGACGCTGGGGTCTACCACGTGGTCGAGGGGCCGGTTTCTCCGGATGCGTCCTATGAAACTCTTCTATGAGAGAGGGGTCGAGGATGTCCTCTGACGTGACCCAGGATCGCTCCTCCGGTCCGTACCCCTCCCAGTCAACCAAATACTGGAGTACTCTACCCTGGGGCCTGGAATCGAGCAGTTCTCGAACTTGGTACGCATCCTCGCCGTCGACCATGATGGGCAGGGGGTTATGGACCTCGGCTCCCTCCTTCAGCTCTCCTCTTGGGCCATCAGCAGGTTTCAACAGAAACGCATGAAATGTGGGAGAAATACGGTAATTAGCGGGCAAGTCTAAACAAAATGAAACTGGTGTAATTTGTCTTAGAATTTGGAAAGGACCCACATACCTAGGAATGAGTTTTCTGCATGGAAGTCTGAGACATAGCCAGACCCACTGTTCAGGGACGTACTAGGGTTGAGGGCGACGATGACGATTGGCTTGTTCCTCCTGTCTTCTTACTGCACATTGAAGATGGGTGTGTACCCGGTTCCAAGTTTCTTCACTTCGTCGGAGCCATTCAGTGACAGAGGGAAGATTGGATGGTTCCCCTGACCAAGGAAACAGAGGTGGTTGATAGCCCAAGATGCATTTGAAGGGAGTTAAGCTGGTTGCTCGTTTCTGAAGGGAGTTTTGTGCATACTCAGCCCACATGAGGTATTTGCTCCAATCTGTCTGGTTCTGTTGACAATATGTTCTCAGGAAACGAGTCAGTTCTTGTTTTAGGCGTTCAGTCTGTCCATTGGATTGAGGGTGGTAACCGGAAGTAAGACTGATATTCACATTAAGTTGTTTGAAGAATGAAGACCAGACTCTAGATGTGAATTGAGGTTCACCGTCTGATACAATGTCCTCTGGAAGACCATAGAAGCGAAAGACATTATTACACAGGATTTCAGGATTTTCTGCATGTCTCAAATGCCGTGGGGAGCTTTGGCAGGGGAATCAAGAGACATTCTTTGGAGAATCGCTCAATTACAGTTAATACAGTGGTGTTATCTTGAAAAACGGGGAGATCTGTGACAAAGTTGATGGCGATATGGGAACAGGGGCATTGAGGAATGCGTAGTGGCTGAAGTAGACCTGCTCCTGCTGGCAGTTGTCGTGGAGATTTGGATGTATTGCAAGCGGCGCAGGCATTTACAAATGTGATCGTGTCTGTGGACATAGCAGGCCACCAAAATCGGTTCTTTAGTAGTTGGATAGAAGCATTTATAACAGGGTAACCTGAGCTGGGAGAGTTGTGTACCTGATGCAAGAGCTTATCCCGGAGAGATTCAGGAACATAAGTGAGTTTAGGTGGACAATTCGGTGGAGGAGGATTCTGCCTGTTAATCTGAACAATTTCTGTCATGACGTCCTACTGTACTGGTGCAACGATCGATCTCGGGGTAAATAGTTTGATCTGTCAGTCTGGATAGAGCATCGGCCTTGATATTCTTGGTGCCTGGTTGGTAAATGACTGTGAAATTGAATCTTGTAAAGAACATTGCCCACCTTGCCTGCCTAGGGTTCAGTCGTTTGGCAGAACGTAAATATTCCAAATTTTTATGGTCAGTCAAAACCGTGAATGGATGTTGGGCTCCCTCTAGCCAATGACGGCATTCCTCCAGAGCTGCCTTCATGGCTAGAAGTTTGCGATTGCCTACATCGTAATTCCGTTCGGCTGAGGATAGTTTCCTTGAATAAAAGGCACATGGGAACATTTTGGCTGGATTACCTTGACGTTGTGACAATACTGCTCCGATACCCATGCTAGAAGCATCAACCTCCACAATGAAGGGGATACTAGGATCTGGATGATGGAAGATTGGTGCAGATGTGAATCTTGTCTTGAGTTCCTGAAAGGCTAGTAACGCTTTAGGGCTCCAGGAGAGACAGGAGGTGGAATGTTTTGTCATGGTAGTTAAAGGAGCAGCGACTGCGCTGAAATTTCTAATGAATCGTCTGTAGAAGTTAGCGAATCCTAGAAATCGCTGTAATTCCTTGACTGTGGAAGGTTGAGGCCACTCCAGTACTGCCCAGACCCTGCTCTCATCCATGGCCACGCCCTCCTGACTGATGATATAGCCGAGGAATGAGGTGGAATTCTGATGAAACTCACATTTCTCAGCTTTAGAATATAGCAGGTACTGAATGAGGCGTTTTAGGACAGATCTCACGTGTTGAAGGAGTTCCTTTAGACAGTTAGAATAGATCAAAATATCGTCAATGTATACAATTACTCACTGGTCTAGCATGTCAAGGAACACATCATTGAAAGATTGGAACACTGTGGGACTGTTGGACAGGCCGAATGGCATAACTAAGTATTCATAGTGGCTGGTGGAAGTAGAGAATGCCATCTTCCA
This sequence comes from Spinibarbus caldwelli, assembly GCA_039654775.1. Taxonomy (NCBI): domain Eukaryota; kingdom Metazoa; phylum Chordata; class Actinopteri; order Cypriniformes; family Cyprinidae; genus Spinibarbus; species Spinibarbus caldwelli. The sequence continues at coordinate 23,293,063 of CM077254.1, forward strand.
TTCATCTCCATCCTTGATTCGGATCAAATTATAGGCACAACGTAGGTCTAGCTTTGTGAAGTATTTGGCCTGACGAAGCTGCTCAAGGGCAGAAGAAACTAGAGGTAAGGGGTACCTGAACTTGACAGTTATATCATTGAGTGCGTGGTAATCAATATAGGGTCAAAGGCCTCCATCTTTTTTTTTAACAAAGAAGAATCCAGCTGATGCAGGTGAGGTTGAAGGTCTCATAAAATCTTTGGTTAACTCCTCTTCTATGTAGGCTTTCATGGCTTCTGATTCAGGTTGAGATAAGGGGGAAATTCTACCCTTAGGCGGTGTGGTACCTGGGAGTAGTTTGATTGAGCAGTCACTAGAGTGGTGTGGTGGTAACTGAGAAGCTTTGATTTTGCTGAATGCCTCAGTGAGGTCAGCGTATTCGGTGGGTAAGCCTGGAATGTCTGGGTTCTGTTCAGTGAGGATGTTTGTAATGGTAATGGAGTGATGGGACAGTGCTCATGGCAGGTGGTGTGCCAATGAATGATCTGACCGTGCCTCCAGGAGATGTGAGGGTTGTGACTGCGTAGCCATGGCAAACCGAGAATTACTGGATTGTTGTGTGAAAAGATGATGTAGAATCTGATGTTCTCATGATGCAATGCTCCCATCTGCGTGTGAATTTCCTCTGTGAGGTGGGAAATTTTGCCCCTTCCGAGGGGTCGGCCGTCTAATGCCTACACTGCCAAACGAGAGTCACAAGGGGTTCATTTCAAATTATGTTGTTGAACAAATTCAGCAGAGATTAAATTACCAGCAGCTCCTGAATCTAACAAGGCATTTGTGAAAATCATTTTATCTCCGCTGGTGAGAGTTATTGGAATTCTGAAACTGGAGGTAGATTGACTGAAATGAAAACAAGAACTCACTGATTTTGAATTCAGGTGGAGAGGACAAACGGGACATGATGTTTTGAGATGGCCGGCCTTTCCACAGTACAAGCAGAGATGATGTTGTAACCATCGTTCTCGTTCTTCAGGTGTCAAGTGAATGTATCCGAGTTGCATGGGTTCACTATTGGACGCAAAGACGGGGGTATCGTTGGCCAGAGCATGAACAGGTCGCCGTGACCTTATTAGGTTATCTATCTGGATGGATAATTCAATGAATTCGTTCAAGGTTCTTCCTTCATCGCGACACGCCAGCTCCGACTGAAGTTCCAGACTATACCTTTTCGGAAAAGTAATTTCAAAGCATCCTCAGTCCAGTCGGTTTGTGTGGCGAGAGTGCGGAAGGATAATGCATATTCTGCTGCGGCCTTTTTCCCTTGGTTTAACATGAGAAGTTGTTCACCAGCACTCTTGCCTCCTGAGGGATGATCGAAAACCTCTCTAAAGCACTGTAAAAACACTTCGAATGAGGGAAATGTTGAGCCGTCTGCTCTCCACACAGCGGTAGCCCACTCTAATGCCTTTCCAGTCAATAACAAGTACACAAAGGAAATTTTCCCCAAATTCGTAGGATACAGCATGGGTTGTTGGTTCACAAAGAGAGAGCATTGTAAAAGAAATCCCTTACATTTAGATGAATCTCCATCTAATTTTTCAGGGAAAGCAAGACGTGGACTTACAGCGGGGTTTTGGCTGGGCATGGCGTTTACTGGAGCGGCCATTTGTGCAGAGGCGGGTTGAGGTGCTGCTATGCTTAGATTCTGCAACGTTGTGACGAGTTCCTCGGTGAGAGTCAAGTCAAGTCAAGTCAAGTCGAGCTTTATTGTCATTCTGCTACATGTGTGGACATATAGTGGAACGAAATGTCGTGTCTCGCAGGACCACGGTGCTACATACTAGTTAAACCTAAGATAAACATACAACAATGCAAGTATAGGAAAAACAATAGAGCTATACAACAGTTAACTATCTGACTATACATATACTAAAAATACTATAACTGCTATTCCTAGTTGTCCACACATACACAAACTGAGACTGTACAAAAACTTTACATAAATACTGTACATGAAATTGTGCAGAAAAATATATATTTTGTACATTAAATTATTGTGCAGAAGAGAGATTTTGTGGGAGACAGTGCATAGTTCAAAAAGATTTTGTAGTGAGAGGTGAGTCGATTGAGCTGGTGCTGGTATATAGCGAGCTGATTAGCTTGGGCAGATAATTCTGTTGACAATTGCATGATGGCTGCTGGATCGCTAGCTGGCAAGGCTTTTGTAACGAGGAGTCAGCAGATTGAGGATCCATGTGCAGTTTATTTAACAACAGAACAATAAAGACAAACAGCCGTAAAGGCGAGATGAGGGCGTGAACAGTACAGGCTAAGATCGGGAGCAGGCGGCATAGAATCACAATCCAATAAACAGATATGGGTCAGGGCAGGCGGCAGAGAATCCGGAAACGAGAAACAGTCCAGGTCACAGCAATCCACAATGAAGAAATGATCACCTAGACCAGGCATCCTCAAATCTGGACCTCGGGATCCACTTTCCTGCAGAGTTTAGCTGCAACCCTAATCAAACACACCTGAACATGCTAATCAAGGTCTTCAGAATCATTAGAAAATCACAGACAGGTGAGTTTGATCAGGGTTGGAGCTCGACTCTGCAGTGGATTGGACCTCCAGGGTAAGATTTGAGGAGCCCTGACCTAGGCAAATCAAGACTTTGCAAGGACGAATGTGTGTGGTGTACTTATATGGAGAGAGTGTAATGATTAGCAGGTGTGTGTGTGTGTGTGTGTGTGCAATCAGTCCCAGGTATGTGGGCTGATGGGAATTGAAGTCCGATTGAGAAGCAGTCAATACTCTGGTGAGGGTTCCCTCTGATGGTGTGGAGGAGGCCGTACGGGAGCCTCATTTGTGACAGTTACAGTATCTATGAATGCTTTACCAAATCCAAATAATTCTTGAGTACGAAAAAGAAATTTGTGTTCTATGGAGTTGAAAGCTTTATGAAAGTCAAGAAAAAGAGTATGAGACCATCAGAATGAATTAGATCAGAATAATCCAGCAAGTCCAGTATTAATCTTATGTTGTTAGATATATGACTGTCTTTCATGAATCCAAATTGAGATTCTTAAATAACATTGTCTAAACCATTACTTAATGTTTTTGCATAGACAGAGGCTAATATTTTATAATCTAATGTTAACAAAGAAATAAATCGCCAATTATCGATTACTAAAGGATCCTTATCAGGCTTAGGTATAAAGGAGATGATTCCCTGTTTCATAGTAGCAGTCATATCTCTCTGACTGATGCATTCATTTTACAAAATAAAAAAATAATAATAATAATAATAATAAATAAATAGCTTTTCTTTTCAGATTGTCACACAAACCTCGAACATTCAGTGTTACAATAGACAAAGATTTGAACTTGTACTCCATAAGAAGAACCACCAAACAATTAAAAAAAAAAAAAAAAAAAAAAAAAAAAAAAAAAAAGATTAGCCTTCTTTAGTTTTACCCTAAATGTAAAGGGAGAGGTGGTTAATAACGTATAAAATATATTGGCTTCAAGGTGAAAAACAAATAAATAAAAAAAAAAAATAGTCAGGATTAATAAAAAGAATAACAACAATTAAGGATGATAAAACTTAACTTCCACGTCACACACAACTTAAAATAATTTTTATGCAGATATAGTGTTGTTAACCGTTTTACGCGTTTCAAAATATTGCATAAGAAAGGTTGCCAGTGCAGTGAATAACTCAGCTTAGGTAACATCCGAATAGAAGACTTGCTTCCCATCAATTAAAGCGAAAGAGCTGCGGAAGCTTGCTCTCTTGCCCTCCTCGCTTGCCTTCTTCATGAGAGGCCATAGTTTGTCCCACACTGCTCTATCGTCGGAAGACAGAGGTTCCGAAAGACGCAGTCTGTTGTCAGTTAGAAATTTGCAGCCTTTGGCAGCACCCCAAATCATGTCATGGATGCAATGCAGTGAGAAGAGGATTATGATCGATCTGGCCTTACCATCTGCTCGTTTCGGTCCTAGACGGTGAGCGACATCGACACTGTCCTGGAGCCTGTCTCCGATTCCAGGAGCGATCTTCTCTAGTATGTTAAGAACCATCCTTCGGACATCCTCTCCATCTTTTTCCGCAATGCCATGCAACTTTAGACACCATCTCCAACTGTAACGGCTACATTCCTGTACACTTGCTTTCAATGGTTTGTTTTCCTTTCTCAAAGCGTGGACCTCTGATTCCAGATGATTAAGAGCCTCTTTATGAACGCTGACATCCACAATGAGCTGTTGCACCGTCGCTGTCAGACTCTTGATTTGTTTTGAGGTTGCTTCAGTGATAGTTTCGATTGCTGAAATCTTTTGAAAAGTCTTAAAGCCAGTTTGCGTATTGCAGCCAAGACCTCCTCATTACCATTTCCACTAACGTTAGAATCCGCGCGTTTTGATTTTTTTGCTGCTGGCTTCTGAGGAGTATCAGAAAGGGCAGCGACAATAATCTCATTATCAAAGTCTGGACGTGTCAAACCATTGTGATTCCATATCTCGCTGAAATTCCAGTCCAGTGCTACTAGAGGCCGATGCTGAATCCTCAAACTGATCAATCGTATCAGATGCCTTCATGTTTTCAAGCCAAGCATGTTTAACTTTCTTCTTTCCTCTTTTTCCCATGAATAAAGATGTCAAAAGGGAATTATATGACTTTTTCTCTTATGTCTGCGTTATCACCAGTCAAAGCAATTGGTTATATCACCACTTCATCTTTATTTCCCTGAAGAGCAAACACACAACCACCTACATTGCCGCCATCTTGGCCAGCCTCACCTGTCGCTCATATATCTTTTAAGTTGTTGCACTTGTTATAACATCATAAATCACGATAACGTCAACATGGCAGATCACATTCATACTCAACGAGATTTGGCTGTAGAGTACGTACTCTTTTATTATTATCTATTTATCTATTAACGCTCGTTAAGTAAGTACTTTTTGAAATTAAGTACCTACTCATTGAGTAGGCGGTTTCGGATGCAAGCCAGAGTGACTCGAAGACATGACAGAATTTTTAAGTCAGTCATCTTTTTAAGCAACAGTTGAAAAATTAGGGCAAAAATCCCGATAATACCCCACTATACCTAAAAAATGCATCAGCTCTTTTTTTTTTTGCTTTTTTTTTTTTTTTTTTGCTTATGGGGGAGGAAAACTTTGTATATCCAAAATTTTGGCTTGAATAGGACGCATTTCATCTTGTCCAACTTCTTTTCCCAAATATCTTACCGTATCCTTGGCAAACTCACACTTTGCTAGGTCAACTGTAAGATGTGCCTCCGCTAAAAGCATTAACAGAGCATGAAGATGTATCAAATGTTGTTCCCAGGTGTCACTGAATACAATCACATCATCCAAATACACTGCACAAACTTCCAGACCGAATACCACTTTATTCATTAACGTCTGGAAGGTAGCGGAATTTTGCAAACCGAAACCCATAACAGAGTACAAATATAACCAATGAATTAAATTATTTCTTGCGATTAAAGAGTTAATGACACATGCCAGTATCCCTTTAAGAGATCCCATTTGCTCACAAAGTTCACTGCACCCACTTGATCTACACACTCCTCTATTCGAGGAAGTGGAAAATCATCAGGTTTAGTAATAGCATTTAGCTTGTGGTAATCAGTACAAAATCTATAAGTAGAATCTGGTTTCTTCACCAGTAAACATGGTGAAGCCCAACTGGAGCACGAAGGAACAGCTATCCCATACTCAAGCATATATTGTACTGCAGACTCCAGTACTTGCCGCTTACTGAAAGGAACCCTGTAAAAACGCTGATGAATGGGCTGCGCCTCTCCTACATCCACATCATTCTGGATCAAATGGGTACGAGATAGTATATCTGCAAAAAACTAGGAAAGTAAAGCACCAATTTTTTTTTTTCAGTTCTGACCTTTGTAACTCAAATATGAAAGCAAAGCATCCAAATTAAGAAGAGTCTCTGAATTCTTTAACCTAGGAAACAAAACACAACCATATTATCAAGTGAAACAGGAACAACAGTAACAGCAGAATTGAATAAAACATTGAAAACATGAAAACATTTCCTAACCTGTGTACGGGCCCCTAAATTGTGCACGAAAATGAGATCCTGGTGAAGGCAACAAAACCAACACCTAACCACCTGGTGTAAAAACACAACATTCTGTATATTTATCAAAGTGCCTTTTCATTTTACTCTGTGCTCCAACAACATTTATTCTGAGGAGTTATTCTGACCAAAAACGAAAGCCATTTGCATATTCTAACAAATGTTGTGGAGGATCTTCCTCCACCATTCCTTCTGCAAAACAGAAAGTGGACCACATACTCTATGACCAAAAACTAGATAATTTCGGCTAAATCCCAAACTGTCTTGCTGTACCTTTTTAGCTGCAAGCAGCAACCAAGGTAATCCTTCCTCTCAATCGAGTTTCAACTCCACAAAATAAGAATACAATAATGCTTTCAACGTTTGGTGGAACTGTTCAAGAGTCCCTTGACTTTAAGCATGATATGCACTTGATTGTTTGTTTTACTTTAAGCACCTTCAAAATATCCACAAACATACGTGAAGTGAAATTAGTCCCTTTGTCACTCTGAATAGTTTTAGGTATCCCAAAGATAAAGATGAATTGGGTTAAAGCTTTTACAACTGCTTTAGCAATAATCTTTCTAATAGGAAAAGTGGCTGGATACCGAGTTGCTTGACACATCACTGTTAACATGTACGCATTACCTGATTTAGATGTAGGTAACGGACCCACACAATTGCTACTTCACCATGTGCAATTGCTACTTCATTACTGCATCTCGAAATGGCTTTGACACCACCACCTGAATTATGGATTCCTCCATCAAACCTTTCTTACAGCGTACATATTTCCATAAGAGTAGCTCATCTTGCATAAGTATCCAAGATACTTATCTTGGACAAAATATCCACTGACGATTCTTCTTACCTCCTCAGCTGAAATAACACCTTCATGGTTGAAATAGCATTCTTATTGTTGAGCTTGGCAGAGCTCCCCTCACTGCGGGAGGGTTACCTATGTGCTCCCATATTAACCATGTGAGTTCCCTCTTGATTTGGGAATTCATTATTCCACTCTTGGGGATTCTGTTATGGCAGTGCTCCCCTCACTGTGTGAGGGTTATCCATGAGCTTGCCATACCAAGTTGGAGCATGTGAGTTCTCCTCTCAGTCTAAGAGCTGAGAGCTCTGTTCCCGAAGTGCAGTCATGGCTGCTCGTATATTAACTTGGCAGTGCTCCCCTCACTGCGGGAGGGTCACCTATCAGCCTGCCGGTCCCAGATGGAGCATGTGAGTTCTCTCGATTCGAGGACTCTGCTCCCGAAGCTCCATGGGGCAGCCATACCAGGTTGATAGGCCATCTTTTGCCTCTCTGTTAGGCTGCTTTTATGGTTGAGCATAGCAGTGCTCCCCTCACGCTCAAGGGTCACCTATAAGCATGCCGCTCCCAAGGTGAGCGTCTGAGTTCCCCTCTCATGTCTAAGAGTTGAGTCCTCCGCTCCCTGGAGCTCTATGGGGCAACCTCACCAGGTTGTTAGGCCATCTTTTGCCTCTCTGTTAGGCTGATCTAATGCATGAGCTTAGCAGTGCTCCCGTCCCTCTAGAACAGAGGTGGGCAAACTATGGTCCATGGGCCATATACAGCCCACCTTGCATTTTCATTTCTCCATGCCATTTTGCTAAAGATAGGCACCTAGGGCATTCAAAGGGCATTAAAGTGTATGAGATATGAATTTAAGTTGTATTTATTTACAGAGGTATATTATGTCACACTTCTCTAGTAAGTTTTGTCTGTGTGTGAAAATGCTGTAGGCCGTGGTGTAGCGCAAATTCGTGAATGAATGTTTTGAAGTGAAGTAAACTCCAATGATTTCCCGTGCTAAGGGAGTAAGGAGCAAAGAACTGTGCAGGGACCATGTAAATCGAAACACAGTTCATGCATGGAGCCCTCTTCTATCGAGCTGGTTATCGGAGTCAGGTGTGTTTTAAATAAAAGAGGCATGCAAAATATACAGAGAGGTGGTATGCAAGGCCTGGAACAAATGGTGCATTCAAGTCATGTCGGATACATCGTATTTACGCGTTGAATGCACATGAACACCACCACAAAGTCGTTATTACGAGTGGGAAACTCGAAATTATCTTTAAGCCCCGAGTTTCCGAGTTGGGGGCGTGTCAGTGAAAAAACATGTCGGATGCCATGGACGCAGCCAAAGACTAAAGATATGCAGCGTCGATAAAGTTGTTGAAATGAATAAAATGATACTTTTTTGTAATGTACAATAAAGCTATATAAGTTACATATACAAAATATTATATTATTGTATAATTATAATAGAATATATAATTATTCAGTTTACATAACCTTCGTGAATTAAATAAAACAGAAAAAAGAAAAAAACAAGATGCACATTCTTCATTCATCATTATGTACAGTTAAAAAAATAGTTGAATTGTATGTATAAAAGTTAAATGCACCCGACGTCGTAATAACGACTTGTCAACTCGTAAGTACGAACGTCCCAGGAGGACTTGAATGCAGCATGAGAACCAATGTTTTAATATAAAACTCTTGGTTTTAAGGTATGATAAACATTTTACATTTATGCATTTAGCAGACACTTTTATCCAAAGCGACTTACATAGCATTCAAGTTACAGTTTTTACATTTTATCAGCTCTTGCTTTCCCTGGGAATCGAACCCATGATCTTAGCGTTGCTAGCGCCATGCTCTACTATTTGAGCTACAGGAAAAATTTTAAACCGCATTGCACTTGCAACAAAATGGATAAGTACTTAATCTAATTCATAAATATTAAACCATTTTTACATTAAAAAAATATATATACTGAGTGCTTTGTCATGAAATACACTTGTTTGTTTGCATTGAGATTACAGTTTTAACATACATGTTTCCTTGTATTTATTTTCAAGAGCTGGGGTAAATTATCCTTTGTCGCTTTTAGTATGGCTGTAAAGGTCACACAAAATGATATTCAAACTCACATTACACCCTTTTTACATTAAAGCACATAATCAACACATGAGATTATTATTGTCATGGTTTTTATGCTGTTGTTCCATCCAAGACGTCACAGAAATGAAAACCGTTTCTAAAAATGAACCTTATGTCACTTGTCGCATATTGTCATGATTGCCATCAAGGCAGATTGGGACAAAACTCTGATTAACATGGAAAAGATACATTGCAGCATTCCACTGTGTCTGGTTATAGGACACTGTGTAAGGTTAATCCTAGTTTTGTTACATTTATTCTTGAAAGAGGGTGCCACATTTCCCTTAAACTGCTGTGGGACAGGACTGTCATGTAAATGTAAAGTGTAATTTTCTTTATCTTACAGCTATAGGTTTAAGGCTACTGTAGACTTTCATGTTTTATGCACCCTGTCCAGAAGCTGATTTTTTATTTTATTTATTTATTTATTTATTTTTCTTCCAGCTATGTGTTCCCATAAAATGCACATCTTAATTTCAGTAGACATTTTGCACCTTAACTACAGAGATTGGAATGCTACGCAGAAAAATACATTTGTATTCATCAGGATAATTATTGCTAGCCAGAGGATCAGTCAGATGGGGAATAAATATAATAAAGTAACATTTGGGCCCTTTTCCTCTGTATCCAAGAGACATCAAGACTGCCAAGAAAAGCAGTGGAACAAGATGCATTTTTAACCCAGAGCCACAGGCATAACAAAGGCTAACACAGCACTCATATAATTAAAGAGTAAATGAAGGCATGGACCTGTGCCAAGCCATTCTGCTCACTTGTAGATGGGAGAAGAGCAAATCTGCTATTGTATGTTATTAGTGAATGTTTTTACTTATGTATTTATTTATTTATATTTTTATTTTATTTTTTTATTTATTTTTTTATTTTTTTTGTGGTGTTTGTGTGTGCGTTCAAAAGCCATTCTAAAGACATAGGCTTCCAAGCATGTTTTATGGCCTACAACATCTCAGACAGACAAGAATCCTGGCAACAGTACAATCTCTGAGAGTTGATGTGTTTAACAGTTTTCCCAGCTTTTGATTTAGTATAGAGCAGTTTCTCAGACCAGCATCTCCCCAAATCATTCAGACAATCATTTACACAGAAACAAATATAAATTGAACAAATCTATACATGGAACATGGAAATTTTGGGTGGAGACAATAATAATGAACTAGCATGTCTTGATTTGTTGTCGATGACCACAACATCATGGAAGTGCTTCTCTGCAGAATGCTAGTGAGTGTTACCCAATCAGTGGGGCATTTTGAAAACATGATGGACATTTTCAGCTGCTTTACCTGAATTGTTCTAATCCACTGGGGGCATGGTTGAAAATGGCCACTGATGAAGAAACACCCATTTTGGTTCTGCATGTGCACTTTTCAGTAGTCTAACTGATTTTTCCTTATTAAATAGAAAACAGGTGCGTTCTCTGGCATAATTTCAAACAATCGTGCATCTATTTTATTATTTCTCTATTCCTTTATTTTTAATGTTTGATTTGCATTGTTACTGGCTGCAAGTAGGCACATTAATTTAAAAAAAAATGTATTGAAGTGTTTGAATAAACCATAACTTTCCCTACAAACTTAAAATGTGCACATTGCTTAAGTAATATTGGTAACACTTTATTTTGATGGTCCTCTTTTGTATCACTACATTTTGTTGACTATAAGTAATACTGCACCTACGTGTCAATCAACTCTCATTGACAGAGTGTTGGCAGACTGTCTGCTTAATATCTGCTCACATTTTATTGTGATTGTTCCCCGATACAAATTCTACTGACTATAAGTAACTTTGCAATTTTTTTTTTTTCTACTAACCCTAACTCAACTGTAACAGTCTACCAATACTCAGCTGATATTCTAATGAAATTTAGCTGACATGTAGGTGCAATGTAAGAGAAAGTCTAAAGGGGATCATCAAAATAAAGTGTAACCATAATATTTATTAGGAATTCAAGGATTGACATGAACATGAGCAAAAATGTCGCATTTTATACACAGCCCATGTCTTAGATCTATACTCAGTGCTTGCATTCTACTGACATTAAATCACACACAAAAGCTGCTTTTCCACCTAAATTACCTGGAACAATTTGTCCCAGGAACTTTTTTTTTTCCCCAGACCTGTTGCTGTCTGCGTTTCCATCGCGGTCTAAAGTACTGTGAAGATTAGGCAAATAGTCTGGTCTGCACGCGTTTCTCAATACAAAGTATGCAAATTTCGGATTTTATTCAAAATGTATTCCTCGGTAAAGTGCATACATTACAATGAAACAAAATATTATATAAAACAGTATTGCCTCTTTTCATTTTCATTTTAACATATTAATAGATTAATAGAATAATAGAATAAAGACCAAAGATTGCCTATTAGATTTACCCAAAATGAATTAGATCTCATGTTTAACCACTACAGAGACATCAGAGCCAGTGGTAAATGTCAGAAGGACTAACCGAGTTGAGGCTGCTCTCGTCGGGAAACATGAGCACTGAGCGCCCACTGATCGTGTGGACCTCACGTCTCCAAAATCGGCGAAGTACATGTTCAAATAGGAATCAGAATCAGAATGAGCTTTTATTGCCAGGTATGTTTACACATACGAGGAATTTGTTTTCGTGACAGAAGCTTCCACAGTACAACAGAATGACAGTGACAGAACAAAAAAACACAGATAATAAAAGAAGAATTAAAAAAATAAAAAAATTAAAAAAAATAAAAAAAACAAGTAAATAAGGAATAAAAATATACAAATTGACAATTGTATGTACAGATATATAACAAAAGACAGTTGTATGTACAGGAATATTATGTGCAAATTGAAATGTAGACTAAGTATGTGTGTTAGATAAATAAGTGTATAAATAGTGTGTGTTCCACAATTATTGTCAAGTGTTCATGAGATGGATTGCCTGAGGGAAGAAACTGTTCCTGTGCCTGGCCATTCTGGTGCTCAAAGCTCTATAGCGTCGACCAGACGGCAACAGTTCAAAGAGGGAGTGTGCTGGATGTGAGGGGTCCAGAGTGATTTTGCCAGCCCTTTTGCTCACTCTGGATAAGTACAGTTCTTGGATAGTAGTGAGGGTTGTACCAATGATTCGCTCAGCAGTCCGGACTACCCTCTGTAGTCTTCTAAGGTCAGATTTGGTAGCTGAGCTGAACCAGACAGTTATTGAAGTCCAGAGGACGGATTCAATGATGGCGGAGTAGAACTGTTTCAGCAGCTCCTGTGGCAGGTTGAACTTCCTCAGCTGGCAAAGGAAGTACAACCTCTGCTGGGCCTTTTTAACAATGGAGTTGATGTGAGTGTCCCACTTCAGGTCCTGAGAGATGATGGTGCACGCCCATCGCCAAGGGGGGGCATTGGGGGCAGTGCCCCCCCAAATGACTCGACGTGCCCCCCTGCTTACATGATCACGAGTGAACTTAATATTGAGAACGAAAAACGTTCATACTGATCTAGTCAATTAATATTGCGGGGGGAAAAAATCACGTATTCAGCAGCATTTAGCTCAAAGAACCACAAATCTCTGCAACAGTAACTTATTAGGAAGCTAATAACAGTGGCATAGGGGACGGGCACGCAGTGCAGGGGGCGCAAATAGCAGCACAAATATAAGGATTCACACACATCGTCACCTCACACACCTGCAGCGCTTCTGTGTACACTTATAGGGAGAAAAACATAATAAAACAGCATAGGCCTCTCATGGGAAACGTATTCGTGCCGAAGAAAAGATAGGTCTATATGGTGCGTTTCAGTTTCTCTTTACATTCGTTTTGGCTAGACTTTTAGATGTTCTTTATAATGAATGCCATTAGGCTAATTTTTTTTTTTGTTTGTTTTTTTTTTTTTTTTTTTTTTTTTTGCTATTTGCTAATTTTATGATTTGTATAGCTATATAAATTTGCTATTTGCTAATTTTATGATTTGTATAGCTATATAAATTTGTACTATAATTCTATAGCTGCTTAGGCTCTGTTTTCTGATTTTTATGTTCCTTTGTTCTGAATGCCGTAAAATTTAAATGATTTGTTGACAACTTCTGTTTTTTTCTCTCAACCAATTTTGTCTGATATGTGTATAGGCTATAACAGATTTTTTATTTATTTTTTTTAATCCATGCAGCAAATGTTTTAAAAATAGCTTGAAAAAACATTGCAAATTACTTTATTGCATGCTTTTAAAGAACTTTTCACTATTAACTTTGGTTGCTTAAATGTATAAAACATTGTCATAAATTCGTTGTATTCCCATTCCCACAATTGTAACTTTGCTCAGCTGTGCATGCGATCTTAAATCAAATTTTGGCGATGACGTGCAACAAGTTTATCATGTAGGATAAGTGTTTTAATAAAGCTCTCGGAGATTTCACTCAAAGACCCGCTGCCTTCAAGGCTATTTTAATGGTGAGGCTATGCGCTAATATGCACCTATTTTATATTGCTATAGCCTATGTATTGTTTTATTATTATTGTGTTGTTGGAAATTAAAAAGCTTTAATTGCGAGTCATGTCCTTGACGCATAGACTATTTTTGACACATTTTTGTCTGATCCATTGATATGGTTATTACTTAGGCTATTGCAATTTCGAGAGAAAATCTTACATTTGCGGATGTGACTCCGAATACTTTGTAGTGTGTACGTAGCATTGGTTCTCTTAGCAGTATGAAAAGCAAAACTTAGGCTATATTCAAATTCTGAATGGATTATATATGGCATAGAAAGCTCCCTTTATTCTAATTAAAAAGATGTCACCCATCTCGTCGCGATCTCACAAAGTTAAGTTATAAGCAATGAATCTCTCTCTACACTGCGCAGTGAATCTCTTATTTACATAGTGTTATAAAGAGAAGATTCGAGAGCGTGCAGAACAAAACTGGCGATCTGAGTGCTGATTCTAACATAAATAACCTACATAAAAGTCATATAACATATAACACAAAAGTCGACAGATTATCGACAGACTATCTTTTTAAATCTGTTTTTATATAGAACTTGAACAGTTTAAGTAATAATAGGCTACAGATTGTTATTGTTTTGGTGAATGTCTGTTTCTGAGATCATAAAAAAAGTGTGCCCCCCTATAAAAACTAAATGCCCCCCCATTGAATATTTTCTGGCGACGGCCCTGTGATGGTGCCCAGGTACCTGAATGTCTCCACTGCAGTCACAGTGCTGTTCATGATGGTGAGTGGGGGGAGAGCAGGGGGGTTTCTCCTGAAGTCCACGGTCATCTCCACAGTTTTGAGCGTGTTCAGCTCCAGGTTGTTAAGACTGCACCAGACAGCCAGTTCCTTAACCTCCTGTCTGTAAGCAGACTCGTCACCGTCCTGGATGAGGCCGATCAGTGTGGTGTCGTCTGCAAACTTCAGGAGCTTGACAGAGGGGTCTTTAGATGTGCAGTTGTTGGTGTACAGGGAGAAGAGCAGTGGGGAGAGAATACAGCCCTGAGGAGCTCCAGTGCTGATCGTACGGGTGCTGGATGTGTATTTTCCCATCCTCACTAGCTGCTGCTGTTGATCCACTGACAGACGGAGGTGGGCACGGAGAGCTGAGTTAGTTTGGGCAGGAGGAGGTTTGGAATGATAGTGTTAAAGGCGGAGCTGAATTCCACAAACAGGATCCTCACATAAGTCCCTGGTCTGTCTAGATGTTGTAGAACGTAATGCAGTCCCATGTTGACTGCATCGTCCACAGACCTGTTTGCTCTGTAGGCAAACTGAAAAGGATCCAGTAAGGGTCCAGTAATGTCCTTCAGGTGGGCCAGCACCAGTTTTTCAAAAGACTTCATGACCACAGACGTTAGAGCCACAGGCCTGTAGTCATTTAGTCCTGAAATTGTGGATTTCTTTGGGATGGGGATGATGGTGGAGCGTTTGAAGCATGAAGGGACTTCGCACAGCTCCAGTGATCTGTTAAAGATCTGTGTGAAGATGGGGGCCAGCTGGTCAGCACAGGATTTCAGACAGACTGGTGTAACACAATCTGGGCCTGGTGCTTTTTTTCGTTTTCTGCTTCCGGAAGACCTGGCGCACCTCATCTTCGCTGATCTGAATTGCAGGTGTGGGGGAGAGGGGGGTTGCTGGAGGTGTTAATGGTTGAGTGGAGAGGTGTTCAGGGCGGGTGTGGGGTGTTTTTTTCAAACCTGCAGTAGAACTCATTCAGATTGTCTGCCAGTTGTTGATTCTCTACAGTGCTGGGGTATGGTGTCCTGTGGTTGGTGATCTCTTTCAGACCTTTCCACAGCGATGGTGAGTCGCTGGAAGAGAATTGAATCCTTATTTTTTTCAGAATAATTCCTCTTTGCCACTCTGATCTCCTTTTCCAGTGTGTATTTGGCCTGTTTATACAAGACTTTTTCCCCCTTCCTGTAAGCATCTTCTTTGGCCTGACGGAGCTGTTTGAGTTTTGCAGTGAACCACGGTTTGTCGTTGTTGTGGTTTAAATGAGTCCTGGTAGGAATGCACATATCTTCACAGAAACTGATATAGGATGTTACAGTCTCTGTGAGCTCATCCAGACCGGTGGCAGCAGCTTCAAAAACAGTCCAATCAGTGAGTGAGAAACAGGCTTGTAAATCCCGCTCTGCTTCATTAGTCCATCTTTTAACAGTCCTTAAAACAGGTTTAGATGATTTCAGTTTCTGCCTGTAGGTCGGTATAAGATGAACCAAACAGTGATCAGAGAGTCCTAAAGCTGCCTGTGGGACAGAGTGATATGCATCCTTTCACTTTATTGCTGTGTAACAGTGATCCAATATATCACTGTCTCTGGTGGGACATGTAACATGCTGTCTGCATTTTGGCAGTTCACGGGAGAGATTTGCTTTATTAAAGTCCCGAGAATGATTAGAACAGAGTCCAGGTGCTGTCTTTATAAATAAACCGCTGTCTTTATAAATAAACTGCAGATTTGAGTTTTAAACATCTACATTCTCGCCTGAAATACTTTTAAAACTACATTTCATGACACAATAACAGTAATATTTTCAAAATTTATGCGAATATGGTGGTTGAAATACAATGCTGCGTGAACTCAACCAATCAGCATGCTCAGCACCCAAGTCCCGCCCCCAGAAAGTTCCGGACCTTTGAAAAAGTACTACCTCGCGAGCAGGGACTTTCTGAGGGGCAAATTTTTACCCGGAACTTTATTTAGATCCTGGTTCCTGCAGTAGAAACACACAAGCTGCGTCCCAATTCGTACACTACATCCTTCGAAGTGTGTATTTGAAGGCCAATTGCGTCACTGCAGTGCAACAAAGGCTATCCCAATTCAAAGGCCGCGGCATACAAAGGCATCATTTGAAGTGCGATTGCGTCACGGCGGCACGACGAAGACTGTCCCAATTCACGAAGGATCCTCCGAAGGCTGTATTCAAAGACTGATTGCGTCACCGAGGCGCAACAAAGGCTGCCGCAGTTCGAACGCGACTTCAAATGCGCCCTTCGTTTCACCGGTATCATGAGAAATCGAGTCCCCCCTCGAAATCGGGTCCACTTAGGACCCCGAGTGATCCCATTGTCAAAATAAATACATAAAGATATTAATATAAAAACATATGGCTTACTATATAGTGCACAATGAAATGAATTAAACGTATTTCCTTACACTTGATTAACTGCTAATTAATAAATAAAAGTATTAATATCCTATTAAGTGAAAAAATTAAAATCATTAATTAGTGTTATTTATAAAATAAAACATTTGACATTTAACACTTAATTTATAACATAATTAAAAAAATAATTGTGAACATGTAGGATAAGTGCAAATTCCTGTATAAAATAAGCTATGCAGCTAATCAGGTATCTGTATGCTGTGCTATTACATAAGCTAACGAATACAGACATTAATTACCATTATAACGTAGTTTAAACAGCATTTATCATTACATGATTTTGTAGGAATTGTATTCAGGCACTAATGAGAGTACCTATTAAAAGTAATCTGAGCCAATGGGATCGCTTGGGGTCCTAAGCGGACCCAATTTCGAGGGGGGACTCGATTTCTCATGACACTGGCAAATGAAGGATACATCAGATGGATCCTTCGCAACCTACCCTATCCCAGAATTCACAGCGCACCGGTGAAGACGGGACTTTAATTCAAATTAAATAGCGGTAATGGTTCTGTGTCGGCCGACGAATACACTTATAAATGTAATTATTGTGTTTTAATTTACTCAGATAGATAGCGAAACAAATATTAAAACTCAGGAATCTTAAAAACTGTGAACTTAAACTAACAATACCACTGCACAGATTAATTTATTAGGTGGTCTGAGGCACAAGTTCTTGTATTTATTAAATTGAGGGCTGAATATGATAATGCCTTTACTGGGGACAAAAACTCTGCCAGTGTGGCTTGGAGGTAAGCTATTGGCCATTTGTAATATTTCCACTACGACCTCTTGTGTACACAACAATTAGCCCCACCCATAAAGCCCACAACAATAAGATAAGAAGCAGATAAGGCTACTTAATAAGTAGATAAGTCTTTCACTTGTATTTTTATTTTATTTTATATTATTATTTATTTCTTTATTTTTATTTTTATTTTATTTATTTATTTATATTTATTTATTTATTTATTTATTTATTTATTTATTTATTTATTTTATTTTATTTTTTTTATTTATTTATTTTATTTTATTTTTTGTAGTGCTATCATGCAAGATATGTTCACAAATGTTATAAATGTTATATTTCTGGAGTATTTTGTATGCATGTCCTGCTGTGTCATATTTTCTAACCTTAAGATTGCAGTCCTGTCTTAATATTTTTTATAAGTCTTTCCTTTTTCTCTTCTTTTAGGTCAGTTCTGGAGAAAATGGGGCTGCTGGGAAACTTAAAAATGAAATGAATGAAGTTGTTATGTACATTAATTTTGTAATTTAAGTTATTTGTAAATGAAGCAAAGTAATTTCTGTGTATTCTTTTATTTTTGTATTGTAAGTTGAAACTTGGAAATAAAAGACAAGAAGTAGTTCTGGAAATTGTTTGTTTTTGCAAATCAAGTTTGTAAATGACAATAATTTGTAAATGACAGAAATTCTTCTATACATTTTTTTGGCATCTAAATTAACATTTGTAATTGCAAATAAATTGTTGCGTACTGAAATAACTTTTTACAACGAATTACAAAATAACTTCAATTCAACATCAGAAAAACATATAAATTTACTTAATACATAAAACAGATTGAAAAAAAAAATAAAATAAAAATAAAATAAACTTTATGTACACTTGCATTCAGCTGAGCAGGGAGACCCTGGTGGTGCTGTTTGACCTGGATGGCTGCCACAATAGAGAGCCTGGTGTGGCCTCTGCCAGTGGGACATAATTTCACATAATAAAAGTGAGACGTTTAGGTTTATCCTGCAGTACAGGGGTATGGTCTGATTTAGGGAAAGAAGGAAAAGACTAATTGCATACAGCTATGAAGTAATTGGTGGAAGAAATATTACTTTAGAAGAAATTACTTTAGTACTTTCAGTAACTACTAATAGTGCATTGAGGAAAAACTGCATGCATTTAAAACCTTAAGTAAAAGTAAAGGGAAAAAAAAAAATAAAGGTATGATGTGATGGTCTGGCATTAATATTACTGCTGCACTAATGTGTATGTTGCATTTTACTTCTGAATATGTTCAAGGTTGTTACATTTAAAGGTGCTGTATGTAAGTTTTTTACTCTTCTTAAGCCAAAAAAATGACATAATAAGTTTGTAGATATTTAGGAAACATGTTATATTTATATAGCTGTTTCTCTGAAAAACAATGCTATAGCCAATAATTCTACTCTGACAGTGCGTTCACACCAAACGCGACTTGCGCGAATAAATCGCGCTATTCACGCGTAGTTGGACGCTTGAACATTTTGAGTTTACTCGCTTCATTCGCGCGTGAAATTCACTTCACAACAGACGCGAATTCGCGTCATGGGAGGGGCTTATATAGCTCTAAATTGAGTAAAAAGCGTTTTTTAGAACGATTGTCCGACCTCCTCACTCACTTTCTTCCAAGCAAGGTCCTTTTTATTCTTGTTTCTATAAAAGTACGAAGATGTATCGTACAGCTCCGGGTATCCACATACAGCAACGATGATTTTGTCCTCCATTGTTGTTTCGGATTTCTGCCTCCGCTCGCTACGTCGTAATCACGTCACTACTAGAGCAAGCTCCTGATTGGTTAACGCGGCGCGAATTTTCGCCAAAGTTCAGATTTTTCAACTCGCGCGATTCGTCAAACGCCCGAGACGCTCAATTCGCGCCGCAGGATGTCTATTCGTGTCTTTGCATTGACTTAACATGTAAATCACTCGCGCTTAACGCTTCATTCGCGTCTGGTGTGAACGCACCTTTAAATGTGCGTTCCGGAGCAGAATGCCTGGGTTTTTGCAGTACCCATTTCAACCGCTAGCTGGCAATATTACATACTGCATCTTTAAAATACCTTATATAATATTGGGCAGTTTAATGTACAACAGTGCATCATATTGTAAAAGACCATGTTTTTGTAGTGTTGCTCTCCTGTGAGGAAAAGAAAAAAAAAACTCAGTGACCTACTTCTCATTTGTATGTGAATACTTAAGGAATACATTTCGTTACACTCCATCACTTTGTTATTTTGCAAATGAAACAAACAAAGTTTATTGCTAGAATATGCCATAAAGAGTTGCTAGCTACAGCTGCATCTGAACGACTCGGACCGGTCAGAGGAGTGTTCTTGTTGCCTAGCAACTGTGACAGCTGCCGTTGAGGGGCGGCAGTAATGTTTGTAAGGGCGTGTTCACACTTGCCGTCTTTTTTTGACAAGAAGTTGACAAGAGCGTTTTTTTTAGTGAAATAAAAAGCTGGCAGAGTTTGCAGAAACTGCAGCCGAGGGCGTCTTTTTTTTGCTATAACAACAGCTGCAACAGTAGCGCTGTGTGCTACAGAAATGTCAAGAAAAAGTAAAAAGTTGGTTCTTGAAGTTAACGGGGAGGGTAATGTCGTTTCACAACTACGTTTGTGGGTGCGCGACGTTATACGGGGAAGGAAACTGTATGCTGCTTACAACAACTTAGTCCAGGAGCTCCAGTTGGATAATGCACGGTTTGCGGCATATTTTAGACTAGATAGAGTTTTGTGCTCATATCATACAACTCTTTGTGCTTCGAAACTAGTACGATCTATCTACCGGCTCTTCTCAACTTTTTCTTGTTGTTCTTGTTGTTATGGAAACGACTCGCTACTCGCTTGTCATTGGTCAGCTGTCAAAAAGACGTAGGGCGTTTTTTTTTTTTTTTTTTTTTTTTTTCAGAAAAGTTAAAATTTTTTCAACTTGAAAAAAACGGTCTGAGCTCCAGAAAAAGACGCCGGCGGTGGCGTTTTAAAAAGCGCTCAGGACTTTTTTGAAAACACAGTTTACTTCATAGGATTATAATGTAAAACAGAGATGGCAGCTTCAAAAAAGACGCCAAGTGTGAACATAGTAATAATAGTAATAATGAATAATAGAATAAACTACATAAAATCGCATTTTGGTAAGATATAAGTCAACATTTAACCACTTATATATATATATATATATATATATATATATATATATTATTTATTTATTTTTTAATTTATTTTAATTTTTTTTTTTTTTTTACTTACATTTAAAGTGTAATTCGGTCATTTAAAGTCAAAAACTAACAATTTTATTTTCAATTTCATTAATTGGCAGCTCTCTTGTCGCACCATTGCTATGCGACAGAGGTTAATCGGCAACACCTGCTGGTGCAATCAGGAAATCCTGCAAAGGCTTGACTCTGAGCGGCCTTCTGAGGCTGGGTCGGCCGCATCCTTCGAAGGACCCATCCTCCGTAGGCTGTAGCCTATGAATTGGGAAACAGCTACAGAGTACCGGCCCAAAGTTCCTAGTTCCTAGGGAAAGTTCCTGTGGTGGAAACGGGGCTAAAGATTAAGTAGCAGGTAAGATCAGATTTATTTAAATGCATGAATTATAGTATTGATTTGATTTAATTATCAGAGGAGAGAGAGAGAGATGAAAGATGAGTGTATGAATTGCAAAAATAAATAAATTAATAAATTAATTAATTGCTTAATTAATTAATTAAGCTATTTATCTTCTTGTTGCCAAGAAATATAACATAGAGGTTCAGTATTGAAGCTATTTCATTAATAGCATAGCTTTATTTTATTAAAGCCGCAAGTTTCTGTGCTCATGAATGTTTCGGTGTGCGTGTGCACCTCAAAGCATCACATTAATATAATACGGTGATTAAACTAACTTGAAGCTGTGAATTAAATGGTTTTAATGTACACCTGCCAACCAATCAGAATTGAGTATTCAGAAAGACCATGGTATAATATTATAAAATACTAAAACTGAACAATGAAATACAGCTTATTGTGAATTAAAAAAAGAAGAAACATTTTACAACTGTCACTATGTCACAAATTCAGCCTCTGTGGCTCCCTCCGATCACCACCAGAGAGAACCATCGCCGGAGTATTAACCGGTCTTTTTGGACTTCATTTCCCACCTTACCCCGTGCCTGAGACTGATCACCTTGCACAGGCGTTCCCCATTGCCGGCCTATTTAAACAGTGCTTTCCTTGCCCTCCTTGCGAAGTTTTGTTTTGCCATGCAGACATTTCTGAGCGTTTTTCTTGTGTTTGACTACCTGTTGATAACCTGGACTGTTTACCCGTATATGATTATTTGCTGCCTGCTTATTCTAACCCTGCATGCCTTGCCGAGTTATTCTGTTGTCTGTCTGCCGCCTGTCTCGACCCCTAGCATGAACTCTGTTTATGAATCTGCTCAGCCTTCGTTATATCTGACGCCAGTTGTTGATTTTATGTCTGTCTGACTTGCCTTGTGAAACAATAAAGCTGCACATGGATCCTAACGCCACTGACTCCTCGTTACACACTATCTTATCTAAAAGTAAAAGAAGTTAAAGAGTAAAAAGGAAGTTGAATTAACTTTATACATAATGTTCCCTTTTAATTTTACTGAAATGCGTTGTTAAAGCTCTGCAAATATCTTGACCGGTGACATGATCAGGGATTGCTAGCTCTTCCTCACCCCACTCCCTGTACACTTCATCTTACAAATTTTTCCAGTAGGTCAGACTCCAGCATTCCACTGCTGTACAGAAACCTGGGATCTGACTTCTTATGAAGTTGTGGTGTGAACAAGAAAGGGTCAGAGATCACTTCAGTGCTGAAGAGGACCAAAAAAGAATAATAGAATAAACTACATAAAATCGCATTTTGGTAAGATAT
This sequence comes from Spinibarbus caldwelli, assembly GCA_039654775.1. Taxonomy (NCBI): domain Eukaryota; kingdom Metazoa; phylum Chordata; class Actinopteri; order Cypriniformes; family Cyprinidae; genus Spinibarbus; species Spinibarbus caldwelli. The sequence goes on from CM077254.1 coordinate 23,315,404, forward strand.
AAGTCAACATTTAACCACTTATATATATATATATATATATATATATATATATATATATTATTTATTTATTTTTTAATTTATTTTAATTTTTTTTTTTTTTTTACTTACATTTAAAGTGTAATTCGGTCATTTAAAGTCAAAAACTAACAATTTTATTTTCAATTTCATTAATTGGCAGCTCTCTTGTCGCACCATTGCTATGCGACAGAGGTTAATCGGCAACACCTGCTGGTGCAATCAGGAAATCCTGCAAAGGCTTGACTCTGAGCGGCCTTCTGAGGCTGGGTCGGCCGCATCCTTCGAAGGACCCATCCTCCGTAGGCTGTAGCCTATGAATTGGGAAACAGCTACAGAGTACCGGCCCAAAGTTCCTAGTTCCTAGGGAAAGTTCCTGTGGTGGAAACGGGGCTAAAGATTAAGTAGCAGGTAAGATCAGATTTATTTAAATGCATGAATTATAGTATTGATATATCAAAATAGAACCAGGTTCTATTTTGAGTCCACTATATGTGACCTGTGCTGACAAAATGAGTCACAATGAGTAAATTTGGGTTATTTCAATTATTTAAATAAAATAATGTTAATTATTCTTAATTTAAAGATCTTCAGAATGATGCATGATTTGTTAGAATTAGACAGAAAATGACTGAGCTACACCTGTTTGAAATCGATAGTTAACAAAGTCAATTAAGAGAAAAAGTTAAAGTTTTCGGAAGGTTACAAAGCAAAATCACCTGGCAATGTTGCATCTTTTCCTCCAGTTCTATAATAATACTTATTATATTAATAATCACAATAAAGCTATTTTTTTATTTTATCCTTGTTATTATAAGAACATATGCAAAAAAATAAAAATAATAAATAAAAAATAAACAATAGAACAAATATAAGAAAAATAATACATTACTTTTTTTTTCATTTTACATTTAAACAAAAGCATTCATGTAAGAAAAAAAAAATAGTAATCAAATGTAAAAATCCCTTTAGTGTATTCATTACAAATAAATTAATTATTAAAACTACAAAAGCAGTTCAATCCAGAGAAGCAAGTGATTCCCTCTTTTCTTGTTAGATTAACATTAAAGGGTTAGTTCACCCAAAAATGAAAATTAGCCCATGTTTTACTCACCCTCAAAGCATCCTAGGTGTATATGACTTTCTTCTTTCAGACGAATCCAAACGGAGTTATATTAAAAATTAACCTCGCTCTTCCGAGCTTTAGAATGGCAGTAGGCAGGTTTTTTTTGTTTTTTTTTGTTTTTTCAAAAAAGCCAGTCACGAATTGGAAGCACAAAACAAGGATTTGTAAAGAAAAATGTAGGAGGATGCCGATATAAGCCAAGAGGAGACTGATTTTCCTTTGGTAAAGGAAACTTTGCTTCCTTTGCTCCTGTAAACAAACTCGCGAGACTAGCATATCTCACAGGCGTGTGCGCAATGAATGGCTTGAACATATGCCAGTCAGTCGGAAGTGAGAAAAAAGTATTTATAACCTTTTAAATATGGATATTTTTCTTACAAAAACGTATTGATTCGCTACAGGAGACCTTTATTCACCCCCCGGAGACGTGTGAGGCACAATTTATCATGGATGCATGCACTTTATTTGTCATCTTTTGGACTGTTGAAAAAAAAAAAAAAAAAAAACACCCACCTACTCTCATTCTAAAGCTTGGAAGAGCAAGGATAATTTTTAATATAACTACCATTGGATTCATCTGAAAGAAGAAAGTCATACACAGGTGCATCTCAGTAAATTAGAATGTCATGGAAAAGTTAATCTATTTCAGTAATTCAACTCAAACTGTGAAACTCATGTATTAAATAAATTCAGTGCACACAGACTGAAGTAGTTTAAGTTTTTGGTTCTTTTAATTGTGGTGATTTTGGCTCACATTTAACAAAAGTTGTAATTCTGTATGAGTAAGTGTAAGTATATATATATATATATATATATATATATATATATATATAATTATTATTCTTTTTTTTTTTTTCTTTTTTTTTTAAATTTAGCGAACAAGACTAGTACCAGCTAGGTGTCCGCATGATTGTGACCCAGTGTCGGCTCAGTTTCAGTACCCAGTTTTGGACCAGTGCCAGCTAAGTGTACCATTTTGGTTGGTGTGATTGTGGCCGAATGCCAGTGGTGTCGGCTCAGTTTCAGTACCCAGACTCGGGCCAGTACTGGCTAAGTGTTTCATTTTTCGTCTGCGTAATTGTGGCCTAATGCCGCCAATTTTGGCAGCCGCACTCGGGCCTGGGTATTTGGGCCAATTCTGGGGCGTCACTCATCCCATGTCCATGCCAAGTCTGGCAACCGCAGCCGGGCCGAGTTATTTCTTCTGGCCTGCCAGATCTGGGCCATTATCGAGCCAAACCGTTTTGGCTACCGGGTTACTTTTGAACAATCGCGTTTCTCTCTCATGTGACTTTTTACCAATCGCCGGTGTCCTGACATTTTATCCTACCCATCAGATTTTCCTACCACGGCTTACTGCGCATGCGCACATCAATATTGCATCCTTTTTCTCATGCTGAACAACAATATTTAATGTATCTGCATTACTGTAAGGGTAGGTTTAGGGTTGGGGTAGGTGTAGACATTAATAAAACAATCTAATAGGTAGAAAAAATTATTTATTGTTGGTTTCCGGTAGCTGTATCCCTTCTATCCACAGCCGCGAATATAACACGTAATTACTGTATGTGCGTTACTGTAAGGGTAGGTTTAGGGTTGTGGTAGGTGCAGACATTAATAAAACATAATTTGACAGGTAGCATTTTTCGTTGTCGAATTGTACTACCCACTGTTTTAATGGGAGGTAGCAAAATCTGACAGAGTAGCACAAATCGACAGAACACCGGCCGCTATTATTGTCATCTTCGCAATAGGTAAGGCTATGGTTTACTTCATTATTGAATATCGGTCATTATTTGTTCATATACAGTGTATATTTTTGGAAAATGAAATGTGCCAACATAGCTAGCTAGCATGTATAGCACACGTTTTCTTCAGTACCTGTGAACCTGTAACTTTTTCCATGATAAATACAGAACAGGTCGCTACTGATCATCAAATTGTCCGTTACAGACTCCAAATTACATGACAAAACATGTAGCTAGTAACGTAATAAATTAAATTAGTTAGCTAATAATTAATTAAATCATTTAAAAAAATTCAATGACAATGACGTCAAACTGACAAAATTACATATTTTATTTGTTTTCCTGCATATCATGTGACCATAACCAATGTCAGAGAACCATGAACATGCAAATGTGATACTTAATTATTAAAATATTTATTTTAAAATATCAAAGTAAATATGTACTTTAAGTAAATACACTATATTGCCAAAAGTATTGGGTCACCCCCTTCTAATGAACAGGTTTGACTACTTTAGTAATTTCCATGAGTACAAATCTTAATGTTTAAGCATATAATGATATTCTAGGGAATTGTGTGCTTCTAATTTTAAAGTAACAGTTTGGACAGGACCCTTTTCTATTCTAACATGACAATGCCTCTGTGTATAAGGCAAGGTTCAAAAAGAAATGATTGATTCAGTCAGTGTGTAAGAACTTGACTGGTCTGCAGAAAGCCAAGTCCTAAACCCAGCTGAACACCTCTGGTGTGACTTTAAATGCAGACCTTGAGCCAAAAACTCATCACCAAACACCAATGACTTGTACATACACTATATGGACAAACATATTGGGACACCCCCTTCTTTAGAACAGAAAAAGGCTCTTCCAAAACTGTGGCAACAAAGATGGAAACATAATGCATGTATTTAAAAATTGTTAAAATTATTAAAACTAAATCAATCATTTCTTTTTGAACCTTGCCTTATACAAAGAGGCATTGTCATGTTAGAATAGAAAAGGGTCCTGTCCAAACTGTTGCTTTAAAATTAGAAGCACACAATTCCCTAGAATATCATTATATGCTTAAACATTAAGATTTGTACTCATGGAAATTATTAAAGTAGTCAAACCTGTTCATTAGAAGGGGGTGACCCAATACTTTTGGCAATATAGTGTACATTACGTGAAAGAGGATCAGATGAAGAAAAAAAAAAAAGTTTGTGAATTTGTGCATTTTAATGTATTTAAAAGACAAAAGCCTTCCAAAGACATAAAAATACATGGTTAAATAACCTACAGAGTGATAATTCAATTAAAAATCAATGTGTTCATCAGTAGTTGATGCAGTGCTTAAACACTTCTTAAACCTTTTTAAACTAAAATGATTTTTGTAAATCAGTGGTCAAATGCTGTGACTAGTCTTTGAATGTCCAGAAAACTGGAAGACTTTCTGAATGTATATAACCAATAGGCTATTTTAGAAAGGAAAATTTAAAAGATGAAAAAAGTAATTAGAGAGAATCAACAAATTATGAATAATGTATTGCAATTGTAAAAATATGTAATCATGTAATCCATAAAAATAACTGTAGTGTAATTATGAGTATTTTAAAATGTATTTTACTCTAATTACAAGTAATTAAATTTTGGAATCTGTTACATAATCAAGATTATATGTAATCAGTTACTATTAACCTGTGTTAACGAACAGAGTTAACTTATTGGCACAGTGTTAACTTCTGCCTGTGTTAACTTCCTGGCACAATACATAATTCTGTCTTTTTTACCGCAAATACAGCGATTATTCCCTGCTAACAGAGCCACAAACGGTACGCACAATAGGTCAATATTCACTATTAACTAAACGCTTTTCACCTGTCTCAACATCTCTCACTGCTTCTCTTACTCCGATTGATGCAAATGAGTAAACAGACAGTGCAATTCTACACTTATGGTTTCCTACAAAGAAATGCAGAAAATACAAAAGAGTAGGCTACAATACTGTATAACATCACTGAACTAAAATATATACCTATGCAAATCACATTTCTTATTAATATACATTTATTAACAGTAAAGATTAAAAATAAGAAAGATGCACATTACAATTAAACACGTCGCTGTAAATGAGAAACTGTGAGTTGTGCAGCAGTAATAACGTAACAATAACATATACAATTTCAAGCAAAATTATCATATTTATTCAAGCATTTAACATTTATAAGTTTAATTAAATGTCAGTAACGAACTGCAAAAATTATAGCGATCATGAAGAAGGTCCTCTGTCCTAAACGCGTAAAGTACTTGATACAGTATACAACTTCCCATCAGTAGTTCTATACTGCCACCTGCTGGTGCAGTTGTGTAACTTAGAGAACAACCTTTGTTATGTCTAGATCATGAGAAAATTAAGTTGTGATCACGAGAAATCAAGAAGGAAAAAAAAAACTGCATGGCCGCTTAGAACTTCCATAGTAATATAGCGCATCACCTGCCTCAAGATCTTTTACTGTTTGCACTCCGATTGAGGCACATAAGCAAACAAACAGTGCAAATCTGCACATATTTGCCTATTTGTCACCTATATCTTATTCCTATCTTATAATAGAGCACCTGCCTCAAAATCTCTGTCTGTTTACACTCCAATTGATGCACGTGACAAAACAGAAAATGCTGCTAGTCCTACTCTGCCTGCCCTAGATGAGACTTCCCTTTACACCAACGATCTAAGCACAGCTGTCACAGAACATGCCACAGCCAAGGTGAATTAATATTAAAAGCCATGTGCATCAATCGCAGTGTCCGGTGGCTGTACACAGTGAGAGATCTTGAGACTTGCGCGACGCTTTGGTGCCACTGCCCACGGGACGCGTGCTCCATAACGGATTAAAACTGTTAAAATATGAAATAATATATATATATATATATATATATATATATATATATATATATATATATATATATATATATATATATATAATAGGGTGGAAAATGGGTAAATAAATATAGTTTGGCACTGTAAAATATCTTGAGGCAGGTGTGATGCTCTCTTTTACAGATTAAAAGAAAGGAATAAAATATACTATAATAAGTGTAGAATTGCGCTGTCTGTTTACACATTTACATCAATCGGAGTGAGAGAAACTGAGAGATGTTGAGACAGGTGAAAAGCGTTTTGTTAATAGTGAATAATGACCTATTGTGCATACCGTTTGTGGCTCTGTTAGCAGGGAATAATCGCTGTATTTGGGGTAAAAAGGACAGAATTATGTATTGTGCCAAGAAGGTTGCACAGTCTGTTCGTTAACACAGGCACGAACTGATTGGTAGAGCCTTTACCAATTACCTCCATTGATCAAAGCATTCGGCACGGTCGTCTGTGAGTGATGTCACCTCCCAATTCAAGCACGCCCCATAGTATAGTCCCGCCCCTCACATTGATTGATCGCTTTCTGTGTAGACATCGGAAATTCAAATGCAAAAGGAACTGCGATTCCATTTGAGTTTTGTCAGTTTGCATGCACGACGCAGAGAAAGTGAAAAAGCAAATGTGGTAATTAATATTGCTATTTAAATATGACAGGCTCATAACTCGTAAGACATGGGAAATACAGTTGCAAATACACTATCCTTTTTCATTTGAAATGTGGCAGTCACTGTGCGTTCGCGAAAGCGAAAATGCAAACGGTAATGCAAGATTTGCAATTGCATTTGGATTATGTCACAATTTATGCGCCCACATGTGGAAAACACAATTGAAAATACAATTTGCAATTCCTTTTGAAAATAGTCCGGAATATTCTTCCATAGTATTGTGTCCGAAGTCATGGTTTAAGAGGACAGTGTTTTAAACAGGACATGCACTTTCATTTCTATTACAGGTTCTGTGTCTGTGAATAGTACTCTGGGTATATTGTGTGTACACTGTGTGCATAGTCATGGTTTAAGATGACAGCATTGAGAATAAAAGGAAATTTCAGACTTCATATTTGACTTTACATATTTGATATATCAGGGATTCCTGTCCTCTGTAGAAAACCCATCATCAGGCCAGTTTATGTTATGGTCATGTTTATTAACACAGTAATATGGTTTACGTGTAGCTTGTTAAATTATCGTTACACACTTAACGTACAGGTGTCTTTCAGATTACGAGAGGTAATAGTCTTTTTCTGATTTTCATTTTAGAAAATGTACATATACCCCTTTTTTCGCCGCCATCGGCAACATCAAGCAGACTCCTCATGGCACCATCGACGGAGGTGAAGCACCTTGAAAATGTGGAGTCTGGAAAGGCCAAACCTAAAGAGGATGTGCTGGCAGAGACCAGTACTTTGGTCAGCACAAACAGTGGAAAACCCAGTGACCAGTTTTTAGTACTGGCTTACTGCAAACATCAGTTTGGGAAGTACCAGGGCCAGAGATTTAGATGGCTCCTGGAAAACTCTCTGTATTTGGTGCTCAGCATTTCCAATGAGAGAGCGCAGACAACCCCCCTGTCAGAAAATATTCCTACGGTACACTTCTCATATTAGAGAGATGGCAGAAGAAGTGGAGAAGTATGAGAGGAAGCAGGAAATGCAAGCAGAAGCCCGGGCAACTGGAGACCAGAGCTGCTTGATAGTTGAGTTTGGTGACTTCCAGGACCATGTAGGATGTTTATGAGGACCAGAGCAAGGAGGCCCGAGCCCTCTGTAGTAATTTTAAGGATTTAGCTCTTATTTCAACTTTTAGGGAATCGATTCTTAAAGATTCGATGTTGATTTCTTCAAACTGATCTGATTCAAATAATTTACACTTTAGGGAAAGGGAAGTGGTGTGTGGCCAAGTATGGTGACCCATACTCAGAATTTGTGCTCTGCATTTAACCCATCCAAGTGCATACACACAGCAGTGAACATACACCTGGAGCAGTGGGCAGCCAATGCTGCAGCGCCCGGGGAGCAGTTGAGGGTTTGGTGCCTTGCTCAAGGGTCTCACCTCAGTTGTGGTATTCCCTGCCGGACCCGAGACTCGAACTCACGACCTTCGGGTTACAAGCCCGACTCTCTATCCATTAGGCCACAACTGCCCAACTGCCCTTTATCAACTTAGACGTCCAGCATCTTTGTCGACTTTAGTGTATCTTATCAATTTTGTTTTACTACTCGTGGCCAACGAGAATGCAAACAAAATTGTAATCTTATTCATTTTTGAACAAGGTAACAAAGGATCTGGGCAAAGTTTATCTTTAAAATACACGACAAAAGACAATGCTTCTGTATAAATGAATCAGACTTTATTTGAGCTACTCTAATACATTCCTAAGCTAAACACATGGAACTAAAATCAATGGACACGTGCACACACACACACACACACACACACACACACACACACACACACAAAAGGTTCAGGAAATGGGTTGCTGCGTTTGCATGAAGTTCCCAAAGTTCTAATACTCATTTTCTACGAGTTCTTTAAATTCAACCTGAGAAAACTCATAAAAGCAGAGACTTGGCCTATCTTTACTGCTTAAAATGCTGCAATTCATCGCCAGTTCAGCAAGAAATGGTGATTTGTTTGTCACTTGCGTTCAAGTTGATAGCTGACAACAGGCTTCCTGGATGGCTTGAGGTTGGTTTCCTTGTGACGTGACGACGCGCTGGAAGTTCTTCTCAGATTCTGTTTGCAAAGACTAAGCTTTGAAGATTTCTGCAGTCACAAAGTTTGAAAAAGTTTTTTCTGGAGTCTCACTAGCCTGATGTTATAGCTGTGAGCGCTTTGGAGAGAGCAAGCCAACCTCGAAGGCTTTGTGTCCACTTTTAAGCAGGCTGATTTTGGTCTATTATTTTGGCGACCTTCCAATCAAATTTTGGTGCAGGGCTTTAACCACGCCCCATACTGTTCCTCTTCAGACACAAATTAACCTAATATTTAATCTTCCACATGGGGAATATCTCTGCATGTTCTGTTAAAAATGTCACCTTATGAACACTGTATATAATATGCACTTTTCATTCATTTCAACATTCTGCATTTAAAATAAGCTTCCTTTCAATACCAAACTTCACATAGTTCACACGTATGTTAATAGCTTTCTCTGCTAAAAAAATTTTAAAAAAAAAAGTTATACAACATTGATTAGACTTCATTGGTTACAATAACACATCAAACAGAAAGCATATTATTTGGGAGTATATTGATCCAGACTTGAAAATGCAGAAGAGCAGGAAGCGAGTCATGGGATGGTCACGTTGTATGATGTCCGGTGGCTGCATGCCTGAGGGTATCAGTGAATTGTCCTTTTCCGGTGGATACACTACAGTCCATACATAGCGATCACGAGGTGCTTCTCCTCGGCCCGTGTTGTAAGAAAAGATCTATTGTCATCCTCCTGATTGAGTTAGTTATTATCCCTCTTCTAAGTAGATAACGAAGAGGCGCTGACAGGAACTGACTCAGAATACTGACGCCAAGTGATAGTGATGATTAGTTTAGACCTTGTGATGGTTTGGAGGGGGGAGATTTTAGATTCTTCTTAGAATGAGTTTGTTTGATAGCTCATTGTGGGATAGTCTATATATATGAAATTCCTACACCTCATCAGGTACATTGTTAAGGCAGATGCCAGGCCCGACACCAACATGGCCATTTTCAAGACGTATGTCCTGAAAAGACTTCTGCTGTGGGCACCAGTGTACGTCAACCTGCACCTCCATCTGCAACTTCCAGTGTCTCTGCACCTCCACCTGCAATCTCTAGTACCTCTGCACCTCCACCTGGAGCCTTCCAAACAGGTGTACAGCAGACCGCCACTGTGAAAGTACCTCCTCAGTTAGCAGAACCCCCAGCCAAACGTTCGGCTAGAAGGCAGCTTTTCGCTATTGGTAAGTAACACCATCTTACATACTTCTGTCACCTTGTATTGTTCACAGTAATAGTTTTAACATTTGTGCTCCAGGCACTTTCGTTCCCACTGCTGAAGATGATGATGAGGATCTGGTGGAGGATCCTGCTGCATCAAAATGTGAAGCGCAGCTAAATACAGGTGTGACAAATGACACAAATGCAAATATTATAAGAATGTTTTGTGAAAACACACTGAGAAGCGTTATTTTTATTTATTTATTTTTTTTAAATCAACATTTTTATTTATTTATTTTTTTTTTTTTACAATACAGATTTATGTCACATCATGCTTCAAGCGGGATGCATTCTTTGAGTGCACTTCTTCAAAACCTTAAGGATGTCCAAAGGTGTCAGTGTATTTATTTGCGTTTCCGAACTGTTGTTAAACAATCACCGGATAACTTTTTCACACGGCTTGCTCTACTCACTCACTCTTTAGCTCCCCCTGAGCAGACATGATGGTGGAGATTCAATTTTCTAATGATTAGAGGGACAGTTTTTCCTTACTGTATTTGTGCGCATGTTTCATGTCTGTGGGCATCATTGCTTTATACTGAACCCATCACACCTCATTTTCCTTACTCTATTCCATCTGGTCTTCAATAAAGTGTACACTGTGTTCTTTGCTTCTTAACACTAGTACCATTTTCTTCACTAATTATTAGCTCACTGCGATTTCACTTGAGGGTACTCGGTGGGAGCACTCATATTGGCGGTACAATACTTTAAATCAGAAAAATCACCGTTTACACTTATCAGCTGGATACCACTCAGGACCAATAGCATGAACTATCTTATGATACAGACAATGACCTAAAGTCGACCTGTAATGCAAATCTCTTAGCTCTTGAACTGAGGGAATTGGCCTTAAAAACTGACGAAATTGTTTCTCCCTATCAAACCACTCATCTCCCATAGCAACATCAGATACCTGCGGCCACATGTAAACTCGATGCGGCTGGAAATCTTTCCACACTAGATCATCAATCGTCTGAGGTTCTCGCATCAGAGTTTTCCTACTGACAATAATCTCTTAACACAAGTGAAACACATTCAAATGCACCCACGCAGTGACCTTATAGAACATTGAAGTGGGGCTATAACACTTACTTTTGTGATGGTCGTGTAGTTATTCCATTTTGATAATGGATTTGTTAGCTAGTAGCATAGCAATTTCATTTTGTAACAAAAACATCTACAAAATTAGCCCAAAAGCATATACTTCTTCAATGGCTGAAACAATTCTTCCATCAGTCTACAGCCTCTCGCAACCCCTGCAAGCATAATTAAATATCTTTTCCCTTTAAGGACTAAACTGGAACTGCATATCCTACAGAGCATGTAGTGCATTGGTGGTCTTCATGGCCTTAGACAAATGTCTTTACCTGTCTTCAACAGCTATAATGGCTTTTTGTTAAATTGGTCATATCAGAAAATGAGCTCATTACTAGAAAAAATACTTATTTATTCTCTGGAAGCCGGGCTAAATGAATAAACACCGTTATTGCATTCCTGACAGGGGTCAGACCCTCAGTCACCTCACAGATATTGTCTATAACCTAAATACCAGGCTAAATACACTGGTTTTACAAAAACTATTATTTCTATTATATGGTGCAAGAAGAGGGATTGCAAATCCACTCATTCATTCCCCCATTAGAAACCATGTTGGGGTTCAAAACAAAATGTTAGTCTAATTTAAAATAAACCATAAATAAGTAAGACCCAGATTAAGCCATCTTTAAAAATAGAAATTAAAGGATTAATAATCATTATTTCCTTGAAAACCTACAACAGTTCCTAATTTTTACTTAATAGCCCTTTTATTAAGTTTTACTTTCATCAAAGATCCATTTGCAATCATCATAGCCCACATATTATTAAACATTAAACATAAATGAACATAAACCTAAACTTGTCAATGTTAAAAACATTTGGTCCAAATTAATCAAAGTATATAACCTCAAATATAGAACTAACTTGTTCAGTTATTGCCTTGCATATCTTTATATCATAACATTACTGTTAATTATACTCAATGCATAATTATTTGTAATGTCAGTGTTCTCAGATTATCATGCCATATTACTGTACTCATACTAAATTAATAGCATATTCAGAAGCAAATTCTCAGGACCTTGTGTAAAGTCAATTTAGTTCTGACTGTCTTGTCTGTTAAAAATGCTTACAGATCAGCTACCTGATCAGTCTTCAAAAACTCTTCATTCATATTTGTCATTTGGCAGTGATACTTATTGAATCAAAATTGTTATAAACTGAGCAAAAACAGACAGATTTCACAATCCTATCAAACAGTACTACTGCTCAGATCTAAACTGCCAATTTTTCATTAAAAGGCCTCCTCAGTTCTCCATCAACTGGTTAGCCAGCAGATCCAAAACTTTTTGTTAACTTATCTCTGTTCTACATCAACCAAACTATTACGTCACTCAGACCTTGAGGACACACACAGACAGCCTTATAGCTGCTTTGGCGTTTAACCCATATTACCTAAACTGTATTCACTCCTTTGTTTTCCCACCAGCCTTTCTTTATGTGAGGGTTCTCTCTGGATAATTTGGTTAGTGACTTAGCCAGTGTGTCACTGTTTCTCTGCCATCAAGTCTAAAATATTTACCTTCACCATTCGAATAACAAAGCATTAAATTGTTTAATTTTAGACCCTCAGTTGAATTTAGACATGGGTTTTTAACCCATTATGGACGGCAATCTTCAATTTCACAAATCCAAATCAGATAAACACTCTTAAACATATTAATCCAGAGAGTGATTCAAATCAGCATTATAAAGGCCAAAAGAAGTCGTTATTACCTGTAGCCGACAGAGCTGGATAACCAATCCACTTAAAGCTCGTCCCATGTTCTGTATTCTCTTTTTGTCAGATTCACTCAGAATTATCGACTTCTGTAAAGCCATTTCATTGAACCCATCTGTAATAGTAAAACCCTCATTCCAGAGGTTAGTGATGCAATCTACACTAAACAGGAAAAGAATCTTTTTTTTTTTTTTTTTGAGGCAGATTGCTGTAACTTCTTACAGTTCCCCTCTTAATGATGCTCTAGGCCTATATCAAGCATCCGCTCAACTCCACTACCATCTCACATATAACACCTCCCTTCTGGGCAGGTGCCCAATGGCGGTGACCCCCTTCCTTAGGTTGTCCCCTATTGGCCAGAAGAGGATCTTACCCGTCATTGAGAAACCACCTCATGCACACTGGAAACCGCTCTTTCCCGTTGCAACATCCTTGACAATTTTCTTCCAGAATCCGGTATTTTCTGCAGCTGAGGAAAGGTGCACTCAAGAACCATGAGAGCCATTGACACCACCTACTAGTGTTAAAACACTGAGACCGGTTAATCAGAGCAATATTTTAATTACTAAATTCAATTGGATATCTTCAAACCATCATGCTGAGATTAATCAGTGAATTTTGATATCACACCCATCCATTCAGTGTAATGTTCTGCTACATCTGTAGCCGGAGCCATCGGTCCAATGGTGGAGACTAAAAATAAGACAGATAAGTTACTGGTCATAGAACAAGCTGCAATACATCTTTTTGACTATTCAAAATCATTACTTATATAACTCAACGTCTGCATTGTGATTCTGAAGACTTCATGTTTCTTCAACAATAGCCCCTAGATTGTTATTCATTATTTTTACAATCTCATATTTCTTAAATGCACTGAGCAGTTGAAACTTTTAACTACCAATTGCCCTCTTAATGCATAAAATCTGAACTCCTTGCATCATGTCCTTTGCATCTCAATGTCTATGGTTTGACTGAAACACTGTGCTTTACTATAAATAGCTTATCACTTATGACACAGGCTCAGATAACAGCATTTTAGCTGACTTTGAATGAGAGAGAGAACTCTGAGGGATTCAGGACTGGTAGCAATGCATTTTCATTAGCTTTTAACAATTTCCTTGTACTATCTTTTTACTCTAGCCCAGCTTAAAACTTGTCATAGCTGACATGCATTTTCAACTAAACATCTTTATTTTTGTCTTTTTACTTCATTCTTGCAACTCAAAGTTTTCTTTAAAGTTATTTCTTTTGCAGTCCTTGTCAGAACATTTACATCAACTTATACTTATTCATTCACTTAGTTCTGGCCATGGCTTTTGGAATTTCAACAATGGTTTTAAATCTGTCAGGGGTTATCTGACCCAATATGTTACTTCGGGTCATGCTAGCTGTGCTTTCTTCAAATTAACTTTGAAACCCCCGTTTATGTTAGTTGTTTACAACATTATCAGCTCATATGCAAACAATCATTTTTCACTGGAAATTGGCATTTAGCTATGATGCTGAGTGGCTACATTTTTGCAATCCGACAGTAAAATTACTCTTTTGCCCAAACATCAGTAAATATAGAAATTACAAATTATCACTCAGAACATGTCTCTGTTACTTTTACAGCTTAATCAAGAGTCATGATGGGGGCCAGCATGAGATAAAAACAACTGTTTCATTGCAGTCAAATGCAATCTTATCTTCTAAAGCAAAACATAAACTTCTAAGTTTTTCCAAAATGCTACTGCTAATTTTTGTGCCTACACAGTCTTTTAATCAACCCAGAATTCTGTCCAGAATATTATTAGGGCTTGCAACAACTATACAGCAACTGGATCAGATTTATGATATCATTCTTTGTCACTTAAACCTTCTATGCACAAATAATCAGATTAAATCACCACTCAGTTACTTCTGGGATTATTTTTAACAAATAGCCACTTTACACATCTGAAAATAGGCACATACATTTAGAAAATTTTATCTCTCTGGTTCTTTCTTTGTAGCCAATCAAGTTTTTGTTTTAACTTTCCAATCAGAATCAAAGCCCAGACTGACTATTCTTTCAGCAAATTCAGAGAATATCTTTAAAGTGAGAGCTTCAGAGCCGAGCTGCTTACAGCATTTGCTCTCTTCTGTTTCATTATTTCTATCAGGACTAAGCAAGTTACCAACTTTGTCAGTCTTATTTCTAGCACAGCTGAAAACCAAAAAGAGATGATATCAGCAAGAGATTGAGGCGGCGATCTTACCAATAGCGCTTGACTTCTGCAAGATGAAACTGCAAAGTATATTCCAGAATTTCCATATACTGGTCCAATCCAAATAGGCTCATAAAAACAAATTTTTTTAATTACAAAATTTTAGTAATTAAAATATCTATATATTCATATGTGCACATATAAATTATCGCTATTTATTTATAATAGTAGGTTTTGGGTATTCTGTTCCCTAACCACTGACCTGACCTAGTCACTAAAATTCGGGGCGCCGCTGTCTGATATCCAAGTCTATCTCTAAGACCTATAGATGTGCACACGGACACCTTTACACTCACAAAGAGACTTGACGTTACAGGTGTACCGTAACACCTTTACACTCACAAAGAGACTTAACGTTACAGGTGTACCGTAATTATGGCACCAGTATTCTCAAACCATAATATCTGGTGCCGCTCACTCACGTCTGAGCGAGTTCACCGCTCTTACTCCTCTCGTACCCCCTCCGCTCACAGACAGTCCCTAACCAGGAAATTAAATATATAAAATCTTTCCTACCTTGGTTTGTTGATTGATCAGGGATGTCACCAAAGAACAATTGCCCGCATTCTCCGCCATTTTAACTGCTGGGGAATAACAGTTAAAACCCAAGGACCAGGTATGAAGAACAAAGACCAAGAGTCAAAGAGATGCGATTCAATTGAAGAAATTTACTGAAGAACATAGTTTGCAGTTACAACTGTAACACTCGCAAAAAGTTTGTCGGCCGCTCTGATTACAATTCAAATTCTCCCACAATTATACCCTAACAGAGGTTGCTAATTGCATCAATACATAGGTCAGCAACATTCTGGTTGGTTCTAAAAACTAGATAAACTTAGACAGTTTCCACATATGGATGTAAACGCTTCAAGCATATCTCCAACTGATTGGGCAGACGTCAGCGATCAGGGATCATACAAGATAAGTGTCTTCCAGACACCTATTCTTAATCAGGATAGCAGCAGCTGGCAGAGACAGTCTTCTAACACAGAGAGAGAGAGAGCTACCAGCACACATACATACATACAGAGCACTTATCAGAACTTCAAGGCCGTCTAGCCCTAGCTAGAATTTTATCAGTATGGTTCATTACACAAACTCTATGCAGTCATCATCTCAGAGAGTAGAAGTACAGAATAAAGTAGGATTCTTTAATATCTCTTAAGCACACACGTAAGTCTCAGATACTGTTGCTCACATAGATGGGAGGTCACCCTGACCTCCTGACATGGCTCTGTGACCTTTAGGGAAGATCTCGGCATGTAAAGCATAAGGTTACACATTTCACTCTTGCTGCACTGCTCTAATGAAAGACCAAAAACTTCTATCCATAACTTGATTAATAGTTGGACAAGAAATATTAATAAATTAATAAATATAAGAAGGAAGGATATGGTCAGATCGGCTTCCACTCCATCCTCTCCTTCACTGGAAAGATCATCTTCCACCTTTCCAGCATGAGTGGATCCGGAACACACTATTTAAGGCCAACCCGTGAACCGGCAAGCCAGAGCTAGTGTCCAAGCTGAAGCTTTGGTGGTATCCTCCTCAGCCCCCTTTAATTCACACTCAGCCACCCGCCTCACCTGACCTCTTCTTCTGTGGGCCTCTTTTCTTATGGATGCCGCTGAAGATGGGGTTATTTCCTCTTGTCTGTGTTCGACCCAGACTGTGGTAAGCACAGAATAACAGCGGCAGGACTGTGC
This sequence comes from Spinibarbus caldwelli, assembly GCA_039654775.1. Taxonomy (NCBI): domain Eukaryota; kingdom Metazoa; phylum Chordata; class Actinopteri; order Cypriniformes; family Cyprinidae; genus Spinibarbus; species Spinibarbus caldwelli. The sequence goes on from CM077254.1 coordinate 23,331,960, forward strand.
GCAAGGTCTTGGACATCGACGGGTGATATGACCTTGCCACTGAGTATCTGGAGTGCAAATACTGCAAAAAGAAGTATACCGTCTGATCCGAGGTCATCTTAGGACAGGTGGATATGGGCCATCGCAGTCAGGTTCCAGCTTTGCTGACATACAGGTAATTCATAATGACAATCATTCATTATTAGGTGCTTTTATTTACATCAACTCCGGAGGGAGTTGGCACTGCAATCGCTTTTGGGGCTCACTGCCAAAAAGTTTTCAGAACGTGTCCTGTGCAAATTGGTGGCAAAATAGGTCCCACCGAGATTTAAACTCAGATCGCTGGTGGTCCAGAGTGCTAACCATTACACCATGGAACCTTGACAGCAACAGATGTTGCTCACAGGGCTGCAAAGACTAAATCACTTACAGGGTCGCCAGCAGCAACAACGAACTTGTGCTTTTTTTTTTTCTTATTTTGCCGCAAGAAAGCACTCAGGTTCCACCGAGATTTGAACTCGGATCGCTGGAATCAAAGTCCAGAGTGCTAACCATTACACCATGAAACCTTGACAGCAACAGATGTTGCTCACAGGGCTGCAAAGACTAAATCACTTACAGGGTCGCCAGCAGCAACAACGAACTTGTGCTTTTTTTTTTTCTTATTTTGCCGCAAGAAAGCACTCAGGTTCCACCGAGATTTGAACCATTACACCATGGAACCAACACTGCTTCAAGCTGGTCTTCTGGGAGGCAGATAGCGCTGTGGCTGTGGGGAAGCAGTTAGACAGTGGGGTTGGATCCCAGTGAATTTTGGTCTCTGGCCCCCTTGAACAACAGGAAAAAAGAGGGGACATCTGCCGAAACCCGGGATCGAACCAGGGACCTTCAGATCTTCAGTCTATCTCTTTCCCACCTGAGCTATTTCTACATGTATTTCTTTGTCATTATGGCAAACTTGTCCACTTACTGTTTCCAGATCCATCACCGCAGTCCACTTTACCTCCTCCAGTAACAGAACTCCCAGCCCGAAGCTCCACACCGGCCCAAAGGCAGCTTTTCTTACATACATTTGTCTCTGTATATTGCTTAACATTTGTGCTCCAGGCACTTCCGTTCCCACTGCTGAAGGCGATGATGAGGAGCTGGTATTTGCTGCATCACAATGTGAAACGCAGCTAAATACAGGTGTGGCATATGACTCAAATGCACATATTATAATAATGTTTTGTGAAAACACTCTGAAAAGCATTATTTAAAAAAAAATCAACATTTCTAAATATTTTTTTGTTTACAATATAGAATTATGTCACATCAAGCCTCAAGCGGGATGCATTCTTTGAGTGCACTTCTTCTAAACCATAAGGATGTCCAAAGTGTCAGAGTATTTATTTGCGTTTCCGAACTTACCCGTTGTTAAACACTCACCGGATAACTTTTTCACACCGCTTGCTCTACTCACTCACTCTTTAGCTCCCCCTCAGCAGACAGGATGGTGGAGATTCTTTGTTCTAATGATTAGAGGGACACTTTTCCTTACTGTATCTGTGTCCATGCTTCATGTCTGTGGACATCATTACTTTATGCTGAATTCATCACACCTCATTTTCATTACTCCATTCCATCTGATCCTTAATAAAGTGTACACTGTATTCTTTGCTTCTTAACACTAGTACCATTTTCTTCACTAATTAATACTTGTCCAAAATTACTGCTTCGCACGCTATTTGTGGGCTGCATTTATGGCATATTACTATCAAATGCAACAGTCATCCTTATATTGTTGTTTTACTGTTCACTCAGAGGCCTGTGCCGGTCCGTCTCCATCAGCGGAAGCAGCCAAAACACCAGATCCTCCACATCATCAGCCACCAGCTGAGCTTCCAAGTCACTGGAAAGATCATCTTCCACCTTTCCAGCATGAGTGGATCTGGAACACTCTATTTAAGGCCAACCCGTGAACCGGCAAGCCAGAACTAGTGTCCCAGCTGAAGCTTTGGTGGTATCCTCCTCAGCCCCCTTTAATTCACACTCAGCCACCCGCCTCACCTGCCCTTTTTTCTTATGAATGCCGCAGAAGATGTTGTTGTTTCCTCTTGCCTGTGGTAAGCACAGACTAACAGCGGCAGGACTTTACCGTACCGTGCACAAGGTCTTGGACATCGACGGTTGGTATGACCTTGCCACTGAGTATCTGGAGTGCAAACATTGCAAGAAGAAGTATCCCGCCTGGTCCGAGGACATCTTAGGACAGCTGGATATGGGCCACCGCAGTCAGTTTCCAGCTTTGCTGACATACAGGTAATTCATAATGACAATCATTCATTATTAGGCGCTTTTCTTTTTTTTGCATGATTATACTGTTGTTTCCTTAGATACTCATGTGACAACCGGGTGCTGAGGATGATGAGGACACTGGGTAACAGTGTGACTCAGCTTTACAAGAAGCTGATGGAACAGCACAGTGAGGAATGTACACAGCGTGTCCTGCAGTACCTGGCTGCCTGTGAACCATTCAAAACGTCCTCCCTTGTGCAGCCTCCTGTGTTTGCTGAGCCTCCCCTTTACCTGCCCTGCCTAAACCTAAGTGGCTGTTAGCCGTGTATGCCAGGGATGTTCTGGGACGACTGCACGAGGTCAAGACCAAATTAACATCTGTCTTTGGCTGTGTTTTCAAGATGGACTCCACAAAAAAGGTATTTTTTTCAGCCCTGTTTATGTCCAGAAATTTGGCAGATATGGATGTGTGTGCGTAAATAATGAACATAGTTTTTGACCCTTTTATTTTTCCCAATAGGTCACAAAGAAACTTACCGGTGCATGGCCAACACGGCCAAGTCCTCGTCTCTGTGCTGACAACCGCCGAGGGACATGGACTGGACCCCATGGCAGCTGGCTTGATGAAATGCTACCGGGAGGCAGGAGAGGCAGCCCCAAAAGTGATGTACGTGGACAAAGATTGCTGCAGTCAGCATGGCCAGTCTCGAGTGAAGATCATGTTTTCGGAGTGGGTTGAGTTTGAAGTGCGCCTCGACATCTGGCATTTCATGCGGCGATTTGCTTCAGGTGTCACGACAGAGGCTCATCCGCTCTATGGGATCTTCATGGCACGTCTGTCCGCTTGCATCTTTCAGTGCGATCCAGACGATGTGGCTCCTCTTCGCCGTTCAAAGGAGGGTGAGCTGGCAGCAAAGAAGACTGGCCACATCTCAGAAAGGGCGGTCAGTGCTCTCATTACCCGGAGGGAGTTGGCACTGCACTCGCTTTTGGGGCTCACTGCCAAAAAGTTTTCAGAGCGTGTCCTGTGCAAATTGGTGGCAAAACAGGTCCCACTGAGATCGCTGGATTCAGAGTCCAGAGTGCTAACCATTACACCATGGAACCTTGACAGCAACAGCTGTTGCTCACAGGGCTGCAAAGACTAAATCACATACAGGCTCGCCAGCAGAAACAACGAGCTTGTGTTTTTTTTGGCCGCAAGAAAGCAAACAGGTTCCACCGAGATTTGAACTCGGATCGCTGGATTCAGAGTCCAGAGTGCTAACCATTACACCATGGAACCTTGACAGCAACAGATGTTGCTCACAGGGCTGCAAAGACTAAATCACTTACAGGGTCGCCAGCAGCAACAACGAACTTGTGCTTTTTTTTTTTGCTTTTTTTGCCACAAGAAAGCACTCAGGTTCCACCGAGATTTGAACTCGGATCGCTGGATTCAAAGCCCAGAGTGCTAACCATTACACCATGGAACCAACACTGCTTCAAGCTGGTCTTCTGGGAGGCAGATAGCGCTGTGGCTGTGGGGAAGCAGTTAGACAGTGGGGTTGGATCCCAGTGAATTTTGGTCTCTGGCCCCCTTGAACAAAAGGAAAAGACAGGGGACATCTGCCCAAACCCGGGACCTTTAGATCTTCAGTCTACCTCTTTCCCAACTGAGCTATTTCGGCCACAGTCACATGCTCTTTAGCCAGCGAGGATTTCCGTGAGACCATCCATCACTTTGCCAGAAGAGCAGAGCTGAGAACAAAAGATCTTGGCCCGTACGTGGATCGGACCCACGATCTCGGGGATATTGGCTCCACACTCTAACCAACTGAGCTAACCGACCCAGCTTTCTTTCCTGTTTTCACCATGAGAAGATGATGGCTGCATCAAAGCTCCAAAACAAATGGCTAGTAAAGTGTGTTAACATATGACAAAGATTTTTGGTCCACATTATCTTTAAGGTGTCTAGTATTGAATTCACAGTTATTCAGTTTTGTTGAGTGTGGTCATAGAATGAGTAAATATTCCGGTGGGATAACAGTGAATTTAAGTATACAATATAATCCAATTGCAGTTGTTAGTGAAAACTGCACTAAAATGTTGCAATGACAAATATTGCACTGTATTAAAAGTTCAAATATTACAAATAAGTTACAATATTGATGTTGTAAAGTGAGACCCCAGTGACCAGTTTTTAGTACTGGCTCGCTGCAAACTTCAGTTTGGGAAGTACCAGGGCCAGAGATTTAGATGGCTCCTGGAAACTCTCTGGGGTACACAGTGTATTTGGTGCTCAGCATTTCCAAAGAGTCAGCGCAAACAATCCCCCTGTCAGACAATAAACAACTGTTCCTACAGTACACTTCTCATATTAGAGAGATGGCAGAAGAAGTGGAGAAGTTTTAGAGGAAGCAGGAAATGCAAGCAGAAGCCCGGGCAACTGGAGACCAGGGCTGCTTGATGGTGGAGTTTGGTGACTTCCAGGGCCGGTCCATGAAAGATGTTTATGAGGACCAGAGCAAGAAGGCCCAAGCCCTCATCAGGTACCTGGTTAAAGCAGATGTCAGGCCCAACACCAACATGGCTATTTTCAAGACGTATGTCCTGAAAAGACAGGCTTCTGCTGTGGGCACCAGTGTACGTCAGCCTGCACCTCCACCCGCAGCCTCCAGTGCCTCTGCACCTCCACCTGCAGCCATCCAAATAGGTGTACAGCAGACCGCCACAGTGAAAGCGCTGCTGACACATGGCAAACATTGGTCTCCTTCACAGGTGGCAAGAAAACTCATGTCACCAGTTAAACACCGTGAGTAGAAGTGAGAATACTCAGTTTTCCCTACAGCAGTTCTACATGTATTCGTTTGTCATTATGGCAAACTTGTCCACTTACTGTTTCCAGATCCATCACCGCAGTCCACTTTACCTCCTCCAGTAACAGAACTCCCAGCCCGAAGCTCCACACCGGCCCAAAGGCAGCTTTTCTTACATACATTTGTCTCTGTATATTGCTTAACATTTGTGCTCCAGGCACTTCCGTTCCCACTGCTGAAGGCGATGATGAGGAGCTGGTATTTGCTGCATCACAATGTGAAACGCAGCTAAATACAGGTGTGGCATATGACTCAAATGCACATATTATAATAATGTTTTGTGAAAACACTCTGAGAAGCATTATTTAAAAAAAAATCAACATTTCTAAATATTTTTTTATTTACAATATAGAATTATGTCACATCAAGCCTCAAGCGGGATGCATTCTTTGAGTGCACTTCTTCTAAACCATAAGGATGTCCAAAGTGTCAGAGTATTTATTTGCGTTTCCGAACTTACCCGTTGTTAAACACTCACCGGATAACTTTTTCACACCGCTTGCTCTACTCACTCACTCTTTAGCTCCCCCTCAGCAGACAGGATGGTGGAGATTCTTTGTTCTAATGATTAGAGGGACAGTTTTCCTTACTGTATCTGTGTCCATGCTTCATGTCTGTGGACATCATTACTTTATGCTGAATTCATCACACCTCATTTTCATTACTCCATTCCATCTGATCCTTAATAAAGTGTACACTGTATTCTTTGCTTCTTAACACTAGTACCATTTTCTTCACTAATTAATACTTGTCCAAAATTACTGCTTCGCACGCTATTTGTGGGCTGCATTTATGGCATATTACTATCAAATGCAACAGTCATCCTTATATTGTTGTTTTACTGTTCACTCAGAGGCCTGTGCCGGTCCGTCTCCATCAGCGGAAGCAGCCAAAACACCAGATCCTCCACATCATCAGCCACCAGCTGAGCTTCCAAGTCACTGGAAAGATCATCTTCCACCTTTCCAGCATGAGTGGATCTGGAACACTCTATTTAAGGCCAACCCGTGAACCGGCAAGCCAGAACTAGTGTCCCAGCTGAAGCTTTGGTGGTATCCTCCTCAGCCCCCTTTAATTCACACTCAGCCACCCGCCTCACCTGGCCTTTTTTCTTATGAATGCCGCAGAAGATGTTGTTGTTTCCTCTTACCTGTGGTAAGCACAGACTAACAGCGGCAGGACTTTACCGTACCGTGCACAAGGTCTTGGACATCGACGGTTGGTATGACCTTGCCACTGAGTATCTGGAGTGCAAACATTGCAAGAAGAAGTATCCCGCCTGGTCCGAGGACATCTTAGGACAGCTGGATATGGGCCACCGCAGTCAGTTTCCAGCTTTGCTGACATACAGGTAATTCATAATGACAATCATTCATTATTAGGCGCTTTTCTTTTTTTTGCATGATTATACTGTTGTTTCCTTAGATACTCATGTGACAACCGGGTGCTGAGGATGATGAGGACACTGGGTAACAGTGTGACTCAGCTTTACAAGAAGCTGATGGAACAGCACAGTGAGGAATGTACACAGCGTGTCCTGCAGTACCTGGCTGCCTGTGAACCATTCACAAGGTCCTCCCTTGTGCAGCCTCCTGTGTTTGCTGAGCCTCCCCTTTACCTGCCCTGCCTAAACCTAAGTGGCTGTTAGCCGTGTATGCCAGGGATGTTCTGGGACGACTGCACGAGGTCAAGACCAAATTAACATCTGTCTTTGGCTGTGTTCTCAAGATGGACTCCACAAAAAAGGTATTTTTTTCAGCCCTGTTTATATCCAGAAATTTGCCAGATATGGATGTGTGTGCGTAAATAATGAACATAGTTTTTGACCCTTTTATTTTTCCCAATAGGTCACAAAGAAACTTGCCGGTGCATGGCCAACACGGCCAAGTCCTCGTCTCTGTGCTGACAACCGCCGAGGGACATGGACTGGACCCCATGGCAGCTGGCTTGATGAAATGCTACCGGGAGGCAGGAGAGGCAGCCCCAAAAGTGATGTACGTGGACAAAGATTGCTGCAGTCAGCATGGCCAGTCTCGAGTGAAGATCATGTTTTCGGAGTGGGTTGAGTTTGAAGTGCGCCTCGACATCTGGCATTTCATGCGGCGATTTGCTTCAGGTGTCACGACAGAGGCTCATCCGCTCTATGGGATCTTCATGGCACGTCTGTCCGCTTGCATCTTTCAGTGGGATCCAGACGATGTGGCTCCTCTTCGCCGTTCAAAGGAGGGTGAGCTGGCAGCAAAGAAGACTGGCCACATCTCAGAAAGGGCGGTCAGTGCTCTCATTACCCGGAGGAAGTTGGCACTGCACTCGCTTTTGGGGCTCACTGCCAAAAAGTTTTCAGAGCGTGTCCTGTGCAAATTGGTGGCAAAACAGGTCCCACTGAGATCGCTGGATTCAGAGTCCAGAGTGCTAACCATTACACCATGGAACCTTGACAGCAACAGCTGTTGCTCACAGGGCTGCAAAGACTAAATCACATACAGGCTCGCCAGCAGAAACAACGAGCTTGTGTTTTTTTGGCCGCAAGAAAGCAAACAGGTTCCACCGAGATTTGAACTCGGATCGCTGGATTCAGAGTCCAGAGTGCTAACCATTACACCATGGAACCTTGACAGCAGCAGATGTTGCTCACAGGGCTGCAAAGACTAAATCACTTACAGGGTCGCCAGCAGCAACAACGAACTTGTGCTTTTTTTTTTTCTTTTTTTGCCGCAAGAAAGCACTCAGGTTCCACCGAGATTTGAACTCGGATCGCTGGATTCAAAGCCCAGAGTGCTAACCATTACACCATGGAACCAACACTGCTTCAAGCTGGTCTTCTGGGAGGCAGATAGCGCTGTGGCTGTGGGGAAGCAGTTAGACAGTGGGGTTGGATCCCAGTGAATTTTGGTCTCTGGCCCCCTTGAACAAAAGGAAAAGACAGGGGACATCTGCCCAAACCCGGGATCAAACCAGGGACCTTTAGATCTTCAGTCTACCTCTTTCCCAACTGAGCTATTTCGGCCACAGTCACATGCTCTTTAGCCAGCGAGGATTTCCGTGAGACCATCCATCACTTTGCCAGAAGAGCAGAGCTGAGAACAAAAGATCTTGGCCCGTACGTGGATCGGACCCACGATCTCGGGGATATTGGCTCCACACTCTAACCAACTGAGCTAACCGACCCAGCTTTCTTTCCTGTTTTCACCATGAGAAGATGATGGCTGCATCAAAGCTCCAAAACAAATGGCTAGTAAAGTGTGTTAACATATGACAAAGATTTTTGGTCCACATTATCTTTAAGGTGTCTAGTATTGAATTCACAGTTATTCAGTTTTGTTGAGTGTGGTCATAGAATGAGTAAATATTCCGGTGGGATAACAGTGAATTTAAGTATACAATATAATCCAATTGCAGTTTTTAGTGAAAACTGCACTAAAATGTTGCAATGACAAATATTGCACTGTATTAAAAGTTCAAATATTACAAATAAGTTACATATTGATGTTGTAAAGTGAGACCCCAGTGACCAGTTTTTAGTACTGGCTCGCTGCAAACTTCAGTTTGGGAAGTACCAGGGCCAGAGATTTAGATGGCTCCTGGAAACTCTCTGGGGTACACAGTGTATTTGGTGCTCAGCATTTCCAAAGAGTCAGCGCAAACAATCCCCCTGTCAGACAATAAACAACTGTTCCTACAGTACACTTCTCATATTAGAGAGATGGCAGAAGAAGTGGAGAAGTTTTAGAGGAAGCAGGAAATGCAAGCAGAAGCCCGGGCAACTGGAGACCAGGGCTGCTTGATGGTGGAGTTTGGTGACTTCCAGGGCCGGTCCATGAAAGATGTTTATGAGGACCAGAGCAAGAAGGCCCAAGCCCTCATCAGGTACCTGGTTAAAGCAGATGTCAGGCCCAACACCAACATGGCTATTTTCAAGACGTATGTCCTGAAAAGACAGGCTTCTGCTGTGGGCACCAGTGTACGTCAGCCTGCACCTCCACCCGCAGCCTCCAGTGCCTCTTGCACCTCCACCTGCAGCCATCCAAATAGGTGTACAGCAGACCGCCACAGTGAAAGCGCTGCTGACACATGGCAAACATTGGTCTCCTTCACAGGTGGCAAGAAAACTCATGTCACCAGTTAAACCCCGTGAGTAGAAATGAGAATACTCAGTTTTCCCTACAGCAGTTCTACATGTATTCATTTGTCATTATGGCAAACTTGTCCACTTACTGTTTCCAGATCCATCACCGCAGTCCACTTTACCTCCTCCAGTAACAGAACTCCCAGCCCGAAGCTCCACACCGGCCCAAAGGCAGCTTTTCTTACATACATTTGTCTCTGTATATTGCTTAACATTTGTGCTCCAGGCACTTCCGTTCCCACTGCTGAAGGCGATGATGAGGAGCTGGTATTTGCTGCATCACAATGTGAAACGCAGCTAAATACAGGTGTGGCATATGACTCAAATGCACATATTATAATAATGTTTTGTGAAAACACTCTGAGAAGCATTATTTAAAAAAAAATCAACATTTCTAAATATTTTTTGTTTACAATACAGAATTATGTCACATCAAGCCTCAAGCGGGATGCATTCTTTGAGTGCACTTCTTCTAAACCATAAGGATGTCCAAAGTGTCAGAGTATTTATTTGCGTTTCCGAACTTACCCGTTGTTAAACACTCACCGGATAACTTTTTCACACCGCTTGCTCTACTCACTCACTCTTTAGCTCCCCCTCAGCAGACAGGATGGTGGAGATTCTTTGTTCTAATGATTAGAGGGACAGTTTTCCTTACTGTATCTGTGTCCATGCTTCATGTCTGTGGACATCATTACTTTATGCTGAATTCATCACACCTCATTTTCATTACTCCATTCCATCTGATCCTTAATAAAGTGTACACTGTATTCTTTGCTTCTTAACACTAGTACCATTTTCTTCACTAATTAATACTTGTCCAAAATTACTGCTTCGCACGCTATTTGTGGGCTGCATTTATGGCATATTACTATCAAATGCAACAGTCATCCTTATATTGTTGTTTTACTGTTCACTCAGAGGCCTGTGCCGGTCCGTCTCCATCAGCGGAAGCAGCCAAAACACCAGATCCTCCACATCATCAGCCACCAGCTGAGCTTCCAAGTCACTGGAAAGATCATCTTCCACCTTTCCAGCATGAGTGGATCTGGAACACTCTATTTAAGGCCAACCCGTGAACCGGCAAGCCAGAACTAGTGTCCCAGCTGAAGCTTTGGTGGTATCCTCCTCAGCCCCCTTTAATTCACACTCAGCCACCCGCCTCACCTGGCCTTTTTTCTTATGAATGCCGCAGAAGATGTTGTTGTTTCCTCTTACCTGTGGTAAGCACAGACTAACAGCGGCAGGACTTTACCGTACCGTGCACAAGGTCTTGGACATCGACGGTTGGTATGACCTTGCCACTGAGTATCTGGAGTGCAAACATTGCAAGAAGAAGTATCCCGCCTGGTCCGAGGACATCTTAGGACAGCTGGATATGGGCCACCGCAGTCAGTTTCCAGCTTTGCTGACATACAGGTAATTCATAATGACAATCATTCATTATTAGGCGCTTTTCTTTTTTTTGCATGATTATACTGTTGTTTCCTTAGATACTCATGTGACAACCGGGTGCTGAGGATGATGAGGACACTGGGTAACAGTGTGACTCAGCTTTACAAGAAGCTGATGGAACAGCACAGTGAGGAATGTACACAGCGTGTCCTGCAGTACCTGGCTGCCTGTGAACCATTCACAAGGTCCTCCCTTGTGCAGCCTCCTGTGTTTGCTGAGCCTCCCCTTTACCTGCCCTGCCTAAACCTAAGTGGCTGTTAGCCGTGTATGCCAGGGATGTTCTGGGACGACTGCACGAGGTCAAGACCAAATTAACATCTGTCTTTGGCTGTGTCTCAAGATGGACTCCACAAAAAAGGTATTTTTTTCAGCCCTGTTTATATCCAGAAATTTGCCAGATATGGATGTGTGTGCGTAAATAATGAACATAGTTTTTGACCCTTTTATTTTTCCCAATAGGTCACAAAGAAACTTGCCGGTGCATGGCCAACACGGCCAAGTCCTCGTCTCTGTGCTGACAACCGCCGAGGGACATGGACTGGACCCCATGGCAGCTGGCTTGATGAAATGCTACCGGGAGGCAGGAGAGGCAGCCCCAAAAGTGATGTACGTGGACAAAGATTGCTGCAGTCAGCATGGCCAGTCTCGAGTGAAGATCATGTTTTCGGAGTGGGTTGAGTTTGAAGTGCGCCTCGACATCTGGCATTTCATGCGGCGATTTGCTTCAGGTGTCACGACAGAGGCTCATCCGCTCTATGGGATCTTCATGGCACGTCTGTCCGCTTGCATCTTTCAGTGGGATCCAGACGATGTGGCTCCTCTTCGCCGTTCAAAGGAGGGTGAGCTGGCAGCAAAGAAGACTGGCCCACATCTCAGAAAGGGCGGTCAGGGCGGTCATTACCCGGAGGGAGTTGCACTGCACTCGCTTTTGGGGCTCACTGCCAAAAAGTTTTCAGAGCGTGTCCTGTGCAAATTGGTGGCAAAACAGGTCCCACTGAGATCGCTGGATTCAGAGTCCAGAGTGCTAACCATTACACCATGGAACCTTGACAGCAACAGCTGTTGCTCACAGGGCTGCAAAGACTAAATCACATACAGGCTCGCCAGCAGAAACAACGAGCTTGTGTTTTTTTGGCCGCAAGAAAGCAAACAGGTTCCACCGAGATTTGAACTCGGATCGCTGGATTCAGAGTCCAGAGTGCTAACCATTACACCATGGAACCTTGACAGCAGCAGATGTTGCTCACAGGGCTGCAAAGACTAAATCACTTACAGGGTCGCCAGCAGCAACAACGAACTTGTGCTTTTTTTTTTTCTTTTTTTGCCGCAAGAAAGCACTCAGGTTCCACCGAGATTTGAACTCGGATCGCTGGATTCAAAGCCCAGAGTGCTAACCATACACCATGGAACCAACACTGCTTCAAGCTGGTCTTCTGGGAGGCAGATAGCGCTGTGGCTGTGGGGAAGCAGTTAGACAGTGGGGTTGGATCCCAGTGAATTTTGGTCTCTGGCCCCCTTGAACAAAAGGAAAAGACAGGGGACATCTGCCGAAACCCGGGATCAAACCAGGGACCTTTAGATCTTCAGTCTACCTCTTTCCCAACTGAGCTATTTCGGCCACAGTCACATGCTCTTTAGCCAGCGAGGATTTCCGTGAGACCATCCATCACTTTGCCAGAAGAGCAGAGCTGAGAACAAAAGATCTTGGCCCGTACGTGGATCGGACCCACGATCTCGGGGATATTGGCTCCACACTCTAACCAACTGAGCTAACCGACCCAGCTTTCTTTCCTGTTTTCACCATGAGAAGATGATGGCTGCATCAAAGCTCCAAAACAAATGGCTAGTAAAGTGTGTTAACATATGACAAAGATTTTTGGTCCACATTATCTTTAAGGTGTCTAGTATTGAATTCACAGTTATTCAGTTTTGTTGAGTGTGGTCATAGAATGAGTAAATATTCCGGTGGGATAACAGTGAATTTAAGTATACAATATAATCCAATTGCAGTTGTTAGTGAAAACTGCACTAAAATGTTGCAATGACAAATATTGCACTGTATTAAAAGTTCAAATATTACAAATAAGTTACAATATTGATGTTGTAAAGTGAGACCCCAGTGACCAGTTTTTAGTACTGGCTCGCTGCAAACTTCAGTTTGGGAAGTACCAGGGCCAGAGATTTAGATGGCTCCTGGAAACTCTCTGGGGTACACAGTGTATTTGGTGCTCAGCATTTCCAAAGAGTCAGCGCAAACAATCCCCCTGTCAGACAATAAACAACTGTTCCTACAGTACACTTCTCATATTAGAGAGATGGCAGAAGAAGTGGAGAAGTTTTAGAGGAAGCAGGAAATGCAAGCAGAAGCCCGGGCAACTGGAGACCAGGGCTGCTTGATGGTGGAGTTTGGTGACTTCCAGGGCCGGTCCATGAAAGATGTTTATGAGGACCAGAGCAAGAAGGCCCAAGCCCTCATCAGGTACCTGGTTAAAGCAGATGTCAGGCCCAACACCAACATGGCTATTTTCAAGACGTATGTCCTGAAAAGACAGGCTTCTGCTGTGGGCACCAGTGTACGTCAGCCTGCACCTCCACCCGCAGCCTCCAGTGCCTCTGCACCTCCACCTGCAGCCATCCAAATAGGTGTACAGCAGACCGCCACAGTGAAAGCGCTGCTGACACATGGCAAACATTGGTCTCCTTCACAGGTGGCAAGAAAACTCATGTCACCAGTTAAACACCGTGAGTAGAAGTGAGAATACTCAGTTTTCCCTACAGCAGTTCTACATGTATTCGTTTGTCATTATGGCAAACTTGTCCACTTACTGTTTCCAGATCCATCACCGCAGTCCACTTTACCTCCTCCAGTAACAGAACTCCCAGCCCGAAGCTCCACACCGGCCCAAAGGCAGCTTTTCTTACATACATTTGTCTCTGTATATTGCTTAACATTTGTGCTCCAGGCACTTCCGTTCCCACTGCTGAAGGCGATGATGAGGAGCTGGTATTTGCTGCATCACAATGTGAAACGCAGCTAAATACAGGTGTGGCATATGACTCAAATGCACATATTATAATAATGTTTTGTGAAAACACTCTGAGAAGCATTATTTAAAAAAAAATCAACATTTCTAAATATTTTTTTATTTACAATATAGAATTATGTCACATCAAGCCTCAAGCGGGATGCATTCTTTGAGTGCACTTCTTCTAAACCATAAGGATGTCCAAAGTGTCAGAGTATTTATTTGCGTTTCCGAACTTACCCGTTGTTAAACACTCACCGGATAACTTTTTCACACCGCTTGCTCTACTCACTCACTCTTTAGCTCCCCCTCAGCAGACAGGATGGTGGAGATTCTTTGTTCTAATGATTAGAGGGACAGTTTTCCTTACTGTATCTGTGTCCATGCTTCATGTCTGTGGACATCATTACTTTATGCTGAATTCATCACACCTCATTTTCATTACTCCATTCCATCTGATCCTTAATAAAGTGTACACTGTATTCTTTGCTTCTTAACACTAGTACCATTTTCTTCACTAATTAATACTTGTCCAAAATTACTGCTTCGCACGCTATTTGTGGGCTGCATTTATGGCATATTACTATCAAATGCAACAGTCATCCTTATATTGTTGTTTTACTGTTCACTCAGAGGCCTGTGCCGGTCCGTCTCCATCAGCGGAAGCAGCCAAAACACCAGATCCTCCACATCATCAGCCACCAGCTGAGCTTCCAAGTCACTGGAAAGATCATCTTCCACCTTTCCAGCATGAGTGGATCTGGAACACTCTATTTAAGGCCAACCCGTGAACCGGCAAGCCAGAACTAGTGTCCCAGCTGAAGCTTTGGTGGTATCCTCCTCAGCCCCCTTTAATTCACACTCAGCCACCCGCCTCACCTGGCCTTTTTTCTTATGAATGCCGCAGAAGATGTTGTTGTTTCCTCTTACCTGTGGTAAGCACAGACTAACAGCGGCAGGACTTTACCGTACCGTGCACAAGGTCTTGGACATCGACGGTTGGTATGACCTTGCCACTGAGTATCTGGAGTGCAAACATTGCAAGAAGAAGTATCCCGCCTGGTCCGAGGACATCTTAGGACAGCTGGATATGGGCCACCGCAGTCAGTTTCCAGCTTTGCTGACATACAGGTAATTCATAATGACAATCATTCATTATTAGGCGCTTTTCTTTTTTTTGCATGATTATACTGTTGTTTCCTTAGATACTCATGTGACAACCGGGTGCTGAGGATGATGAGGACACTGGGTAACAGTGTGACTCAGCTTTACAAGAAGCTGATGGAACAGCACAGTGAGGAATGTACACAGCGTGTCCTGCAGTACCTGGCTGCCTGTGAACCATTCACAAGGTCCTCCCTTGTGCAGCCTCCTGTGTTTGCTGAGCCTCCCCTTTACCTGCCCTGCCTAAACCTAAGTGGCTGTTAGCCGTGTATGCCAGGGATGTTCTGGGACGACTGCACGAGGTCAAGACCAAATTAACATCTGTCTTTGGCTGTGTTCTCAAGATGGACTCCACAAAAAAGGTATTTTTTTCAGCCCTGTTTATATCCAGAAATTTGCCAGATATGGATGTGTGTGCGTAAATAATGAACATAGTTTTTGACCCTTTTATTTTTCCCAATAGGTCACAAAGAAACTTGCCGGTGCATGGCCAACACGGCCAAGTCCTCGTCTCTGTGCTGACAACCGCCGAGGGACATGGACTGGACCCCATGGCAGCTGGCTTGATGAAATGCTACCGGGAGGCAGGAGAGGCAGCCCCAAAAGTGATGTACGTGGACAAAGATTGCTGCAGTCAGCATGGCCAGTCTCGAGTGAAGATCATGTTTTCGGAGTGGGTTGAGTTTGAAGTGCGCCTCGACATCTGGCATTTCATGCGGCGATTTGCTTCAGGTGTCACGACAGAGGCTCATCCGCTCTATGGGATCTTCATGGCACGTCTGTCCGCTTGCATCTTTCAGTGGGATCCAGACGATGTGGCTCCTCTTCGCCGTTCAAAGGAGGGTGAGCTGGCAGCAAAGAAGACTGGCCACATCTCAGAAAGGGCGGTCAGTGCTCTCATTACCCGGAGGAAGTTGGCACTGCACTCGCTTTTGGGGCTCACTGCCAAAAAGTTTTCAGAGCGTGTCCTGTGCAAATTGGTGGCAAAACAGGTCCCACTGAGATCGCTGGATTCAGAGTCCAGAGTGCTAACCATTACACCATGGAACCTTGACAGCAACAGCTGTTGCTCACAGGGCTGCAAAGACTAAATCACATACAGGCTCGCCAGCAGAAACAACGAGCTTGTGTTTTTTTGGCCGCAAGAAAGCAAACAGGTTCCACCGAGATTTGAACTCGGATCGCTGGATTCAGAGTCCAGAGTGCTAACCATTACACCATGGAACCTTGACAGCAGCAGATGTTGCTCACAGGGCTGCAAAGACTAAATCACTTACAGGGTCGCCAGCAGCAACAACGAACTTGTGCTTTTTTTTTTTCTTTTTTTGCCGCAAGAAAGCACTCAGGTTCCACCGAGATTTGAACTCGGATCGCTGGATTCAAAGCCCAGAGTGCTAACCATTACACCATGGAACCAACACTGCTTCAAGCTGGTCTTCTGGGAGGCAGATAGCGCTGTGGCTGTGGGGAAGCAGTTAGACAGTGGGGTTGGATCCCAGTGAATTTTGGTCTCTGGCCCCCTTGAACAAAAGGAAAAGACAGGGGACATCTGCCGAAACCCGGGATCAAACCAGGGACCTTTAGATCTTCAGTCTACCTCTTTCCCAACTGAGCTATTTCGGCCACAGTCACATGCTCTTTAGCCAGCGAGGATTTCCGTGAGACCATCCATCACTTTGCCAGAAGAGCAGAGCTGAGAACAAAAGATCTTGGCCCGTACGTGGATCGGACCCACGATCTCGGGGATATTGGCTCCACACTCTAACCAACTGAGCTAACCGACCCAGCTTTCTTTCCTGTTTTCACCATGAGAAGATGATGGCTGCATCAAAGCTCCAAAACAAATGGCTAGTAAAGTGTGTTAACATATGACAAAGATTTTTGGTCCACATTATCTTTAAGGTGTCTAGTATTGAATTCACAGTTATTCAGTTTTGTTGAGTGTGGTCATAGAATGAGTAAATATTCCGGTGGGATAACAGTGAATTTAAGTATACAATATAATCCAATTGCAGTTGTTAGTGAAAACTGCACTAAAATGTTGCAATGACAAATATTGCACTGTATTAAAAGTTCAAATATTACAAATAAGTTACAATATTGATGTTGTAAAGTGAGACCCCAGTGACCAGTTTTTAGTACTGGCTCGCTGCAAACTTCAGTTTGGGAAGTACCAGGGCCAGAGATTTAGATGGCTCCTGGAAACTCTCTGGGGTACACAGTGTATTTGGTGCTCAGCATTTCCAAAGAGTCAGCGCAAACAATCCCCCTGTCAGACAATAAACAACTGTTCCTACAGTACACTTCTCATATTAGAGAGATGGCAGAAGAAGTGGAGAAGTTTTAGAGGAAGCAGGAAATGCAAGCAGAAGCCCGGGCAACTGGAGACCAGGGCTGCTTGATGGTGGAGTTTGGTGACTTCCAGGGCCGGTCCATGAAAGATGTTTATGAGGACCAGAGCAAGAAGGCCCAAGCCCTCATCAGGTACCTGGTTAAAGCAGATGTCAGGCCCAACACCAACATGGCTATTTTCAAGACGTATGTCCTGAAAAGACAGGCTTCTGCTGTGGGCACCAGTGTACGTCAGCCTGCACCTCCACCCGCAGCCTCCAGTGCCTCTGCACCTCCACCTGCAGCCATCCAAATAGGTGTACAGCAGACCGCCACAGTGAAAGCGCTGCTGACACATGGCAAACATTGGTCTCCTTCACAGGTGGCAAGAAAACTCATGTCACCAGTTAAACCCCGTGAGTAGAAGTGAGAATACTCAGTTTTCCCTACAGCAGTTCTACATGTATTCATTTGTCATTATGGCAAACTTGTCCACTTACTGTTTCCAGATCCATCACCGCAGTCCACTTTACCTCCTCCAGTAACAGAACTCCCAGCCCGAAGCTCCACACCGGCCCAAAGGCAGCTTTTCTTACATACATTTGTCTCTGTATATTGCTTAACATTTGTGCTCCAGGCACTTCCGTTCCCACTGCTGAAGGCGATGATGAGGAGCTGGTATTTGCTGCATCACAATGTGAAACGCAGCTAAATACAGGTGTGGCATATGACTCAAATGCACATATTATAATAATGTTTTGTGAAAACACTCTGAGAAGCATTATTTAAAAAAAAATCAACATTTCTAAATATTTTTTTGTTTACAATACAGAATTATGTCACATCAAGCCTCAAGCGGGATGCATTCTATGAGTGCACTTCTTCTAAACCATAAGGATGTCCAAAGTGTCAGAGTATTTATTTGCGTTTCCGAACTTACCCGTTGTTAAACACTCACCGGATAACTTTTTCACACCGCTTGCTCTACTCACTCACTCTTTAGCTCCCCCTCAGCAGACAGGATGGTGGAGATTCTTTGTTCTAATGATTAGAGGGACAGTTTTCCTTACTGTATCTGTGTCCATGCTTCATGTCTGTGGACATCATTACTTTATGCTGAATTCATCACACCTCATTTTCATTACTCCATTCCATCTGATCCTTAATAAAGTGTACACTGTATTCTTTGCTTCTTAACACTAGTACCATTTTCTTCACTAATTAATACTTGTCCAAAATTACTGCTTCGCACGCTATTTGTGGGCTGCATTTATGGCATATTACTATCAAATGCAACAGTCATCCTTATATTGTTGTTTTACTGTTCACTCAGAGGCCTGTGCCGGTCCGTCTCCATCAGCGGAAGCAGCCAAAACACCAGATCCTCCACATCATCAGCCACCAGCTGAGCTTCCAAGTCACTGGAAAGATCATCTTCCACCTTTCCAGCATGAGTGGATCTGGAACACTCTATTTAAGGCCAACCCGTGAACCGGCAAGCCAGAACTAGTGTCCCAGCTGAAGCTTTGGTGGTATCCTCCTCAGCCCCCTTTAATTCACACTCAGCCACCCGCCTCACCTGGCCTTTTTTCTTATGAATGCCGCAGAAGATGTTGTTGTTTCCTCTTACCTGTGGTAAGCACAGACTAACAGCGGCAGGACTTTACCGTACCGTGCACAAGGTCTTGGACATCGACGGTTGGTATGACCTTGCCACTGAGTATCTGGAGTGCAAACATTGCAAGAAGAAGTATCCCGCCTGGTCCGAGGACATCTTAGGACAGCTGGATATGGGCCACCGCAGTCAGTTTCCAGCTTTGCTGACATACAGGTAATTCATAATGACAATCATTCATTATTAGGCGCTTTTCTTTTTTTTGCATGATTATACTGTTGTTTCCTTAGATACTCATGTGACAACCGGGTGCTGAGGATGATGAGGACACTGGGTAACAGTGTGACTCAGCTTTACAAGAAGCTGATGGAACAGCACAGTGAGGAATGTACACAGCGTGTCCTGCAGTACCTGGCTGCCTGTGAACCATTCACAAGGTCCTCCCTTGTGCAGCCTCCTGTGTTTGCTGAGCCTCCCCTTTACCTGCCCTGCCTAAACCTAAGTGGCTGTTAGCCGTGTATGCCAGGGATGTTCTGGGATGACTGCACGAGGTCAAGACCAAATTAACATCTGTCTTTGGCTGTGTTCTCAAGATGGACTCCACAAAAAAGGTATTTTTTTCAGCCCTGTTTATATCCAGAAATTTGCCAGATATGGATGTGTGTGCGTAAATAATGAACATAGTTTTTGACCCTTTTATTTTTCCCAATAGGTCACAAAGAAACTTGCCGGTGCATGGCCAACACGGCCAAGTCCTCGTCTCTGTGCTGACAACCGCCGAGGGACATGGACTGGACCCCATGGCAGCTGGCTTGATGAAATGCTACCGGGAGGCAGGAGAGGCAGCCCCAAAAGTGATGTACGTGGACAAAGATTGCTGCAGTCAGCATGGCCAGTCTCGAGTGAAGATCATGTTTTCGGAGTGGGTTGAGTTTGAAGTGCGCCTCGACATCTGGCATTTCATGCGGCGATTTGCTTCAGGTGTCACGACAGAGGCTCATCCGCTCTATGGGATCTTCATGGCACGTCTGTCCGCTTGCATCTTTCAGTGGGATCCAGACGATGTGGCTCCTCTTCGCCGTTCAAAGGAGGGTGAGCTGGCAGCAAAGAAGACTGGCCACATCTCAGAAAGGGCGGTCAGGGCGGTCATTACCCGGAGGGAGTTGGCACTGCACTCGCTTTTGGGGCTCACTGCCAAAAAGTTTTCAGAGCGTGTCCTGTGCAAATTGGTGGCAAAACAGGTCCCACTGAGATCGCTGGATTCAGAGTCCAGAGTGCTAACCATTACACCATGGAACCTTGACAGCAACAGCTGTTGCTCACAGGGCTGCAAAGACTAAATCACATACAGGCTCGCCAGCAGAAACAACGAGCTTGTGTTTTTTTGGCCGCAAGAAAGCAAACAGGTTCCACCGAGATTTGAACTCGGATCGCTGGATTCAGAGTCCAGAGTGCTAACCATTACACCATGGAACCTTGACAGCAGCAGATGTTGCTCACAGGGCTGCAAAGACTAAATCACTTACAGGGTCGCCAGCAGCAACAACGAACTTGTGCTTTTTTTTTTTCTTTTTTTGCCGCAAGAAAGCACTCAGGTTCCACCGAGATTTGAACTCGGATCGCTGGATTCAAAGCCCAGAGTGCTAACCATTACACCATGGAACCAACACTGCTTCAAGCTGGTCTTCTGGGAGGCAGATAGCGCTGTGGCTGTGGGGAAGCAGTTAGACAGTGGGGTTGGATCCCAGTGAATTTTGGTCTCTGGCCCCCTTGAACAAAAGGAAAAGACAGGGGACATCTGCCGAAACCCGGGATCAAACCAGGGACCTTTAGATCTTCAGTCTACCTCTTTCCCAACTGAGCTATTTCGGCCACAGTCACATGCTCTTTAGCCAGCGAGGATTTCCGTGAGACCATCCATCACTTTGCCAGAAGAGCAGAGCTGAGAACAAAAGATCTTGGCCCGTACGTGGATCGGACCCACGATCTCGGGGATATTGGCTCCACACTCTAACCAACTGAGCTAACCGACCCAGCTTTCTTTCCTGTTTTCACCATGAGAAGATGATGGCTGCATCAAAGCTCCAAAACAAATGGCTAGTAAAGTGTGTTAACATATGACAAAGATTTTTGGTCCACATTATCTTTAAGGTGTCTAGTATTGAATTCACAGTTATTCAGTTTTGTTGAGTGTGGTCATAGAATGAGTAAATATTCCGGTGGGATAACAGTGAATTTAAGTATACAATATAATCCAATTGCAGTTGTTAGTGAAAACTGCACTAAAATGTTGCAATGACAAATATTGCACTGTATTAAAAGTTCAAATATTACAAATAAGTTACAATATTGATGTTGTAAAGTGAGACCCCAGTGACCAGTTTTTAGTACTGGCTCGCTGCAAACTTCAGTTTGGGAAGTACCAGGGCCAGAGATTTAGATGGCTCCTGGAAACTCTCTGGGGTACACAGTGTATTTGGTGCTCAGCATTTCCAAAGAGTCAGCGCAAACAATCCCCCTGTCAGACAATAAACAACTGTTCCTACAGTACACTTCTCATATTAGAGAGATGGCAGAAGAAGTGGAGAAGTTTTAGAGGAAGCAGGAAATGCAAGCAGAAGCCCGGGCAACTGGAGACCAGGGCTGCTTGATGGTGGAGTTTGGTGACTTCCAGGGCCGGTCCATGAAAGATGTTTATGAGGACCAGAGCAAGAAGGCCCAAGCCCTCATCAGGTACCTGGTTAAAGCAGATGTCAGGCCCAACACCAACATGGCTATTTTCAAGACGTATGTCCTGAAAAGACAGGCTTCTGCTGTGGGCACCAGTGTACGTCAGCCTGCACCTCCACCCGCAGCCTCCAGTGCCTCTGCACCTCCACCTGCAGCCATCCAAATAGGTGTACAGCAGACCGCCACAGTGAAAGCGCTGCTGACACATGGCAAACATTGGTCTCCTTCACAGGTGGCAAGAAAACTCATGTCACCAGTTAAACACCGTGAGTAGAAGTGAGAATACTCAGTTTTCCCTACAGCAGTTCTACATGTATTCGTTTGTCATTATGGCAAACTTGTCCACTTACTGTTTCCAGATCCATCACCGCAGTCCACTTTACCTCCTCCAGTAACAGAACTCCCAGCCCGAAGCTCCACACCGGCCCAAAGGCAGCTTTTCTTACATACATTTGTCTCTGTATATTGCTTAACATTTGTGCTCCAGGCACTTCCGTTCCCACTGCTGAAGGCGATGATGAGGAGCTGGTATTTGCTGCATCACAATGTGAAACGCAGCTAAATACAGGTGTGGCATATGACTCAAATGCACATATTATAATAATGTTTTGTGAAAACACTCTGAGAAGCATTATTTAAAAAAAAATCAACATTTCTAAATATTTTTTTATTTACAATATAGAATTATGTCACATCAAGCCTCAAGCGGGATGCATTCTTTGAGTGCACTTCTTCTAAACCATAAGGATGTCCAAAGTGTCAGAGTATTTATTTGCGTTTCCGAACTTACCCGTTGTTAAACACTCACCGGATAACTTTTTCACACCGCTTGCTCTACTCACTCACTCTTTAGCTCCCCCTCAGCAGACAGGATGGTGGAGATTCTTTGTTCTAATGATTAGAGGGACAGTTTTCCTTACTGTATCTGTGTCCATGCTTCATGTCTGTGGACATCATTACTTTATGCTGAATTCATCACACCTCATTTTCATTACTCCATTCCATCTGATCCTTAATAAAGTGTACACTGTATTCTTTGCTTCTTAACACTAGTACCATTTTCTTCACTAATTAATACTTGTCCAAAATTACTGCTTCGCACGCTATTTGTGGGCTGCATTTATGGCATATTACTATCAAATGCAACAGTCATCCTTATATTGTTGTTTTACTGTTCACTCAGAGGCCTGTGCCGGTCCGTCTCCATCAGCGGAAGCAGCCAAAACACCAGATCCTCCACATCATCAGCCACCAGCTGAGCTTCCAAGTCACTGGAAAGATCATCTTCCACCTTTCCAGCATGAGTGGATCTGGAACACTCTATTTAAGGCCAACCCGTGAACCGGCAAGCCAGAACTAGTGTCCCAGCTGAAGCTTTGGTGGTATCCTCCTCAGCCCCCTTTAATTCACACTCAGCCACCCGCCTCACCTGGCCTTTTTTCTTATGAATGCCGCAGAAGATGTTGTTGTTTCCTCTTACCTGTGGTAAGCACAGACTAACAGCGGCAGGACTTTACCGTACCGTGCACAAGGTCTTGGACATCGACGGTTGGTATGACCTTGCCACTGAGTATCTGGAGTGCAAACATTGCAAGAAGAAGTATCCCGCCTGGTCCGAGGACATCTTAGGACAGCTGGATATGGGCCACCGCAGTCAGTTTCCAGCTTTGCTGACATACAGGTAATTCATAATGACAATCATTCATTATTAGGCGCTTTTCTTTTTTTTGCATGATTATACTGTTGTTTCCTTAGATACTCATGTGACAACCGGGTGCTGAGGATGATGAGGACACTGGGTAACAGTGTGACTCAGCTTTACAAGAAGCTGATGGAACAGCACAGTGAGGAATGTACACAGCGTGTCCTGCAGTACCTGGCTGCCTGTGAACCATTCACAAGGTCCTCCCTTGTGCAGCCTCCTGTGTTTGCTGAGCCTCCCCTTTACCTGCCCTGCCTAAACCTAAGTGGCTGTTAGCCGTGTATGCCAGGGATGTTCTGGGACGACTGCACGAGGTCAAGACCAAATTAACATCTGTCTTTGGCTGTGTTCTCAAGATGGACTCCACAAAAAAGGTATTTTTTTCAGCCCTGTTTATATCCAGAAATTTGCCAGATATGGATGTGTGTGCGTAAATAATGAACATAGTTTTTGACCCTTTTATTTTTCCCAATAGGTCACAAAGAAACTTGCCGGTGCATGGCCAACACGGCCAAGTCCTCGTCTCTGTGCTGACAACCGCCGAGGGACATGGACTGGACCCCATGGCAGCTGGCTTGATGAAATGCTACCGGGAGGCAGGAGAGGCAGCCCCAAAAGTGATGTACGTGGACAAAGATTGCTGCAGTCAGCATGGCCAGTCTCGAGTGAAGATCATGTTTTCGGAGTGGGTTGAGTTTGAAGTGCGCCTCGACATCTGGCATTTCATGCGGCGATTTGCTTCAGGTGTCACGACAGAGGCTCATCCGCTCTATGGGATCTTCATGGCACGTCTGTCCGCTTGCATCTTTCAGTGGGATCCAGACGATGTGGCTCCTCTTCGCCGTTCAAAGGAGGGTGAGCTGGCAGCAAAGAAGACTGGCCACATCTCAGAAAGGGCGGTCAGTGCTCTCATTACCCGGAGGAAGTTGGCACTGCACTCGCTTTTGGGGCTCACTGCCAAAAAGTTTTCAGAGCGTGTCCTGTGCAAATTGGTGGCAAAACAGGTCCCACTGAGATCGCTGGATTCAGAGTCCAGAGTGCTAACCATTACACCATGGAACCTTGACAGCAACAGCTGTTGCTCACAGGGCTGCAAAGACTAAAT
Organism: Spinibarbus caldwelli; assembly: GCA_039654775.1. Classification (NCBI taxonomy): domain Eukaryota; kingdom Metazoa; phylum Chordata; class Actinopteri; order Cypriniformes; family Cyprinidae; genus Spinibarbus; species Spinibarbus caldwelli. Next base: position 23,356,328 of record CM077254.1, read on the forward strand.
CACATACAGGCTCGCCAGCAGAAACAACGAGCTTGTGTTTTTTTGGCCGCAAGAAAGCAAACAGGTTCCACCGAGATTTGAACTCGGATCGCTGGATTCAGAGTCCAGAGTGCTAACCATTACACCATGGAACCTTGACAGCAGCAGATGTTGCTCACAGGGCTGCAAAGACTAAATCACTTACAGGGTCGCCAGCAGCAACAACGAACTTGTGCTTTTTTTTTTTCTTTTTTTGCCGCAAGAAAGCACTCAGGTTCCACCGAGATTTGAACTCGGATCGCTGGATTCAAAGCCCAGAGTGCTAACCATTACACCATGGAACCAACACTGCTTCAAGCTGGTCTTCTGGGAGGCAGATAGCGCTGTGGCTGTGGGGAAGCAGTTAGACAGTGGGGTTGGATCCCAGTGAATTTTGGTCTCTGGCCCCCTTGAACAAAAGGAAAAGACAGGGGACATCTGCCGAAACCCGGGATCAAACCAGGGACCTTTAGATCTTCAGTCTACCTCTTTCCCAACTGAGCTATTTCGGCCACAGTCACATGCTCTTTAGCCAGCGAGGATTTCCGTGAGACCATCCATCACTTTGCCAGAAGAGCAGAGCTGAGAACAAAAGATCTTGGCCCGTACGTGGATCGGACCCACGATCTCGGGGATATTGGCTCCACACTCTAACCAACTGAGCTAACCGACCCAGCTTTCTTTCCTGTTTTCACCATGAGAAGATGATGGCTGCATCAAAGCTCCAAAACAAATGGCTAGTAAAGTGTGTTAACATATGACAAAGATTTTTGGTCCACATTATCTTTAAGGTGTCTAGTATTGAATTCACAGTTATTCAGTTTTGTTGAGTGTGGTCATAGAATGAGTAAATATTCCGGTGGGATAACAGTGAATTTAAGTATACAATATAATCCAATTGCAGTTTTTAGTGAAAACTGCACTAAAATGTTGCAATGACAAATATTGCACTGTATTAAAAGTTCAAATATTACAAATAAGTTACAATATTGATGTTGTAAAGTGAGACCCCAGTGACCAGTTTTTAGTACTGGCTCGCTGCAAACTTCAGTTTGGGAAGTACCAGGGCCAGAGATTTAGATGGCTCCTGGAAACTCTCTGGGGTACACAGTGTATTTGGTGCTCAGCATTTCCAAAGAGTCAGCGCAAACAATCCCCCTGTCAGACAATAAACAACTGTTCCTACAGTACACTTCTCATATTAGAGAGATGGCAGAAGAAGTGGAGAAGTTTTAGAGGAAGCAGGAAATGCAAGCAGAAGCCCGGGCAACTGGAGACCAGGGCTGCTTGATGGTGGAGTTTGGTGACTTCCAGGGCCGGTCCATGAAAGATGTTTATGAGGACCAGAGCAAGAAGGCCCAAGCCCTCATCAGGTACCTGGTTAAAGCAGATGTCAGGCCCAACACCAACATGGCTATTTTCAAGACGTATGTCCTGAAAAGACAGGCTTCTGCTGTGGGCACCAGTGTACGTCAGCCTGCACCTCCACCCGCAGCCTCCAGTGCCTCTGCACCTCCACCTGCAGCCATCCAAATAGGTGTACAGCAGACCGCCACAGTGAAAGCGCTGCTGACACATGGCAAACATTGGTCTCCTTCACAGGTGGCAAGAAAACTCATGTCACCAGTTAAACCCCGTGAGTAGAAATGAGAATACTCAGTTTTCCCTACAGCAGTTCTACATGTATTCATTTGTCATTATGGCAAACTTGTCCACTTACTGTTTCCAGATCCATCACCGCAGTCCACTTTACCTCCTCCAGTAACAGAACTCCCAGCCCGAAGCTCCACACCGGCCCAAAGGCAGCTTTTCTTACATACATTTGTCTCTGTATATTGCTTAACATTTGTGCTCCAGGCACTTCCGTTCCCACTGCTGAAGGCGATGATGAGGAGCTGGTATTTGCTGCATCACAATGTGAAACGCAGCTAAATACAGGTGTGGCATATGACTCAAATGCACATATTATAATAATGTTTTGTGAAAACACTCTGAGAAGCATTATTTAAAAAAAAATCAACATTTCTAAATATTTTTTTGTTTACAATACAGAATTATGTCACATCAAGCCTCAAGCGGGATGCATTCTTTGAGTGCACTTCTTCTAAACCATAAGGATGTCCAAAGTGTCAGAGTATTTATTTGCGTTTCCGAACTTACCCGTTGTTAAACACTCACCGGATAACTTTTTCACACCGCTTGCTCTACTCACTCACTCTTTAGCTCCCCCTCAGCAGACAGGATGGTGGAGATTCTTTGTTCTAATGATTAGAGGGACAGTTTTCCTTACTGTATCTGTGTCCATGCTTCATGTCTGTGGACATCATTACTTTATGCTGAATTCATCACACCTCATTTTCATTACTCCATTCCATCTGATCCTTAATAAAGTGTACACTGTATTCTTTGCTTCTTAACACTAGTACCATTTTCTTCACTAATTAATACTTGTCCAAAATTACTGCTTCGCACGCTATTTGTGGGCTGCATTTATGGCATATTACTATCAAATGCAACAGTCATCCTTATATTGTTGTTTTACTGTTCACTCAGAGGCCTGTGCCGGTCCGTCTCCATCAGCGGAAGCAGCCAAAACACCAGATCCTCCACATCATCAGCCACCAGCTGAGCTTCCAAGTCACTGGAAAGATCATCTTCCACCTTTCCAGCATGAGTGGATCTGGAACACTCTATTTAAGGCCAACCCGTGAACCGGCAAGCCAGAACTAGTGTCCCAGCTGAAGCTTTGGTGGTATCCTCCTCAGCCCCCTTTAATTCACACTCAGCCACCCGCCTCACCTGGCCTTTTTTCTTATGAATGCCGCAGAAGATGTTGTTGTTTCCTCTTACCTGTGGTAAGCACAGACTAACAGCGGCAGGACTTTACCGTACCGTGCACAAGGTCTTGGACATCGACGGTTGGTATGACCTTGCCACTGAGTATCTGGAGTGCAAACATTGCAAGAAGAAGTATCCCGCCTGGTCCGAGGACATCTTAGGACAGCTGGATATGGGCCACCGCAGTCAGTTTCCAGCTTTGCTGACATACAGGTAATTCATAATGACAATCATTCATTATTAGGCGCTTTTCTTTTTTTTGCATGATTATACTGTTGTTTCCTTAGATACTCATGTGACAACCGGGTGCTGAGGATGATGAGGACACTGGGTAACAGTGTGACTCAGCTTTACAAGAAGCTGATGGAACAGCACAGTGAGGAATGTACACAGCGTGTCCTGCAGTACCTGGCTGCCTGTGAACCATTCACAAGGTCCTCCCTTGTGCAGCCTCCTGTGTTTGCTGAGCCTCCCCTTTACCTGCCCTGCCTAAACCTAAGTGGCTGTTAGCCGTGTATGCCAGGGATGTTCTGGGACGACTGCACGAGGTCAAGACCAAATTAACATCTGTCTTTGGCTGTGTTCTCAAGATGGACTCCACAAAAAAGGTATTTTTTTCAGCCCTGTTTATATCCAGAAATTTGCCAGATATGGATGTGTGTGCGTAAATAATGAACATAGTTTTTGACCCTTTTATTTTTCCCAATAGGTCACAAAGAAACTTGCCGGTGCATGGCCAACACGGCCAAGTCCTCGTCTCTGTGCTGACAACCGCCGAGGGACATGGACTGGACCCCATGGCAGCTGGCTTGATGAAATGCTACCGGGAGGCAGGAGAGGCAGCCCCAAAAGTGATGTACGTGGACAAAGATTGCTGCAGTCAGCATGGCCAGTCTCGAGTGAAGATCATGTTTTCGGAGTGGGTTGAGTTTGAAGTGCGCCTCGACATCTGGCATTTCATGCGGCGATTTGCTTCAGGTGTCACGACAGAGGCTCATCCGCTCTATGGGATCTTCATGGCACGTCTGTCCGCTTGCATCTTTCAGTGGGATCCAGACGATGTGGCTCCTCTTCGCCGTTCAAAGGAGGGTGAGCTGGCAGCAAAGAAGACTGGCCACATCTCAGAAAGGGCGGTCAGTGCTCTCATTACCCGGAGGGAGTTGGCACTGCACTCGCTTTTGGGGCTCACTGCCAAAAAGTTTTCAGAGCGTGTCCTGTGCAAATTGGTGGCAAAACAGGTCCCACTGAGATCGCTGGATTCAGAGTCCAGAGTGCTAACCATTACACCATGGAACCTTGACAGCAACAGCTGTTGCTCACAGGGCTGCAAAGACTAAATCACATACAGGCTCGCCAGCAGAAACAACGAGCTTGTGTTTTTTTGGCCGCAAGAAAGCAAACAGGTTCCACCGAGATTTGAACTCGGATCGCTGGATTCAGAGTCCAGAGTGCTAACCATTACACCATGGAACCTTGACAGCAGCAGATGTTGCTCACAGGGCTGCAAAGACTAAATCACTTACAGGGTCGCCAGCAGCAACAACGAACTTGTGCTTTTTTTTTTTCTTTTTTTGCCGCAAGAAAGCACTCAGGTTCCACCGAGATTTGAACTCGGATCGCTGGATTCAAAGCCCAGAGTGCTAACCATTACACCATGGAACCAACACTGCTTCAAGCTGGTCTTCTGGGAGGCAGATAGCGCTGTGGCTGTGGGGAAGCAGTTAGACAGTGGGGTTGGATCCCAGTGAATTTTGGTCTCTGGCCCCCTTGAACAAAAGGAAAAGACAGGGGACATCTGCCGAAACCCGGGATCAAACCAGGGACCTTTAGATCTTCAGTCTACCTCTTTCCCAACTGAGCTATTTCGGCCACAGTCACATGCTCTTTAGCCAGCGAGGATTTCCGTGAGACCATCCATCACTTTGCCAGAAGAGCAGAGCTGAGAACAAAAGATCTTGGCCCGTACGTGGATCGGACCCACGATCTCGGGGATATTGGCTCCACACTCTAACCAACTGAGCTAACCGACCCAGCTTTCTTTCCTGTTTTCACCATGAGAAGATGATGGCTGCATCAAAGCTCCAAAACAAATGGCTAGTAAAGTGTGTTAACATATGACAAAGATTTTTGGTCCACATTATCTTTAAGGTGTCTAGTATTGAATTCACAGTTATTCAGTTTTGTTGAGTGTGGTCATAGAATGAGTAAATATTCCGGTGGGATAACAGTGAATTTAAGTATACAATATAATCCAATTGCAGTTTTTAGTGAAAACTGCACTAAAATGTTGCAATGACAAATATTGCACTGTATTAAAAGTTCAAATATTACAAATAAGTTACAATATTGATGTTGTAAAGTGAGACCCCAGTGACCAGTTTTTAGTACTGGCTCGCTGCAAACTTCAGTTTGGGAAGTACCAGGGCCAGAGATTTAGATGGCTCCTGGAAACTCTCTGGGGTACACAGTGTATTTGGTGCTCAGCATTTCCAAAGAGTCAGCGCAAACAATCCCCCTGTCAGACAATAAACAACTGTTCCTACAGTACACTTCTCATATTAGAGAGATGGCAGAAGAAGTGGAGAAGTTTTAGAGGAAGCAGGAAATGCAAGCAGAAGCCCGGGCAACTGGAGACCAGGGCTGCTTGATGGTGGAGTTTGGTGACTTCCAGGGCCGGTCCATGAAAGATGTTTATGAGGACCAGAGCAAGAAGGCCCAAGCCCTCATCAGGTACCTGGTTAAAGCAGATGTCAGGCCCAACACCAACATGGCTATTTTCAAGACGTATGTCCTGAAAAGACAGGCTTCTGCTGTGGGCACCAGTGTACGTCAGCCTGCACCTCCACCCGCAGCCTCCAGTGCCTCTGCACCTCCACCTGCAGCCATCCAAATAGGTGTACAGCAGACCGCCACAGTGAAAGCGCTGCTGACACATGGCAAACATTGGTCTCCTTCACAGGTGGCAAGAAAACTCATGTCACCAGTTAAACCCCGTGAGTAGAAATGAGAATACTCAGTTTTCCCTACAGCAGTTCTACATGTATTCATTTGTCATTATGGCAAACTTGTCCACTTACTGTTTCCAGATCCATCACCGCAGTCCACTTTACCTCCTCCAGTAACAGAACTCCCAGCCCGAAGCTCCACACCGGCCCAAAGGCAGCTTTTCTTACATACATTTGTCTCTGTATATTGCTTAACATTTGTGCTCCAGGCACTTCCGTTCCCACTGCTGAAGGCGATGATGAGGAGCTGGTATTTGCTGCATCACAATGTGAAACGCAGCTAAATACAGGTGTGGCATATGACTCAAATGCACATATTATAATAATGTTTTGTGAAAACACTCTGAGAAGCATTATTTAAAAAAAAATCAACATTTCTAAATATTTTTTTGTTTACAATACAGAATTATGTCACATCAAGCCTCAAGCGGGATGCATTCTTTGAGTGCACTTCTTCTAAACCATAAGGATGTCCAAAGTGTCAGAGTATTTATTTGCGTTTCCGAACTTACCCGTTGTTAAACACTCACCGGATAACTTTTTCACACCGCTTGCTCTACTCACTCACTCTTTAGCTCCCCCTCAGCAGACAGGATGGTGGAGATTCTTTGTTCTAATGATTAGAGGGACAGTTTTCCTTACTGTATCTGTGTCCATGCTTCATGTCTGTGGACATCATTACTTTATGCTGAATTCATCACACCTCATTTTCATTACTCCATTCCATCTGATCCTTAATAAAGTGTACACTGTATTCTTTGCTTCTTAACACTAGTACCATTTTCTTCACTAATTAATACTTGTCCAAAATTACTGCTTCGCACGCTATTTGTGGGCTGCATTTATGGCATATTACTATCAAATGCAACAGTCATCCTTATATTGTTGTTTTACTGTTCACTCAGAGGCCTGTGCCGGTCCGTCTCCATCAGCGGAAGCAGCCAAAACACCAGATCCTCCACATCATCAGCCACCAGCTGAGCTTCCAAGTCACTGGAAAGATCATCTTCCACCTTTCCAGCATGAGTGGATCTGGAACACTCTATTTAAGGCCAACCCGTGAACCGGCAAGCCAGAACTAGTGTCCCAGCTGAAGCTTTGGTGGTATCCTCCTCAGCCCCCTTTAATTCACACTCAGCCACCCGCCTCACCTGGCCTTTTTTCTTATGAATGCCGCAGAAGATGTTGTTGTTTCCTCTTACCTGTGGTAAGCACAGACTAACAGCGGCAGGACTTTACCGTACCGTGCACAAGGTCTTGGACATCGACGGTTGGTATGACCTTGCCACTGAGTATCTGGAGTGCAAACATTGCAAGAAGAAGTATCCCGCCTGGTCCGAGGACATCTTAGGACAGCTGGATATGGGCCACCGCAGTCAGTTTCCAGCTTTGCTGACATACAGGTAATTCATAATGACAATCATTCATTATTAGGCGCTTTTCTTTTTTTTGCATGATTATACTGTTGTTTCCTTAGATACTCATGTGACAACCGGGTGCTGAGGATGATGAGGACACTGGGTAACAGTGTGACTCAGCTTTACAAGAAGCTGATGGAACAGCACAGTGAGGAATGTACACAGCGTGTCCTGCAGTACCTGGCTGCCTGTGAACCATTCACAAGGTCCTCCCTTGTGCAGCCTCCTGTGTTTGCTGAGCCTCCCCTTTACCTGCCCTGCCTAAACCTAAGTGGCTGTTAGCCGTGTATGCCAGGGATGTTCTGGGACGACTGCACGAGGTCAAGACCAAATTAACATCTGTCTTTGGCTGTGTTCTCAAGATGGACTCCACAAAAAAGGTATTTTTTTCAGCCCTGTTTATATCCAGAAATTTGCCAGATATGGATGTGTGTGCGTAAATAATGAACATAGTTTTTGACCCTTTTATTTTTCCCAATAGGTCACAAAGAAACTTGCCGGTGCATGGCCAACACGGCCAAGTCCTCGTCTCTGTGCTGACAACCGCCGAGGGACATGGACTGGACCCCATGGCAGCTGGCTTGATGAAATGCTACCGGGAGGCAGGAGAGGCAGCCCCAAAAGTGATGTACGTGGACAAAGATTGCTGCAGTCAGCATGGCCAGTCTCGAGTGAAGATCATGTTTTCGGAGTGGGTTGAGTTTGAAGTGCGCCTCGACATCTGGCATTTCATGCGGCGATTTGCTTCAGGTGTCACGACAGAGGCTCATCCGCTCTATGGGATCTTCATGGCACGTCTGTCCGCTTGCATCTTTCAGTGGGATCCAGACGATGTGGCTCCTCTTCGCCGTTCAAAGGAGGGTGAGCTGGCAGCAAAGAAGACTGGCCACATCTCAGAAAGGGCGGTCAGTGCTCTCATTACCCGGAGGGAGTTGGCACTGCACTCGCTTTTGGGGCTCACTGCCAAAAAGTTTTCAGAGCGTGTCCTGTGCAAATTGGTGGCAAAACAGGTCCCACTGAGATCGCTGGATTCAGAGTCCAGAGTGCTAACCATTACACCATGGAACCTTGACAGCAACAGCTGTTGCTCACAGGGCTGCAAAGACTAAATCACATACAGGCTCGCCAGCAGAAACAACGAGCTTGTGTTTTTTTGGCCGCAAGAAAGCAAACAGGTTCCACCGAGATTTGAACTCGGATCGCTGGATTCAGAGTCCAGAGTGCTAACCATTACACCATGGAACCTTGACAGCAGCAGATGTTGCTCACAGGGCTGCAAAGACTAAATCACTTACAGGGTCGCCAGCAGCAACAACGAACTTGTGCTTTTTTTTTTTCTTTTTTTGCCGCAAGAAAGCACTCAGGTTCCACCGAGATTTGAACTCGGATCGCTGGATTCAAAGCCCAGAGTGCTAACCATTACACCATGGAACCAACACTGCTTCAAGCTGGTCTTCTGGGAGGCAGATAGCGCTGTGGCTGTGGGGAAGCAGTTAGACAGTGGGGTTGGATCCCAGTGAATTTTGGTCTCTGGCCCCCTTGAACAAAAGGAAAAGACAGGGGACATCTGCCCAAACCCGGGACCTTTAGATCTTCAGTCTACCTCTTTCCCAACTGAGCTATTTCGGCCACAGTCACATGCTCTTTAGCCAGCGAGGATTTCCGTGAGACCATCCATCACTTTGCCAGAAGAGCAGAGCTGAGAACAAAAGATCTTGGCCCGTACGTGGATCGGACCCACGATCTCGGGGATATTGGCTCCACACTCTAACCAACTGAGCTAACCGACCCAGCTTTCTTTCCTGTTTTCACCATGAGAAGATGATGGCTGCATCAAAGCTCCAAAACAAATGGCTAGTAAAGTGTGTTAACATATGACAAAGATTTTTGGTCCACATTATCTTTAAGGTGTCTAGTATTGAATTCACAGTTATTCAGTTTTGTTGAGTGTGGTCATAGAATGAGTAAATATTCCGGTGGGATAACAGTGAATTTAAGTATACAATATAATCCAATTGCAGTTGTTAGTGAAAACTGCACTAAAATGTTGCAATGACAAATATTGCACTGTATTAAAAGTTCAAATATTACAAATAAGTTACAATATTGATGTTGTAAAGTGAGACCCCAGTGACCAGTTTTTAGTACTGGCTCGCTGCAAACTTCAGTTTGGGAAGTACCAGGGCCAGAGATTTAGATGGCTCCTGGAAACTCTCTGGGGTACACAGTGTATTTGGTGCTCAGCATTTCCAAAGAGTCAGCGCAAACAATCCCCCTGTCAGACAATAAACAACTGTTCCTACAGTACACTTCTCATATTAGAGAGATGGCAGAAGAAGTGGAGAAGTTTTAGAGGAAGCAGGAAATGCAAGCAGAAGCCCGGGCAACTGGAGACCAGGGCTGCTTGATGGTGGAGTTTGGTGACTTCCAGGGCCGGTCCATGAAAGATGTTTATGAGGACCAGAGCAAGAAGGCCCAAGCCCTCATCAGGTACCTGGTTAAAGCAGATGTCAGGCCCAACACCAACATGGCTATTTTCAAGACGTATGTCCTGAAAAGACAGGCTTCTGCTGTGGGCACCAGTATACGTCAGCCTGCACCTCCACCTGCAGCCTCCAGTGCCTCTGCACCTCCACCCGCAGCCTCCAGTGCCTCTGCACCTCCACCTGCAGCCATCCGAATTGGTTTACAGCAGACCGCCACAGTGAAAGCGCTGCTGACACATGGCAAACATTGGTCTCCTTCACAGGTGGCAAGAAACTCATGTCACCAGGTAACCCCGTGAGTAGAAGTGAGAATATTCAGTTTTCCCTACAGAAGTTCTACATGTATTCATTTGTCATTATGGCAAACTTGTCCACTTACTGTTTCCAGATCCATCACCGCAGTCCACTTTACCTCCCCCAGCAACAGAACTCCCAGCCCGAAGCTCCACACCGGCCCAAAGGCAGCTTTTCTTACATACATTTGTCTCTGTATATTGCGCATAGTAATAGTTTTAACTTTGTGCTCCAGGCACTTCCGTTCCCACTGCTGAAGGCGATGATGAGGAGCTGGTATTTGCTGCATCACAATGTGAAGCGCAGCTAAATACAGGTGTGGCATATGACTCAAATGCACATATTATAATAATGTTTTGTGAAAACACTCTGAGAAGTATTATTTAAAAAAAATCAACATTTCTAAATATTTTTTGTTTATAATACAGAATTATGTCACATCAAGCCTCAAGCGGGATGCAATCTTTGAGTGCACTTCTTCTAAACCGTAAGGATGTCCAAAGTGTCAGTGTATTTATTTGCGTTTCCGAACTTACCCATTGTTAAACAATCACCGGATAACTTTTTCATATCGCTTTCTCTACTCACTCACTCTTTAGCTCCCCCTCAGCAGACAGGATGGTGGAGATTCTTTGTTCTAATGATTAGAGGGACAGTTTTCCTTACTGTATCTGTGTCCATGCTTCATGTCTGTGGACATCAGTACTTTATGCTGAATTCACCACACCTCATTTTCATTACTCCATTCCATCTGATCCTTAATAAAGTGTACATTGTATTCTTTGCTTCTTAACACTAGTACCATTTTCTTCACTAATTAATACTTGTCCAAAATTACTGCTTCGCAGGCTATTTGTGGGCTGCATTTATGGCATATTACTATCAAATGCAACAGTCATCCTTATATTGTTGTTTTACTGTTCACTCAGAGGCCTGTGCCGGTCCGTCTCCATCAGCGGAAGCAGCCAAAACACCAGATCCTCCACATCATCAGCCACCAGCTGAGCTTCCAAGTCACTGGAAAGATCATCTTCCACCTTTCCAGCATGAGTGGATCCGGAACACTATATTTAAGGCCAACCTGTGAACCGGCAAGCCAGAACTAATGTCCCAGCTGAAGCTTTGGTGGTATCCTCCTCAGCCCCCATTAATTCACACTCAGCCACCCGCCTCACCTGACCTCTTTTCTTATGGATGCCGCAGAAGATGTAGTAGTTTCCTCTTGCCTGTGGTAAGCACAAACTAACAGCGGCAGGACTTAACCCTACCGTGCACAAGGTCTTGGACATCGATGGTTGGTTTGACCTTGCCACTGAGTATCTGGAGTGTAAACATTGCAAGAAGAAGTATCCCGCCTGGTCCGAGGACATCTTAGGACAGCTGGATATGGGCCACCGCAGTCAGTTTCCAGCTTTGCTGACATACAGGTAATTCATAATGACAATCATTCATTATTAGGCGCGTTTCTTTTTTTTTGCATGATTATACTGTTGTTTCCTTAGATACTCATGTGACAACCGGGTGCTGAGGATGATGAGGACACTGGGTAACAGTGTGACTCAGCTTTACAAGAAGCTGATAGAACAGCACAGTGAGGCATGGACACAGAGTGTCCTGCAGTACCTGACTGCCTGTGAACCATTTACAAGGTCCTCCCTTGTGAAGCCTCCTGTGTTTGCTGAGCCTCCCCTTTTACCTGCCCTACCTAAACCTAAGTGGCTGTTAGCCATGTATGCCAGGGATGTTCTGGGGCGACTGCATGAGGTCAAGGCCAAAATATCATCTGTCTTTGGCTGTGTTCTCAAGATGGACTCCACAAAAAAGGTATTTTTTCAGCCCTGTTTATATCCAGAAATTTGCCAGATATGGATGTGTGTGCGTAAATAATGAACACAGTTTTTGACCCTTTTATTTTTTCCAATAGGTCACAAAGAAAATTGCCGGTGCTTCTTCAGGAACAGCTGCCTGGTGCACAAATGTGGGAAATGAACACGACCAAGTCCTTGTCTCTGTGCTGACAGCCGCTGAGGGACATGGACTGGACCCCATGGTAGCTGGCTTGATGAAATGCTACCGGGAGGCAGGATAGGCAGTCCCAAAAGTAATGTTCGTGGACAAAGATTTCTGCTGTCAGCATGGCCAGTCTCGGGTGAAGATCATGTTTTCGGAGTGGTCTGAGCTTGAAGTGCGACTCGACATCTGTCATTTCATTCAGCGATTTGCTGCAGGTGTCACGACAGAGGCTCATCCGCTCTAGGGGATCTTCATGGCACGTCTGTCCACGTGCATCTTTCAGTGGGATCCAGACGATGTGGCTGCTCTTCGCCGTGCAAAGGAGGGTGTGCTGGCGGCAAAGAAGACTGGCCACATCTCAGAAAGGGCGGTCAGTTCTCGCTTTACCCGGAGGGAGTTGGCACTGTACTGCCGGAAGAGGACCAGGGGGGTGGAGGAGACCACCAGATCGATTGGATCACTGATCGATCTGATTGACAGTGCAGAGGGAAAGGACGCTCTTGGAGTTCCTCTGCTGGACCATGAACATATCCAGCAGATATGGAAAGAACAGTGGAAGTACTTACAGTGTATCCAAGGCCCAGAGAACTTTCCGCTCTACATGAAGACAGGGACACTGAAGAAAGGCGGTGTGGAGCTGTGCTGTTACAGGTGTGCCCGTGGCTCTACCTCCTTGGAGTCATTCCACCTCCACCTGAACCATTGTATTCCAGGTATTACACACATATGGATTACTAATTTTTCTGTAAAACATATAAGCACTGTAACTGCATCCATTACTTTAAAGTAATGTCACATTAATAAATGTCACACTCTACAGTAATATTACAGTTCTTTTCTGATTTCATAAGCATTGACAAAGCTGTCTTGCCTGACAAGTCACTAGTAACTCTGGCTATAATGACAATAATTTATAATGTGATTTAGTGCTGGGCAACAATTAATTCATGATTAATCGCGTCCAAAGTTTTTGTTTATACAATATATGTTTGTGTACTGTGTATATTTATTGTGTATATATAGAGACACACATACAGTATATATTTATATGTATTTACATGTATATATTTATGTTCATATATGTTATATTATATATATACAGGTGCATCTCAATAAGTTAGAATGTCGTGGAAAAGTTAATTTATTTCAGTAATTCAACTCAAATTGTGAAACTCGTGTATTAAATAAATTCAGTGCACACAGACTGAAGTAGTTTAAGTCTTTGGTTCTTTTAAGTGTGATGATTTTGGCTCACATTTAACAAAAACCCACCAATTCACTATCTCAACAAATTAGAATATGGTGACATGCCAATCATCTAATCAACTCAAAACACCTGCAAAGGTTTCCTGAGCCTTCAAAATGGTCTCTCAGTTTGGTTCACTAGGATACAAAATCACGAGGAAGACTGCTGATCTGACAGTTGTCCAGAAGACAATCATTGACACCCTTCACGAGGAGGGTAAGCCACAAACATTCATTGCCAAAGAAGCTGGCTGTTCACAGAGTGCTGTATCCAAGCATGTTAACAGAAAGTTGAGTGGAAGGAAAAAGTGTGGAAGAAAAAGATGCACAACCAACCGAGAAAACCGCAGCCTTATGAGGATTGTCAAGCAAAATCAATTCAAGAATTTGGGTGAACTTCACAAGGAATGGACTGAGGTTGGGGTCAAGGCATCAAGAGCCACCACACACAGACGTGTCAAGGAATTTGGCTACAGTTGTCGTATTCCTCTTGTTAAGCCACTCCTGAACTTTAGGTTACTCACATAACCCCGGTTCTCTGATAACATGTGTGAGGTATCTCACTATAGGAATCGCCTCGGGCGTGACCAGTCCTGGAAGCACCAATTAAACCACGTCTGTCAGTTGACAGACCAATCACGACAGTGATGCGGGAGTCCCGCCTCCCCAATATATATCACTGCATGACGGTCCCTACCTCATTCTCAGCATATCTCTTCCCCGTGCTACTGCAAGGAGGGAAGTGCGGTGAGATACCTCACTCACGTTATCAGAGAACCAAGGTTACGTGAGTAACCTAAAGTTCTCTTTCAAACATTCATTCGGTATCTCACTATGGGATTATAGACAACTCCCGTATTGCAGATATGCTGTCCAAAGCAGGTATGTCAACCAACTCAGTAATGTGTGATAACATAAGAAAGCAAGCCCCCACTATTCCCAGAATAAAATGGAGACATATGAAAAACAAAAGATCTGAGTGTTGTTTTTTTTTGTTTGTTTTTTTGTTTTTTTGTTTTTTTTTACACACTTAGGACGGATTGAGCCAACGACGGCTCCATAACATCCAGCCTGTAAAATCTGACAAAAGTGTGTGGCGAAGCCCAGCTCGCCACTGCACAAATGCCTTGAATTGAAACGCCCTTAAACAACGCCCACGAAGTGGCCAGCCCTCGGGTACTATGAGCCCTAAGCCCCTCTGGAGGACTTAGACCCATGCTGTTATAACCCACTATAATAGCTTCCACTACCCAGTGGGACAGGCGCTGACGAGAAATAGGTTTACCCCTGTGAGAATCAGCCCATGAGACAAATAAATGATTACTCTTCCTCAGCGCTTTCGTTCTGTTTACATAGCAACGCAACACACGGACAGGGCACAAACAGTGAAGCCGCTCTTCTTCTGGTGACGAGAAGGGCGGCGGATGGAAAGCCATTAAATCCACTTGCTTATAGGCTAGAGCTGACTCGTTCACCTTAGGCACGAATGCTGGATTAGTTTTGAGAGACACTCTCGAGTAATCTATAGCGAACTGCATACAGGAGTTATGAACCAACAAAGCATGAAGTTCACTAACCCGTTTAGCAGTTGAAAGAGCCAGCAATAATGCGGTCTTCAGCGAAAGGAGCCTCAGATCGCTGCTGTCTATAGGTTCAAAAGGTGCACGAGATTAAAATAGCTATGTGTTAAGGACCACAGACAAGTCCCACGGCAGAATCAGTGGTTTTGACACCCTGTTCAAACACCGTGCACCTCTCATAAACCTGCATACAAGCGGGTGTCAACCCATAGTGTTATTGTCAATCCCCATATGACACGCTGAAATCGCCACGAGATACACCTTAACAGTAGAAAAAGCTCTACCTTTATCCAGAAGTTCTTGCAAAAAACATAACACATCTGCGACTGAACAGAGAAAGGGGACAATGCGATTATGCGCGCACCATTGCTCGAAAACGTTCCATTTCCTATCGTAAGCAGAGCGCCTCGAGGCAGCCCTCGCGTTCTGAATTGTTTCGATCACCTTCGGAGGCAACCCAGTAGCATTTAAGTTTAACCTCTCATGGGCCAGGCCCAAAGAGCAACTTTGTCCGGGGCGGGGTGAAATATCTCCCCGCGCACTTGCAAGAGGAGGTCTCTGCGCAGCGGGAGAGGCCAGGGCTGGTCGACCAAGATCTGCATTATCTCCGACAGCCACGATTACCCCGGCCAGCTCAGGGCAATCAGTATGACTGAGTGGCCGTACTCTCTTACCCTTCTTAGAGTTGGTATGATCAGGCTTAGCGGAGGGAATGCGTAAAGCAGTATGTTTGGCCATGGGTGCGCTAGGGCATCCACACCCATAGGCGCACCGTCTCACGCTAGCGAGAAGAATAGAGGGCAGTGACTGTTTTCATGCGATGTGAAGAGATCTACGTCCGTGTGGCTGAATCTCTTCCACAACTGGCCCACTACCTGAGGGTGGAGTGTCCATTCTCCGTACCGAGGATTCCCCCTGGACAGGAGATCCACCCCCACATACATTATTCCTGGGACGTGCGTTGCCCGTAATGAATGAAAGTATTTCCTGCCCCACATAATCAGTTTCTGTGCCAGACTGTGAAGCTGAGGAGAGCGTGAGCCTCCTTGGTGATTTATATATGCCACCGTGATTGTGTTGTCTGATCTGATCAGAACGTGGTGGTTCCGCAGAAACTGCACAAAATGTTTCAATGCTAGAAACACTGTTAACAGTTCCAGGTAATTTATGTGCGCGTTCTGCAATGAGACGGGCCACTTCCCTTTCGGTATTCTGCCCTCGCACACTGCACCCCAACCTGAGAGCGACGCGTCCGTCGTTACCACCTTCCTCATGGAAACTACCCCCAGTGGAGTCCCGGATTCGAGGAACGAGCGGTTTCTCCAGTAACGGAGAGCACGCATGTAAAGTGCTGACACCATCAGGCTTTGAGGTGCCGTTTTGGACATAAGTGTAGTGTTGCTGTCCAATTCTGAAACTCTCTCATTCACAACAGTCCCAAAGGAATAACAGAGACTGTTGAGGTCATTAGCCCTAGAAGGTGCAAACATAGTCTGAAAGGGACTTTGCTCCCTTTTTGAAAAAGGGATAGACAGCTGCGAATTGACCTAATGCGCTCTTCTGACAGAAATGCTTGATACTGATCTGAGTTCAGTCTGAGGCCTAGATAAACTATTTCCTGTGTGGGCACCAGGCAGCTTTCTGTCTTGTTTATCCTGAAACCTAAGCTCTTCAAATGAGACACCAGCATCTTCGTGTCTGTCTCCGCTTGCTGCCGTGATGGAGAGCAAAGGAGGAGATCATCCAGATAAGCTGACACTCTGAGACCTGCTGTTCTCAGCGGTGATACAGCCGCTTCAATACATTTGCAAAACGTTCGTGGGGCCAATGAGAGCCCGAAAGGAACAGTCATAAATTCGTAGGCTGTGCCCTGATAAGCAAACCTGAAGAATTTACTGTGTGCCGGGTAGATGTCTATATGGAAATATGCGTCTTCCAGATCGACCGAGGTGAACCAGTCTTTCTCACGAATAAAATGTGACAGCGTTCTGAATGTGGGCATTTTGAACTTGCATTTTCTGAGGTGTTTGTTGAGGATCCGCAAATCCAGAATGGAACGGAGACATCCCCCTCTCTTGGGAATGACAAAGTACCGGGAGTAAAAAATGTGACGGCTGTCCTCCTGCGGCACGACCCCGAACTGCCCTTTTCTTTAATAAAGAGGCTATTTCTTTCTTTAAAGCCTGAGCTGACTTCCCTTCTGCTGCTGACATCAACACACTGTTGAACACTGGTGGTTTTACAGCAAACTGCAGACGATAACCCCGCATTATCGTAGACAGAACCCAGGGATGTACTGCGCATGCGTGCCAGCTCTCCACGTGAACAGCGAGAGGACCGTTGCGGCCCTCGCCCACTGATGGCGCAGCCATGCCATCTAGCGGGGGAGCTGGGGATTGCAGCTCTGACTTGAGTAATTTTGGTTTTGTGTGTTTTTATTTTCAAACATTGCTGTGCCCTCAGCCCACTGCCTGGATGCACAGGGAATTTGTTTATTTTCACACCACAGATATTTTCTTGTGAAGTGTACTCCACCTTTCTTGGCAACACCGTGGGTGGAGGGGGGAGAATTGCTTTGTGGGGCACTGGGGGAACTGGTGCCAACTCCACAGCTGAACTGGTCAAAAGGGAACTTTTTGACATTTTTATGAATGGTTCTCAAGTCCAACGCCTTCTCTTTGCAGGAAGGGGAGAAATTAACCACTCTTTTTGAGGGAGGATAACAACAGATACTCCAAGAGTGCTGTTGATCATCCCTTTGTCCAGAACACGAGGATAGGTTAGGTTGCCCGCCCGTTTCTTGCCTCCCTGAGGGTTTGCCGGTCTGTGTCTAGCTGCTGCTGCTGCAAAGGAAGGTTTTCCTTTTGGCTGTGTGTCAGACTGCTGAGGCTGAGGAGGTCTGGGGCTCCTGAAAGCCAACTGACCACTCCTCAGAGGGGCATCAAAACCAGGGCGTGCTGATAGAGAACCCTTAGGAATGGGTTTTTGGGGAAGGCAAGCTTGGAAAGCCTCTCCCTCTTGCTTCCTCAGATCACACCGCTGGCGCATAGCAATGACTGATGCGCCGAAAAGGGCTTTGGGCTCCAACGGGGCATCCAAGAAATCAACTTTCTCTCTGTCAGAGAGCCCTGAAAGTCCCAGCCATAGGGCTCGCTCACCCACCACTGCCAAGCCCATGCTTCGGCCGCAGCTCTGGACTGCACCTCTGGAGGTTCTCAGGTTGAGATCTGCAATAACGCAGATCTCTTTCCAGAGGGCTGGGTTTGGTGACCCAGCATCCATTTGTCTTCCCATCTCCTCCATGAGCTCTGCTTGTTAAGCAGTGAGGAGAGAGGTGGCATTCAAAGCTCTCACTGCTAGAGCAGAGGAACGGTAAATCTTCTGAAAAACTGAGGCTGTTAAGCGCTCAGTACGTCCTGGCAGTGAAGCTGAGGCACAAGAAAAAGCTGCTCTCCGATTATGGTTAAGATGATGTACCACTGACAGCTCAACAGGAGGGGGATTTGACATCCCTAGCTCCTCCATGTTGTGCACGTCCAATCTGGAAAACTCTTTCACAGGAACCCTGTGTGAAAACGGTTTGACCCAGAAACGCTTCATTTCTGAAACGCACGCAGGGACAGCAGGAATAACCTGTTTAACTGCCGGGGCACGTGACGGCAGTCACTTGCCATCATATAGGTCTCTCTCCGTACCCTGGCCCGCCTGCTGCGACGGCCAATCGATAGAAAGTTTCGCCGCCCCCCTTCTGCACATTTCGAGCAGGTCGAGCTCCACCTGAGCTGAAGCCGGGGACCCTTCGCTTAACGCGCTTCCCAGCCGGGAGGGAGTCAACGGTAGAATCGCGTCGTCATCATCCTCCTCCCCGTCCTCCTCCAACAGACGGGCGATTGCTTCGTCATCGTCCTCCTCCTCCTCCCTTTCCTCTGCCAGGATCGGGAAAAGAGGAGGAAGCTCGGGGGAGACTTCACCCATAAACTCACCCCAGCTACATGACACAGGTGGCTGTTTGGTCTCCACTGTGGCTGAAGGAGAAAGGGAGGGGTCACCTTTATTAGCGGCCGCCATCCACACTCTTCTCTCCAGAAACCTTGATGGGAAAAGGGAACAGTGCGGACAGCATTCGGGGTTCGCAAGTACCGCCTGAGCGTGTCTCACCCCCAGGCATGCAATACACAGGGGATGAGAATCCTTGCCTGATATCATAGCTCCACAAGCACAAGGGCGCGGGATGTCTTTCCCCCTCGCGCCCTCACTTGCAGAACAAACATTCGCCATCAAGCCTCTAAGCTCACCACAACGTGTCGCTTAGAGAAAACAGACAAGAGAATTCGTCGTAACACGTTAATTCGCTCGTTTATCCCTTAACAATAATTTTCGTGACAGTGAAGAGAAAAAACACCGCTTTCAGAAATAACTGCGTTCGGCGACGTACCTTGACGGCTCTTCTAAGAACAGTTAAGCTGCTAATCCTGGAAAGAGGTACAGAAAATATAGCTTCCACGAGATATTCACGGGGAAGAGAACGAGAATGAGGTAGGGACCGTCATGCAGTGATATATATTGAGGAGGAGGGACTCCCGCATCACTGTCGTGATTGGTCTGTCAACTGACAGACGTGGTGTAATTGGTGCTTCCAGGATTGGTCACGCCCGAGGCGATTCCCATAGTGAGATACTGAATGAATGTTTGAAAGAGAACCACAGACAACGTCAGAGGCGTCTTACCTGGGCTAAGGAGAAGAAGAACTGGACTGTTGCCCAGTGGTCCAGAGTCCTCTTTTCAGATGAGAGCAAGTTTTGTCTTTCATTTGGAAACCAAGGTCCTAGAGTCTGGAGGAAGGGTGGAGAAGCTCATAGCCCAAGTTGCTTGAAGTCCAGTGTTAAGTTTCCACAGTCTGTGATGATTTGGGGTGCAATGTCAGGGCTTGACAATAAGGACTGCCCGATGGCCCAGGGCCAGCGTGAAGGACACTCGGGACAGTAGACGGATTTGTCACTTGCCCGATCGGGCCACTGCAGCGTCGTCACGAAAGTTTAGCATTTGAATGTGTTTTTAAGCCTTGTTAATTTGAAAGTTCAAGGGATTAAAAAGCATTCGGACGCGAAAGACAACTCCATTCACTACTCGCGCGCTGTGTTGGGTGAACAGCGCGCGAGCTGCCTGAATGGGTAAAATAATTACATACAAAAGTAGCCTTTGTCAAAATACCCATCTTGCCAAGTAACTTTGTAGATTTAACAGTGATTAATCCAAATTTACATTTACATTTAGTCATTTTGCAGACGCTTTTATCCAAAGCGACTTACAATTAGGGAATACAAAAGCGATTCATCTTAAAGAGGCAATCAGACATACGAAGTGCTTGTAACACCAAGTCTCAGGCATTGTTCAAATAAGTACAAGCTAGCAAGGGAAGGAATAAATAAAGAGAAAGTTTTTTTTTTTTTTTTTTTTTTTTTTAAGGTTAGGATGAAGTCAAGTAGTGTCGAAAGAGATGAGTTTTCAGTTGTTGCTTGAAGATTGACAGGGATCCAGCACTCCGGATGGGGGGGGGAGATCATTCCACCAGCCAGGAATGGTGAACAAGAATGTTCTGGAGAGTGATTTTGAGCCTCTCTGTGATGGTACCACGAGGCGTCGCTCACTAGCAGATCTCAGACTTCTGGAGGGGATGTAGATTCTTAATAGTGAGTGCAAGTAGGCGGGTGCTGACCCTGTGGTTGTTCTATATGCAAGCATCAGTGTCTTGAACTTGATGCGAGCTGCGACTGGTAGGCAGTGCAAGGAGATAAAGAGAGGTGTAACATGGGCTCTTTTGGGCTCGTTGAAGACCAGTCGTGCCTCTGCATTCTGAATCATTTGTAGAGGTTTGATTGTGTTTGATGGAAGTCCAGCCAGAAGAGCATTGCAGTAGTCCAGCCTAGAAATGACAAGGGCCTGGACAAGAAGTTGTGCAGCATGCTCTGTTAGAAGGGGCCTGATCTTTCTCATGTTGTGTAATGCAAACCTGCAAGATCGAGCAGTCTTTGCAATGTGCTCTTTGAAGGTCAGCTGGTCATCAAAGATTACACCAAGATTTCTGACCGAAGTTGATGGGGTAATTGTTGATGAACCTAACTGAATCGTGAAGTCATGCTGTAGAGCTGGAGTGGCAGGGAAGACAAGAAGCTCAGTCTTTGCCAGGTTGAGCTGTAGGTGATGTTCTTTCATCCACGCCGAGATGTCCGCCAGGCAGCCTGAGATCCATGCAGCTACCGTTGGATCATCTCGTTGAAAAGAGAGATAGAGCTGTGTGTCATCAGCATAGCAATGGTAGGAGAATCCATGTGCCTGTATGATGGGACCCAGTGATGTAGTGTATGTGGAGAAGAGGAGGGGTCCAAGAACCGATCCCTGAGGAACCCCAGTGAACAGTTGATGTGCCACTCTGAAAGACCTACCAGTGAGATAGGATTCAAACCAGCGAAGTGGAATCCCAGTGATGCCCAGTGATGAGAGGGTGGACAGGAGGATCTGATGATTGACAGTATCAAAAGTGGCAGATAGATCCAGCAGAATGAGGACTGATGATTTGGAATCGGCTTTTGCAATACGCAGGGCTTCAGTGACTGAGAGTAGCGCAGTCTCAGTAGAATGGCCACTCCTGAAACCTGACTGTTTAGTGTCCAGTTTGTTGTTTTGTGAAAGAAACAATGAGACCTGGTTGAAGACAACTCGTTCGAGTGTTTTCGCTATGAATGGAAGGAGAGAGACAGGTCTGTAGTTTTCTATAAGAGAAGTGTTTAATGTAGGTTTTTTGAGGAGTGGGGTTACCCGAGCCTGCTTGAACGTAGTGGGGAAGATGCCTGTGAGGGGGGATGTGTTGATGATGTGTGTGAGTGCTGGTAAGAGTGTGGGAGAGATTGCTTGGAGAAGGTGTGAGGGGATTGGGTCAAGAGGACATGTTGTAGGATGGTTGGAGAGGAGAAGTTTGGATACTTCAACCTCAGTGAGGGGACAGAAGGAGAAGATGGGAGTTTTAGCAGTGGATGTGGTTGGTTGGGGATCTTGTGTGTGTGGAGGAGAGAACTGATTACTGATCGATCTAGTTTTGTCTGTGAAAAAAGTGGCAAAGTCATCAGCTGTTATAGAAGTGGTGAGAGGTGGTGGAGGGGGACAGAGGAGAGAATTAAATGTTCTGAAGAGATTACACATGTCTGGAGTTCTGTTGATCTTGTTGTGGAAATATGCGGATTTGGCAGTGTGGACTTCAGCAGAGAAAGATGAGAGCAAAGACTGATACCTACTCAGGTCCGACGGATCATTTGATTTGTGCCATTTTCTCTCTGCCGCTCTGAGTTTAGTCTGATGCTAACGAAGAACATCGGATAACCAGGGGTTAGAAGGGGCAGCCCATGCTGGCCTAGAGGAGAGAGGACAAATGTTGTCTGGACAAGAGGTTAAGGTAGAGCATAAAGTGTCAGTAGCTGCATTCACATCCAGAGAAGAGAAATGGGTAGGTGAGGGAAGAGAGGAGGATACTACAGAGGAAAGATGGGAGGGAGAAAGGGAACGTAGGTTTCGTCTAAAAGTAACCGGTAGGGGGGTTGGTGGCACACGGGTAGCAAAATGTAATGTAAATGTAATGAAGAAATGATCAGAGATATGTAGTGGTTGTACCAGAATGTTATCTCCAGCACAATTGCGTGTGCAAATTAAATCAAGTTGGTTGCCTGATTTGTGCGTGCTAGTAGTGGTAAGGAGTTTGAGATCAAATGAAGCTATGAGTAAATGGAAGTCTGTAGCATAAGGCTTGTCTAGATGAATGTTGAAATTGCCAAAGACTAAGAGTGGAGTGCCATCCTCCACGAAAGAGGACAACAGCCCATCCAGCTCCTCTAGGAAAGTGGCTAGAATTTGGCCAGGAGGATGGTAAATTACCACAATCTGGAGTTTTATAGGAGCTGATACAGTAATTGCATGAGATTCAAATGAGTTGTAATTGCATAGGGGAGAGCGGGTTGAGTATTTCCAATTGTTTGAAATGAGCAGACCAGTGCCCCCACCCCAGCCAACTTGACGTGGGGTGTGAGAGAAAGAGAAATTGTTAGAGAGAGCAGCTGGGGTTGCTGAGTCTTCTGGATGAATCCAGGTCTCAGTCAAGCCCAAGATGCTGAGCGTGGATTGTAAAGAAAAAGCAGAAATGAAGTCAGCTTTGTTGGCAGCTGACTGACAATTCCAGAGACCCACAGAGAAAGAAAGAAGTGTAGTGGAAGATGTAGAGATAGGGCGCAGGTTAGCAAGATTGCGTTGCCGTCTGCGTGTGGTGTTAGAGCGTGGTTGAGAGAGAACCGGAATGGTTTGGAAACACATGATAGAGGTGGAAGGAAAGAGAAGGAAAGGAGAGTGTGTGAGGGAAGATAAAAATGAAGATAAAAATATATTTAATTTATACAGTGGAGTACATATGCACCAATCGACCGGACATTTTTTGTTTTATTTCAGACCATCTTCTGTTCCATGCTTGCACAAACTGCACTGCAATCAATCATTTTCCAAAATGCCATTTGTGTGGAAATATTACGCTATTATTATAATTAGTCTGTAAACGGCCGTTAACAGAGTCCAGAGAAGTTGAAAACGGACGCAAAGAGGAGAAAGTACTGCAGGAGACAGAACTAGATCACTGTTCACGATGAACTAAAAAATATAGTAAGAAAATCCAGATATTGAATTTTACATTAAAAAAGTTTCTGAGGGGAACTGGCTGTTTTCAGAAAAGTTTACATTTCTTTTCATCTTCTTTTCTTTTCATCCTCCGTATAACGCATTCAAATTAGTGTTTATAGGCGCAGCGCTGCTGTGTTTAACCATGGTAAAACCAACAAAACGCTGTATTATTGCTGTTAGGCGCCACCTGCTGTCATAGAGAGAAATTGCGTCTCACTCAGCCCGTCTACTGTTTCGTGCAGTTTTATGCAGCATAATTTCACAAAGCTAAAGTCAGACCATTCTGTTTTTGCTTCAGATTTTGAAATAATACACTCTAATATAAGTCAAAGATTGCATATTTTTGTTTTGACTGATTCATCATTAAAATGCAGTGCTTGCCTCTAATCTCAAATGGCTATGAAAAATAAAGGTGCAGAGTGAAGAATAAGCAAATGTTATTTTATGTGATTTTTCAGTTTCTGTACCTGAACATCTAAAAACATAAAAACCTAAAGCATCATTTCATTTCTATCTTTGTACTATAGGCCTGTATTTAATTGTAATTTGTTCATGTGTTCTTATTCACTGGCGGTTCACTTGTCTTTAATAATGTTTGAACTATGTTTTAATATATTTATTTATAGCTAGTGGTTTTTGCTGTGGTATCAAAATTGAAATCGAGAATTGTAAAATGTATTTGGTGTCTAAAATATTGGTGTCATATAAGCTTATTTATTGGAATACAAGACAACATAGATCAAAAACAATGATAATAGCAAGTATTTTATTTCTTGTGGCAGGGCCAGTGAAAATGTTGGCAGGGCAAGTAAAAAATTGAACCACCGGGCCAGCAGAAAAAATCCTTAACGTTGAGCCCAGAATGTCATCTGCTGGTGTTGGTCCATTGTGTTTTTTGAAAACCAAAGTCACTGCATCCGTTTACCAAGAAATTTTGGAGCACTTCATGCTTCCTTCTGCTGACCAGCTTTTTAAAAATGCTGATTTCATTTTCCAAAAGGATTTGGCACCTGCCCACACTGCCAAAAGCACCAAAAGTTGGTTAAATGACCATGGTGTTGGTGTGCTTGACTGGCCAGCAAACTCACCAGACCTGAACCCCAGAGAGAATCTATGGGGTATTGTCAAGAGGAAAATGAGAAACAAGAGACCAAAAAATGCAGATGAGCTGAAGGCCACTGTCAAAGAAATCTGGGCTTCCATACCACCTCAGCAGTGCCACAAACTGATCTCCTCCATGCCACGCTGAATTGAGGCAGTAATTAAAAAGGCAGTAAAACACAAGTTTCACAATTTGAGCTGAATTACTGAAATAAATGAACTTTTCCACGACATTCTAATTTATTGAGATGCACCTGTAAATATATAATATAACATATATGAACATAAATATATACATGTAAATACATATAAATATATACTGTATGTGTGTCTTTATATATACACAATAAATATACACAGTACAAAAACATATATTGTATAAACAAAAACTTTGGATGCGATTAATCGTGATTAATTGTTGCCCAGCACTAAATCACATTATAAATTATTGTCATTATAGCCAGAGTTAGTAGTGACTTGTCAGGTAAGACAGCTTTGTCAATGCTTATGACATCAGAAAAGAACTGTAATATTACTGTAGAGTGTGAAATTTATTAATGTGACATTACTTTAAAGTAATGGAGGCAGTTACAGTGCTTATATTTTTTACAGAAAAATTAGTAATCCATATGTGTGTAATACCTGGAATACAATGGTTCAGGTGGAGGTGGAATGACTCCAAGAAGGTAGAGCCACGGGCACACCTGTAACAGCACAGCTCCACACCGCCTTTCTTCAGTGTCCCTGTCTTCATGTAGAGCGGAAAGTTCTCTGGGCCTTGGATACACCGTACGTACTTCCACTGTTCTTTCCATAAGTAATGGAAGCAGTTACAGTGCTTATATTTTTTACAGAAAAATTAGTAATCCATATGTGTGTAATACCTGGAATACAATGAAGAGAAAGAGAAATTGTTCTCTTCAGAAAGAGACGAGGACTTGGCCGTGTTCATTTCCCACATTTGTGCACCTGGCAGCTGTTCCTGAAGCAGCACCGGCAAGTTTCTTTGTGACCTATTGGGAAAAATAAAAGGGTCAAAAACGGTGTTCATTATTTACGCACACACATCCATATATGGCATATAAATTTCTAGATATAAACAGGGCTGAAAAAAATACCTTTTTTTGTGGAGTCCATCTTGAGAACACAGCCAAACACAGATGTTATTTTGGCCTTGACCTTGTGCAGTTGCCCCAGAACATCCCTGGCATACACGGCTAACAGCCACTTAGGTTTTGGTAGGGCAGGTAAAGGGGAGGCTCAGCAAACACAGGAGGCTGCACAAGGGAGGACCTTGTGAATGGTTCACAGGCAGTCAGGTACTGCAGGACACGCTGTGTCATTGCCTCACTGTGCTGTTCCATCAGCTTCTTGTAAAGCTGAGTCACACTGTTACCCAGTGTCCTCTCCCTCATCATCCTCAGCACCCGGTTGTCACATGAGTATCTAAGGAAACAACAGTATAATCATGCAAAAAACGAAAAGCGCCTAATAATGAATGATTGTCATTATGAATTACCTGTATGTCAGCAAAGCTGGAAACTGACTGTGGTGGCCCATATCCAGCTGTCCTAAGATGTCCTCGAATCAGGCGGGATACTTCTTCTTGCAACGTTTGCACTCCAGATACTCAGTAACAAGGTCATACCAACCGTCGATGTCCAAGACCTTGCGCACGGTACGGTAAAGTCCTGCTGCTGTTAGTCTGTGCTTACCACAGGCAAGAGGAAACAACAACATCTTCTGCGGCATTCATAAGAAAAGAGGTCAGGTGAGGCGGGTGGCTGAGTGTGAATTAAAGGGGTCTGAGGAGGATACCACCAAAGCTTCAGCTGGGACACTAGTTCTGGCTTGCCGGTTCACGGGTTGGCCTTAAATAGAGTGTTCCGGATCCACTCATGCTGGAAAGGTGAAAGATGATCTTTCCAGTGACTTGGAAGCTCAGCTGGTGGCTGATGATGTGGAGGATCTGGTGTTTTGGCTGCTTCCGCTGATGGAGACAGACCGGCACAGGCCTCTGAGTGAACAGTAAAACAACAATATAAGGATGACTGTTGCATTTGACAGTAATATGCCATAAATGCAGCCCACAAATAGCCTGCGAAGCAGTAATTTTGGACAAGTATTAATAAATAGTGAAGAAAATGGTACTAGTGTTAAGAAGCAAAGAATACAGTGTACACTTTATTAAGGATCAGATGGAATGGAGTAATGAAAATGAGGTGTGATGAATTCAGCATAAAGTAATGATGTCCACAGACCTGAAGCATGCACACAGATACAGTAAGGAAAACTGTCCCTCTAATCATTAGAACAAAGAATCTCCACCATCCTGTCTGCTGAGGGGGAGCTAAAGAGTGAGTGAGTAGAGCAAGCGGTGTGAAAAAGTTATCCGGTGATTGTTTAACAACGGGTAAGTTCAGAAACGCAAATAAATACACTGACACCTTTGGACATCCTTACGGTTTAGAAGAAGTGCACTCAAAGAATGCATCCCGCTTGAGGCTTGATGTGACATAATTCTATATTGTAAACAAAAAATATTTAGAAATGTTGATTTTTTTTTAAATAATGCTTCTCAGAGTGTTTTCACAAAACATTATTATAATATGTGCATTTGAGTCATATGCCACACCTGTATTTAGCTGCGCTTCACATTGTGATGCAGCAAATACCAGCTCCTCATCATCGCCTTCAGCAGTGGGAACGGAAGTGCCTGGAGCACAAATGTTAAAACTATTACTATGCGCAATATACAGAGACAAATGTATGTAAGAAAAGCTGCCTTTGGGCCGGTGTGGAGCTTCGGGCTGGGAGTTCTGTTACTGGAGGAGGTAAAGTGGACTGCGGTGATGGATCTGGAAACAGTAATTGGACAAGTTTGCCATAATGAAAAATGAATACATGTAGAACTGCTGTAGGGAAAATTGAGTATTCTCACTTCTACTCACGGGGTGTAACTGGTGACATGAGTTTTCTTGCCACCTGTGAAGGAGACCAATGTTTTCCATGTGTCAGCAGCGCTTTCACTGTGGCGGTCTGCTGTACACCAATCCGGATGGCTGCAGGTGGAGGTGCAGAGGCACTGGAGGCTGCGGGTGGAGGTGAAGAGGCACTGGAGGCTGCAGGTGGAGGTGCAGGCTGACATACACTGGTGCCCACAGCAGAAGCCTGTCTTTTCAGGACATACGTCTTGAAAATAGCCATGTTGGTGTTGGCCTGGCATCTGCCTTAACCAGGTACCTGATGAGGGCTTGGGCCTTCTTGCTCTGGTCCTCATAAACATCTTTCATGGACCGGCCCTGGAAGTCACCAAACTCCACCATCAAGCAGCCCTGGTTTCCAGTTGCCCGGGCTTCTGCTTGCATTTCCTTCTTCCTCTAATACTTCTCCACTTCTTCTGCCATCTCTCTAATATGAGAAGTGTACTGTAGGAACAGTTGTTTATTGTCTGACAGGGGGATTGTTTGCGCTGACTCTTTGGAAATGCTGAGCACCAAATACACTGCGTACCCCAGAGATTTTTCCAGGAGCCATCTAAATCTCTGGCCCTGGTACTTCCCAAACTGAAGTTTGCAGTGAGCCAGTACTAAAAACTGGTCACTGGGGTCTCACTTTACAACATCAATATTGTAACTTATTTGTAATATTTGAACTTTTATATCAGTGCAATATTTGTCATTGCAACATTTTAGTGCAGTTTTCACTAACAACTGCAACTGGATTATATTGTATACTTAAATCCACTGTTATCCCACCGGAATATTTACTCATTCTATGACCACACTCAACAAAACTGAATAATTGTGAGTTCAATACTAGACACCTTAAAGATAATGTGGACCAAAAATATTTGTCATATGTTAACACACTTTACTAGCCCTTTGTTTTGGAGCTTTGATGCAGCCATCATCTTCTCATGGTGAAAACAGGAAAGAAAGCTGGGCCGGTTAGCTCAGTTGGTTAAACTGTGGAGCTAATAACGCCAAGGTTTTGGGTTCGATCCACGTACGGGCCAAGCTCTTTTGTTCTCAATGATCTCAGCTCTGCTCTTCTGGCAAAGTGATGGATGGTCTCATGGAAATCCCCACTGGCTAAAGAGCTTGTGATTGTGGCTGAAATACCTCAGTTGGGAGAGTGTTTGACTGAAGGTCTCTGGTTTGATCCTGGTTTTCAGCAAATGTCCCCTGTCTTTTCCCTTTGTTCAAGGGGGCCAGAGACCAAAATTCACTGGGATCCAACCCCACTGTCTAACTGCTTCCCCACAGCCACAGCGCTATCTGCCTCCCAGAAGGCCACCTTGAAGCAGTGTTGGTTCCATGGTGTAATGGTTAGCACTCTGGACTTTGAATCCAGCGATCCGAGTTCAAATCTCGGTGGAACCTGTGTGCTTTCTTGCGCCAAAAAAAGAAAAAAAAGGACAAGTTTGTTTGATGCTGCTGGCGAGTCAGTAATTGATTTAGTCTTTGCAGCCCTGTAAGCAACAGCTGTTTCTTGTCAAGGTTCCATGGTGTAATGGTTAGCACTCTGGACTCTGAATCCAGTGATCCGAGATCAAATCAAGGTGGGACCTGTTTAGCCACCAATTTGCACAGGACATGCTCTGAAAAACTTTTTGGCAGTGAGCCCCAGAAGTGAGTGCAGCACCAACTCCCTCCGGGTAAGGCGAGCACTGACCCGCCCTTTCTGAGATGTGGCCAGTCTTCTTTGCAGCCAGCTCACCCTCCTTTGCACGGCGAAGAGCAGCCACATCATCTGAATCCCACTGAAAGATGCAAGCGGACAGATGTGCCATGAAGATCCTGTAGAGCGGATGAGCCCGTCGTGACACCTGGAGCAAATCGCCGCATGAAATGCTAGATGTCAAGGCGCACTTAAAGCTGAACCCACTCCGAAAACATGATCTTCACCTGAGACTGGCCATGCTGACTGCAGCAATCTTTGTCCACGTACATCACTTTTGGGGCTGCCTCTCCTGCCTCCCAGTAGTGTTTCATCAAGCCAATTTAATATATAAACATAACATATTTTTCTTAAATATATACATGCATGCGTGTATATTTATATATACATAATAAACACGCACATATATTTTGTACACAAAAACCTTTATTTTGGATGCGAGTAATCGTTGTCCAGCACTAATGTAATTAAATAACTTTATTACATGTAACCAGTTACTTCATAGCACCTCATGTGTAGTACATATCTTGTACATATGTGACATATAAAAGCCTTTTTTGATTTGAACTTTTAGGAACCAGTGCCAGTGATGCGCATTTTCAGGCCTATCTCCTTGAGGGCTTGATGTGTTGGAATGATGACCGTATGGAAGACGCCATAAAAGGAGCATCCTCTATCCGGTCATATGGCAGTGTCATGAGAGAGGCTGTGGATCAGCTTAGCCGAACTGTCTTTGGGAAGCCCTGGGATGAGCGCTATTGCCCTTCTGGAGCATATACAGGCAAGAAATTCATTCATTTGTTCTTTTGTAATATTCTACTAAATTATCTGTTTGGCCTTTAACCTGTTTTATCCCATTTTTTTTCCAGACATAAAAATATCCAGATGATGTGTCATTAGTAACCCTTTGAAATAATCAATAATTATGTTTAAAATAAATTTTTGTGGAAAAGTGTGTGAAAAATTGTGTTTTATGGTCACAGTTGTGACCGGTGGGATAATGTGTATACTGAATTAACATATTTCTACAGTCATAAAAATTGTTATATATCTCAGCCCAGCTATTTTAAACTCTGTTTCATCACATTCTAGGGTTACTTTTATGCATAAAAACCCTTGTACAACACTGATAGGAATACTGAGTTAAAATACAAAAAAAAAAAAAAAAAATTTAAAAATACAACCATCAACATATTTCAAAATTGTTACTTTATTGTAACATATATCATAAAATTGTTATATTAATGCTACCAGTATTACAACATCAATATTGTAACTTATGTGTAACATTTGAACTTTTAATTCAGTGCAATATTTGTCATTGCAACATTTTAGTGCAGCTTTCACTAACAACTGCAGTTGGATTTATATTGTATACTTAAATCCACTGTTATCCCACCGGAATGTTTACTCATTCTATGACCACACTCAACAAAACTGAATAATTGTAAATTCAATACTAGACACTTTAAAGATAATGTGGATCAAAAATCTTTGTCATATCTTAACACACTTTACTAGCCTTTTGTTTTGGAGCTTTGATGCAGCCATCATCTTCTCATGGTGAAAACAGGAAGTAAACTGCTCTGGTCATGTGACAATTTGCAGTAACCATGTGAAACTGCACATATTTAATTGAGACCCTTTATTTTTTTTTTTCAATATTTGCAGGAAATGCACTAAAACACCAGTAAGGAAGGTTTTTAGAACTTTATAAATGTATTTTTTACATTCACTATTGTGACCGGTGGGATTAAATGGCTTAATGTACTAGACAAAATATTAAGAACACTTTCTTTTTTTCCCCCCATTTTATTCTTGTAGGTGAATTGCTGGGAATGGAGTACCTTTACAACCAGACTGGCAAAACACTGACTCCAGTGCTCCAGAACCCAGAGCAGGAAGACAGGCTGGTGGAGGAAGTTGATGACCAGGATCTGCAAGATGAGGGGTTTGACGAAGAGATCATGGAGGACATCACAGTTCCAGTGCTGTATGAGGATGACCCCTGCCGTGATCTCGAAAAGAGCCCCTTATCTTTGCCTCTGCCTCAGTCCCCAGCATCACTGGCTGAGCCGTCCACATCATCTGGTGGAGAAGGACAACATCTTGTCCCTGCCCCTTCAGTGCTGTCACAGCCATCCGACACTGGAAGCAGTCTCTCCGACTGGAGCCGATGGCATTGCTGGGTGGGACAAGGTCCAGGATCTTGTTGGTTACCTGGAGGGTCTTCGTGAAGCTCCTTACCTCACTGACCTGCAGGTGACAGAGGCCATCCAGCTGTGGACAGCTCTCCCTGCTACTGACAAACAGCGGGTCAACTATTAGCCTCGACATCAGCCTCAGGTCACACATGGGTGCTTTAAATCACCGAAGCGCTCCAGAGTCACACCGGGTGTGGAGAGTGTGAAACGGTGTCTGATTGGACATCCTGGGGGTCCAGCACAGTGGCCCAGCACCAGCCACTTGGTTGAGGCCATTTGTATCAAGCTTTGTGCCTTACACAAGTTGCCGACCAAGAAGGCTGGAGTTTGCACCCCCAGGTGGTCTAAAATCCTCTCGGATTACCACCACATCCGAGAGCTGGTGCTAAACAGTCGCAGGCTGATGGATGAAACAATGATCCAGCTGTTTGAGCTAAACCAGAATACACTCATTCAGTGGTAAGCAAGGCACGTTATTTGCTTCAAATGAACTGAATAAGTAATTTATTTTCAGGTTTCAGCAACAGCAGAAGAATCTAGTTGAGATGGACTGACTCCACCTGACCCAGTTGCTGTGGCTGATACGCAACTTCCTCCACCGAGGGAAAAATTGGATGAAGTGTCATCGACATCAGGCCCAAACATACATGTATCCTTCCACCAAATCGAGAAGGACAGGCTCCAATTCTGCAACCAGGTCGACGGCCTGCTGCTGCCACCACAGAGTGCTCCATTGCACCTGCCCCCACAGCATCAGGAGTTGTGCAGCCCATTTCAGCACCTGGCTCGCTGTTAGGCACACTAGTCCTTAACCTGGACATGACTGTGTCAATGGTGATTCCCTCTTCTGCTGCTTCAACATCCGGTGCAGCCCTAGCTCTGCCTGCTCCTGCTTCTGATGCTCCTGTGTCCCGTTACACCCAGAGGAACAGGCGGCGGCGGGCTCTGGAGAAGGAAAGCGGAGTCCATAAGAGGAAGTATGTGTGAGGGGTTACTTTTAACACATGCAACAAATGTGGGCAGCCCAAAACGAAAGAGTTTGGCCATAGCCGATATGGTAATGCCACATTTTGCTCACGTGCCTCAAATGGCAAATCTTTAGATGACTGGTTGGCAGAACAGCGCCAGCAAAATATAGGCCAAACTCCACCTCCTCAATAAATAATATAATTCCTCTATATACATGTATTTTGTATATATTACATGGGCCCACTCTTTCATTTGTCCTGTATTCTCCTCAATATTGTATCCTCCTCAATAATTTCTTTCCTGTATATATTATATTACATGGGCCCACTCTTTCAGATTGTCCTGTATCCTCCTCAATAAATAATTTCTTTCCTGTGTATAAGCTGTATAAATTACATGGGCCCACTCTTTCATATTGCCCTGTATCCTCTGCAATACTGTATCCTCCTCAATAAATAATTTCTTTCCTGTATATATGTTGTATATATTACGTGTATTCGTTTTAATAAAACATTTTACATTTGAACATTTGAAGTGTCTTTTGATCAGATAAATTAAATCTGATAAATCATGTCAATCAAATCATATCCCACAAAAAAAAAAAAACACATCTTTGAAGAAACATTTTTATTCATTTTATTTAACCATAAACATAAACATGTAATATGCTT
This sequence comes from Spinibarbus caldwelli, assembly GCA_039654775.1. NCBI lineage: Eukaryota > Metazoa > Chordata > Actinopteri > Cypriniformes > Cyprinidae > Spinibarbus > Spinibarbus caldwelli. The sequence goes on from CM077254.1 coordinate 23,389,565, forward strand.
TTTAAAAAATAATATACACAAAATAATAAATATCAGTCAATATAATGTCCAGGGTGCAATTAGTGAAAAAAGCAAGTGGAGATGGGGGGCATATTTTTAATACGACGGAAACTGTGTCAATGTGATGATTCCCTGTTTCGAAGTGCTCCAGTCGGATCCCGGATCACGGATCGCGTATCACGAATCATTTGATTCAGAACTGGACTTCAAAAAACAACTTGGTCATGGGTTTGAATCCAGCCTGCAGAGGGTGACTTGTTTCACATGTAACTAAAACCCCTCCATAACACACAGGAATATAGCCAGAATATTGTTGCAGGGGAAATTTGTCACGTACTCCTGTTTTCTGTGTCTTTTTCACTTGCGTGCCGGAGCACAAAGATTGGCCCCCTTCCTATGCTAAGCGAGCACTCTACCATTTGCGCTAATTCCCCTGGCCATGGTGGAATGATGTCCATCGCTTCCAAAGACACCTTCGAAGAGCGACCGCTATTGTAACAGGCTTGTAGAAAAGAGGCCATTTCTCCTCTGTGCTGGCACGTTAGCACTGGCCACCATTTAGTTTAGAGATTGTACTTTTGTTTTTGAGGCCCTACTTGGTCTTGTTACCCCAGTATATATGTGTGTGGATTCCTGTATTACGTAGGCTACCTTTGGATCACTCAGGTTGTGCAGCCAGCTTCTCCACTCTGTCTCCCACACTGGCTTAAAGTCTAAGGGACATCTGACCGTTTCAGCTGTCCTCCCTAAGATCCCTCTACATGTTAGGTCCAGTTAGCTTAGTTGGTTAGCGTGTGGTGTTAATAATTACGCCAAGGTAGTGGGTTCTATTCCCATACAAGCCAGCCTCTTTTGTTCACTAGGAGCTCTGCTCTTCTGGCAAAGTGACGAGTGGTCTCACGGAAATCCCTGCTGGCTAAAAAGCTTGCACTTGTGGCCAAAATAGCTATTAGACTGAAAATCTAAAGGTTCCTGGTTCGATCCTGGGTTTTGGCAGATGTCCCTTGTCTTCTCCTTCTATTCGTGGGGGCCAGAGATCAAAATTCACTGGGATCCAACCCCACTCTCTAACTGCTTCCCCACAGCCACAGCGCTATCTGCCTCACAGACAGCCATCAACAAGGCAGTGTTGGTTACATGGTATAATGTTTAGCACTCTGGACTTTGAATCCAGCGAACTGAGTTCAAATCTCAGTGGAACCTGCGCAATTTCTTGCGGCATTAAAAAAACAAAAAAAAAAAAACAAGTTTGTTTGTGCAGCTGGCAAGCCTGTAAGTGATTTAGACTTGGTGGCCCTGTGAGTAACAGCTGCTTGTGTCAAGGTTCCATGGTGTAATGATTAGAACTCTGGACTCTGAACCCAGCAATCCGAGTTCAAATCTCGTTGGGTCCTGTTTTGCCACCAATTTGCACAGGACCCGGTCCGAAAAACTTTTTGGCAGCAGTGAGCCCCAAAAGCGCATGTAGGGAGCGTCACTTCCTAGAGTCAATGCTCAGTCTGTCTCTTTAGGGAAGTGAGCGTAATAGAGCAGGACCCAGCTTGGAGAATGCGGGCATCGATCCCGCTACCTCTCGCTTGCGCCTATTGCATCCCAACAATTGAGCCAAAGTAAGCCCAAAGTAAGCCCACATGAGTCAATCATGTTTCTCCCTTGGGCTTACTTTTAACCAATCGCATTTCTACCTTGGGCTTACTTTTAACCAATCGCGTTTCTCTCTGCGGGCTTACTTTTGACCAATCGCATTTCTCTCCAGAGGCTTATTTTTGACCAATCGCATTTCTCTCTCATTTGGCTTACTTCTGATCAATTGCCAACCGCTATTATTGTCATCTTCGAAATAGGTAAGGCTGTGGTTTACTTCATTATTGAATATCGCTCATTATTTGTTCATATACCGTGTGTATATATAGGAAAATGAAACGTGCCAGTTAAGCTAGCTAGCAAGTATAGCACACATTTTCATCAGTACCTGTGATCCTGTAACTTTTCCCATTATAAATACAGAAAGCATGTCGCTATTGATCAGATAATTTAAAATCATTGGCCGTCTGTTAATTAAGCTATATTGCTCTCAACAATGATGTGTGTATTGTGTGTGTATTGTGTTCAAAGTCATGATTATAACTGCTTTATACTACACCAGGCGCATAACGTAAGCGTTCCGTACGTATGCATCCAGGGGCGACGCTAGAGATTCTGGGCCCTATGACTGAACATAATGATTAAACAAAAATTACTTATATTTGGTAATAACACTAGTGAACTCCTCCGAGAATCTCTGCCAATCCTGGGCCCCTAGAATCATTACCAGCACCCCATCCCCACCCCGCCCCCCAAATTACATTAAACTTGTTTTAGGAACCTAATAAAATTGATTATTATTATTATTATTATTATTATTATTATTATTATTAACAACAATTATTATTATTTTAATTATAAAAATGAAGACAAATATATTACTGTTTTAAATTATAATTGTTCTGTAAAATAAAATATGAATATTTGAGAATATGAAATAAAAATAATTATAATGCATTATATTATAAGCAAATAATTAAAATAATTTTAACTATGGTACAAGTTACAATACTAATATTTATGGAATAAATTCCTATTTTTCAAATGTTCAAACCCTTAAATTCATGCTTTTAATTTTTATTTTTTTTATTATTATTATTGTCAGACTCTATGCAAATGTGTAAATAAAGTGATCAGTGCACATTGCATTTCAAAAAACAGATCATATTATGTGATTATCTTGCAGCATATTATTAATTACAGCTATTAAAAACTTTTTTTTGTTAACTGAAAGAAACCTGAAATGAAATTAAATAAAATATAAATATTAAATGAGAAAGTTAAACTAAATAAGAATATTAAATAAACTGAAGCACTAAAATTACTAAGTGGAAATAAATAAAAATAACTTTATTTTTTTTTTACTTTATTTAAAATAATGTAAATAAAGACTGAAAATATAAAGCTAATTTAAAATATTAATAAAAACTGTAATAGCATATAAAAAAATACTAAACTAACACTGTTGTGCAGCCCCATTTATTTATTTTAATTTTACACTGTGTGCAGTCATGGTTTAAGACGACAGCTTTGAAAATAGAAGGAAATTTCAGACTTCATATTTGACTTTACATATTTGATATATCAGGGATTCCTGTCCTCTGTAGAAAACTCATCATCAGGCCAGTTTATGGTCATGGCCATGTTTAATACCAAGTCAAGTCAAATCAAGTCACCTTTATTTATATAGCGCTTTTAACAATACAGATTGTGTCAAAGCACTTAACAGTATCAAATTGGAGGATAGAGTGTCAGTAATGTATAATAATAAGATTAAACACTCAATTTTCAGTTAAAGGCATTTCATTATTGAATTCAGAGATGTCATTGTCTAGCTCAGTTTAGTTTAAATAGTATCTATGAAATAAAATTGAGGTTAATCGTAAAAAAATTAAGTGTCCCCAACTGAGCAAGCCAGAGGCGACAGCGGCAAGAAACCAAAACTCCCTCTGTGACAGAATGGAGAAAAAAAAACCTTGGGAGAAACCAGGCTCAGTCGGGGGGCCAGTTCTCCTCTGGCCAGGATATTATTATTTATTTTTTTACTTATTGTTTTAATTAAATTTTAAATGTATAAATGTATTATATTTCTATTTTTATATTGTTGCAATTTCTAACAATAATAGTATTATGTAGTTAGGTATTTTATTATATTTATAGTTATTTTGTTTAATTTTAAGTTTTATTGTATTTAAGTCGAGGCCTTCACTGGGGATATGTCCCCGGGGCTCATCCAGGTGTCCGGCCTCCGCTGACGATCAGGGTCACAGACATCATGTCCCCCTCATATTACCACAGTAATATGGTTTATGTGTAGCTTGTTAAATTATTGTTACACACTTAACGTACAGGTATCTTTCAGATTGCTAGAGGTAGTAGTCTCTTTCTGATTTTTATTTCAGAAAATGTACGCATACCCCTGTTTTTGGCACGAATCGGCAACATCAACCTGACTCCTCATGGCGCCATCGGCGGAGCCAAAGCGCCTTGAAAATGTGGAGTCTGGAAGGGCCAAACCTAAAGAGGAGGTGTTGCAAGAGGCCAGTACTTTTGTCAGCACAAACGGTGGAGACCCCAGTGACCAGTTTTTAGTACTGGCTCACTGCAAACTTCAGTTTGGGAAGTACCAGGGCCAGAGATTTAGATGGCTCCTGGAAATCCCTCTGAGGTACGCAGTGTATTTGGTGTTCAGCATTTCCAAAGAGACAGGAAATGCAAGCAGCAGCCCGGGCAACTGGAGAACAGGGCTGCTTGATCGTGGAGTTTGGTGACTTCCAGGGCCGGTCCATGAAGGATGTTTATGAGGACCAGAGCAAGAAGGCCCAAGCCCTTATCAGGTACCTGGTTAAGGCAGATTCCAGGCCTAACACCAACAAGGAGCTGGTATTTGCTGCATCACAATGTGAAGCACAGCTAAATATAGGTGTGGCATATGACTCAAATGCACATATTATAATAATGTTTTGTGAAAACACACTAAGCATTATTTTTTTTTAAAAAATCAACATTTCTAAATATATTTTGTTTACTATACAGAATTATGTCACATCAAGCCTCAAGCGGGATGCATTCTTTGAGTGCACTTCTTCTAAACCGTAAGGATGTCCAAAGGTGTCAGTGTATTTATTTGCGTTTCTGAACTTACCCGTTGTTAAACAATCACCGGATAACTTTTTCACACCGCTTGCTCTACTCACTCACTCTTTAGCTCCCCCTCAGCAGACAGGATGGTGGAGATTCTTTGTTCTAATGATTAGAGGGACAGTTTTTCCTTACTGTATCATTACTTTATGCTGAATTCATCAGACTTCATTTTCATTACTCCATTCCATCTGATCCTCAATAAAGTGTACACTGTGTTCTTTGCTTCTTAACGCTAGTACCATTTTCTTCACTATTTATTAATACTTGTCCAAAATTACTGCTTCGCAGGCTATTTGTGGGCTGCATTTATGGCATATTACTATCAAATGCAACAGTCATCCTTATATTGTTGTTTTACTGTTCACTCAGAGGCCTGTGCCGGTCCGTCTCCATCAGCGGAAGCAGCCAAAACACCAGATCCTCCACATCATCAGCCACCAGCTGAGCTTTCAAGTCACTGGAAAGATCATCTTCAACCTTTCCAGCATGACTGGATCCGGAACACTCTATTTAAGGCCAATCCGTGAACCGGCAAGCCAGAACTAGTGTCCCAGCTGAAGCTTTGGTGGTATCCTCCTCAGCCCACTTTAATTCACACTCAGCCACCTGCCTCACCTGACCTCTTCTTCTATCGGCCCCTTTTCTTATGGATGCCACTGAAGATGTGGTTGTTTCCTCTTGCCTGTGTTCGCCCAGACTGTGGTAAACACAGACTAACAGTGGCAGGACTTTACCGCACAGTGCGCAAGGTCTTGGACATCGACGGTTGGTATGACCTTGCCACTGAGTATCTGGAGTGCAAACACTGCAAGAAGAAGTATCCCGCCTGGTCCGAGGACATCTTAGCATGTGGTCTTTACCCTTCTGTTTCTCTGAAGAATCACTCTCAAAGTCTTGGGGTTTTGATGCCAGAAAATAGACTTTATTATCTATTATTGAGATAATGCAGTCGAGTGTCTCTGCAGAGAATCTCCAGAATCTTTTTCTGCATCCTCTTTTATACAGTTTTTCCTCTAGGCGTGTTCAATACATTTGATACATATTTGTTATGGTTTACCTTTTTTGGCTCTGTTTCCAGTCTGCTACCAAGATGCAGATAGGAGGTCTTAATTTTATGTTCCGTGAAAGTAAGGGCCCCTTCATATATTTTGGCTAATGTCAAAACAGGACACGCAGCTTTACCATATGTCTGCACATTCCATTCATGCAGGCCTCTACACACAGACATATATGTGATTCTAATAGTATAATAACTTGATACATAAATGGCTATATTCACATTGATTATACTTGATTAATTTATATTTTGATTAATAAAACTCTTCTTCATTCCCCCCCTTAAGACTTACTAAGTCTCACCTTTATTTGTCTTTACCCAGAGTGCAGTTTCATAATTCAGTCTCATCAGTTATTACTACCTAGTGGCTAAATTAAGTCATACAGTTTTATCACCAATGACTAGATTATGTAACAGCACACTGGCGGAGCAGCAGGACCAAATTTCTCCCCCCACACTTGACTAGGAAGGGGTAAAAGATCCCGTCTCCGTAACCCCTTATTTAAGTTATGTAGTATACAACAGAAATAAAAATTCAAAACATAAAACATGTAACATCACACAAAAAAATAGCATAGTTGATCTTCAGCCCAGACACTTTGCGCATCGTAGAGGGCCACCCTTGGGCAGAGGTTAGGCTAGCACTTACACCCAGGGTATAGTTCATCTTTATACTTCTTCTTCATCCTCAGTTGAGGAACTAGAGTCTCCATCATTTGTCAATGTTTGTGACATCCAGTTGGGCGCATACGGCCAGTCCTGGTAATGTACATTTTGGTTACTCTTCAAATTCAATTTCTCATCATCTTGACATCTTAGCATTTCCATTTGCTTAGCTGTGGCTTTGACAACTAGTGACCTCAGTATAGGAAGTACACAGCAAAACAGTAATCCTCCTATTACTACTGTAACTCCTAAAAACATTCCTAATTTAGCTAACCATGCTCTCCATGCTCCTAACTTTAGATCAAACCAATCCCACATTTTATTATCTGTCCCAGCGTTAGTTTTAAGTTAAATCCTTATAGGTTTTTCAATTTGGTCATTACTTCAGTGAATGCTCCTTCTGGAGCAGCATTATTTGGTATACAAGTACAGCATTGATCACCAAACATAACACACACTCCTCCTTTCTCAGCTAGCAAATAATCCAAAGCTATTCTGTTTCGCCATGTCATTCTGCTTGTTGCATCCAATTGCTCTCCTAAAAGCGATAAGGCCTCATCAGTGTAATTAATAAATCTTTGCTGGTTGTAATATATATAATTGATCCATTCTGTATTTTTATTTTGCGTAATCCAAATGAATATTGATTCAATCCCTGATGTGACTTCATCTCTTGCTTTAAACTCGTAAGGTATACCTCTTGGTTGACCAATTGAATCTATATAAACTGCAGGGTCTTTTTCATAGGCTCTTTTAGATCTGGATTTTTCTTCATTTGTTGCTTCCTCTTCTAGACAGATGTGACTCATTTTATGTGTCAGCCTAACCCTAGTACATAACCCTGACCAATTTTCTGGTAACTGAGGCCATATTCTAATCCACACATCCACCATATGTCTGCCAATGCGATATCAATGTCATCAAATATAGGTGGTGGGCCTTCTTTTGTCACTAAATAGTCATCTTTACATTGTGGTATTTTCCATATTTTGCTGCATTTCCCTTCAAATCTTCCTACGTCAATATTTCCCTTCTTCTCATAACATTCAAATTCCTGATCTGCCATTAATTGCATTGTCCCTTGTGGCTTTTGTATTTTTTCTTTCCATACTATTGGCCATTTACAGGTACGTATGCACTGTAATTCAGTTGCTTCTCTGTAGTTTGTTGTAGATTGGAGAAACTGGCACCAATATGGGCAAAATGCCATTTTTTGGGTACAGTTTCTAAAGACATTTATCTCTCTGCCTCATTTTGGAAAGCATTTACCTCCCAATCTCACTACATCTAACCCCATTGCATTAGATAGTCTTGGACATTTCTTAAACCATTCATCATGAAATATTCTACAACTAGAACTGTGTATAGGTATTGGTACAATATATGAAATTGGTCTTGCTTCAAAGCAAACTATGCCGTTTTCCCATTTCTCTTTTTCTGCTGTGTAATTTACCCATTTATACCAATTATTGTCTTCTGCCTTTTCCCATAATATATCTGAATGGCCCGTTTTCTTGTAAGTAATATTATGGTTGTCATTTGCAATGTGTCTATTTTGTCTAGATACTTTTTCCTCCTTATCTAGTTCTTGTTCTTTTTGGATTAAGTCAAAGCCACTGCTAGATTCAACCGAGGGGGTGAAAGTTGTTTCTAGGGAAGTCTTGGTGCTGTTGGCTGTTGAGCTTGTAGAATTAAATGCATTAGGCATGTGATGATCATCAGATATGCTTTCAGACTTATTCTTTCTCCTCTCCTGTTTGTCTGACAGGAGAATGTGAGCTCCTTGTGGATCTTTTTTTTTTTTAGCTTTCATCAGTTTGCACTTCATCTTGTGTCACTGGTCTTTCCTCGACACTTTCTCCTGGGTTATCTGCTTGTCTGTTTCCTTTTCTTTCCCTCCTTACTTTGGGAACTATAGTACAGTGGTTGAGATGATACCAGGCTGTACTTCCCTCGACTTGGACTGCTGTTGACGTAGCTCTCACCACTTTGTAGGGTCCTTCACTCCTGGGCTCATTCCACTTTCTCCAGAATACCCTCAGATATACTTGGTCACCTGGAACAATTGGACATTCCGACTCTGTTTCCTCACAGGGCTCTTTTCTTGTTTCCTGTAAATAGATAGCTTTATGTATGGCAATTAATTTCTTCATATAAGATCGAAGTTCCATTTGCAATTGCTCTAGAGGCGGTCCTTTGTAGGGACCTCTACAATATAGCACAGGCATGGGTCAACCCGTAAGCATTTCATACGGTGTTAAGTGTGTGTTTCTGTTAGTTTGCATGCGATAGTTCATTAGTCCAAGAGTTAACGCGTCAATCCAGTTAAGTTTAGTACTTTCACATATTTTGTTTAGTTTGGCCTTGAGGGTTCCATTTAATCTCTCTACCATCCCTTGTGATTGTGGATGGTAAATACACCCTAGTCTCTGCTTTATTCTCAATTGTTGCAGTACTTGTTTTACAGTTTTTTTGTATGAATGCCGATCCATTATCTGAACTTATTTCTGATGGTATTCCAAATCTAGGAATTACTTCTCTTGTTAGAAATTTAATTACTGCTCCTGCTCCCTGATCTGCTGATGGTACTGCCTCCACCCATCTGCTAAATCTGTCTACGACCACAAGCATGTATCTTTTGCCTTGTACTCGCTTTATCATATCCACATAATCCATTACCAGATGCTTGAATGGTCCTTCTGGTACTGGTATATGGCCTATTGGTGTTATTCCTTTTCTCACATTGTTTTTGGCACAGATTTCACATGTGGCCAGAAATTCATTTAAATAAGCAGACCAATATCCTTGCTGCTTAATTTTCCTAATCACTTCCCCCCTTGTGCAATGGTCAAAACCTTGTGCATCTGAAATGAGAATATTGAACAGTGAAGTTGGGGCAACAATTTGTCCTTCATGTGTACGCCAAATATCTTGCGTGTCTTTTTTGGCTCCCCTTTGGTGCCACATAGAGTGTTCATAGGGGCCTTCTTGTTGTTGAATTCGAATAATATCATCAATTTGAGGTTGAGGTTCTATAAGTACTACAGGTGCTAATACTGCTACACTGAAAAAATGGAAATGGGGAGGTTGTTGAATTTTTATAAATGCTTTTCGCATTTTTACATGATTATTTTATGCTTCTCATCTAAACATATTTTAATCATGTACCATGCAATTATTCTGTAAGGATGTTCAATCACATAGAATTAATCATGTTGAAGCTAAATGAAGTAGTTATGTTTTCTTCAGAAAGCCCGCCTCTTTGCGAAGGAAACCGATTCGCCCCCATCGCCATTTTGTCTCTCGCTGTGGATGGGATCTGAGCTCTACACTGAGGTAATTAAAACTTGAAAATAACATTCAGCTTAGAGCAGCCATTCAGCATTTGAATGTGCACATTTTCACTCAGGTTTTATGTACTTGTCATATCAAACATTGTTTTAAAAGTTGCGTTTGTGCTAATGCTCAAGTTAGCTAACGTTAACACTAGCTTTAGCCGTGTCTGAAAATGTCATGTATATTATAGTTTGTGTGTTCGAAATGTGTGTAATGTTTTAATTTGTACTTGAACTGCGTCAGAAATAGAACAGGGAATCCGTGGATTAGTCGCGCCGTGCCGTGTCCAGTGTAACGTTAGACAATGGGCTCGTTTGAGGTGCCCCTCGTCTCGCCTGAATGTAGGTGAGAGGCAGCTGCAGTCAGGGGATGAGTGAAAAAAGTGCAGCGAGACGTCCAATACTCCAAGTCTATGGATAAGACACACGCGAGTTCAAAGACTGATATTGCGTGATTCACACTCATGCTGTGTTCCTAATAAACTGGATGTTATTTAAGTTATGTTGCTTTTTATGATAACTTATGAATTAGACTTTTTTTTTTTTTTTTTTTTTTTTTTTTTTACAGATATACACAAAATATACACAAAAATATCAGGCTTTTGAAAAATCTAACTTTGAAAGAGAACTATTGCTTAAACCAATGAGCATAATCAATAATCATAACCAATAATCAGTTTTATTATTAAAAATCCAGTACAATGCTTGTTGTTTTAAAGAAAATGAACATTTAACATGCATTCTGTTTAGATATCTGGTTTCTCCTGTCCTGTGTCCCTTATTCTCCTGGACTGTTTTTTTTTTTTTTTTTTTGGAATGCGGTTTAGTAGTGGTGAGTATTATTAAAAACTCTTACTTTTGTTTTAAGAGGTTGCATTCACGTGTGTACATCTTTGATGACTGCTTTGAATATGCGTCTTAATATCATTTGATGAGCATAATCGAATAGTCTTAATATAATTGTTAACTGTTTTAAAACTGATGCATACTTTTAATATATTTTACAGATATCTCATATTTCACCAGACAAGTGCACTTATTGACATCCACTGCCATTCACTGTCAGTCCAAAGCCTCTACATTAATGGTATTTATGAAACTATATTGTAATCTGTATGTTTTGTTGATCTGTTTAAATCACGTGTTTGCTACTTTTAAAATCTTTGTCTGAAGAGGTTGCAAATGTTAATATTAATCTATTATTTCTCTCTCTCCCTGTGCATTGAATGTGTCAGTGTATTAAGGGTGCACAGTAGCAGTTGCAGTTAGATTGGAGTTACCGAAACATCCACACTTTGGACATTTCTGCCATTTTCCATGTACGTATTCAAAGTGTGCTATATAATTTTACAGTTTGTTGTAGGAAGACACTATTGGATTTCTTGGCCTACCATTCGCAATCCTAGAACTGAGGTCTAACAGTTATCTGTAATCAGTCTTTGTTGACCGTGACTGGTTCTTATTATATTTAAGTTTACATTTCTCAGGATACAGATGTTACTAAATTATTGAAATTAAGTTTGATATTTCCAGAGCAGTACTGAAACTCATTTTTTAACTGTGCATTATCCAGGCTGCAGATGAAGCCCTCATCCCAGGATGCATTGAGGAGACAATGCCTGTGATAGACCAGGGGACATCAGGATCGTCAATGAGGGCCAGATAATCTTACAGTTATTTGGATAACTTGGCATTAGCTACTGCACAATTCAACTGCCCATCTAACTAAAAGGGATCACTCACCCCAAAATGAAAATTCTGGTATCATTTACTCACCCTCAAGTTGTTCCAAACCTGTATAAATTTCTTTGTTCTGCTAAACACAAAAGAAGGTATTTTGAAGAATCCTTATAACCGAACCATTTTGGGGCACCATTGACTTCCATAGTATTTTTTTCCTACTATGGCAATCAATGGTGGCCCAAAGTTGTCTGGCCTCAAACATCTTTCAAAATACCTTCCTTTGAGTTCAGCAGAACAAAGAAATTTATACAGGTTTGTGACAACTTGAGGGTGAGTAAATGATACCAAAATTTTAATTTTTGGGTGAATGATCCGTTGAAGTATTTCTTTGAGGTGTATAATGGTGGAGCTTTAAAATCAGCACACTTTCAAAGAAAGTCCTTCTTAAAAAATGTAGAAATGTATTTTTTATTACAGTAGTTATGCTGTTATTGTTCTTATTGTGTAACATTGTATTACATTAAGCAATTTTTTGGGGGGGCGTGGGTTGAGGAGAATGAAGTGTTAGATTTTTAGTTTTGGATTTTGCTTTTATATGGGGTTATATTATATTTTAACAGATGCATTTCAAACAAATGATCTACGTCTGTAACATGTCTCCTGTATATTTGTAATCTGTATGGATTGTTGTGTACTATTGAAAAAATACAGTATTTCTTTCCAAGAAATGTTTTTGCTTATTGCCTTACTTAAAAATCTACAATATTAAGGTTGTTAAAATGCTTTTATTTATTCAAAAAGTAGTACTCAGTTTACCCAAGCTTTTTTTTTATTCTGTTATTAATTTGATATAGATTTATTCTACATTTTATTATAGTTTTATTTAATTTATTCAAACACCACTGCATATAGTGGATAAAGCTTTCATTTTAACAAAAATCATGTTAAATCAACAGGAGGTAAGTGGCACAAAAAGCATAAAAACAACATAAAAAAAATCATGTTCATCTGACAAATATACAGGTGCATCTCAAATTAGAATGTCGTGAAAAAGTTGATTTCAGTAATTCAACTCAAATTGTGAAACTCGTGTATTAAATAAATTCAATGCACACAGACTGAAGTAGTTTAAGTCTTTGGTTCTTTTAATTGTGATGATTTTGGCACACATTTAACAAAACCCCACCAATTCACTATCTCAATTAATTAGAATACTTCATAAGACCAATAATAAAAAAAAAAAAATTAAAAAAAAAAAAAAGCATTTTTTTGTGAATTGTTGGCCTTCTGGAAAGTATGTTCATTTACTGTATATGTACTCAATACTTGGTAGGGGCTCCTTTTGCTTTATTTACTGCCTCAATTCGGCGTGGCATGCAGGTGATCAGTTTGTGGCACTGCTGAGGTGGTATGGAAGCCCAAGTTTCTTTGACAGTGGCCTTCAGCTCATCTGCATTTTTTGGTCTCTTGTTTCTCATTTTCCTCTTGACAATACCCCATAGATTCTCTATGGGGTTCAGGTCTGGTGAGTTTGCTGGCCAGTCAAGCACACCAACACCATGGTCATTTAACCAACTTTTGGTGCTTTTGGCAGTGTGGGCAGGTGCCAAATCCTGCTGGAAAATGAAATCAGCATCTTTGAAAAGCAGGTCAGCAGAAGGAAGCATGAAGTGCTCCAAAATTTCTTAGTAAACGGGTGCAGTGACTTTGGTTTTCAAAAAACACAATGGACCAACACCAGCAAATGACATTGCACCCCAAATCTTCACAGACTGTGGAAACTTAACACTGGACTTCAAGCAACTTGGGCTATGAGCTTCTCCACCCTTCCTCCAGACTCTAGGACCTTGGTTTCCAAATGAAATACAAAACTTGCTCTCATCTGAAAAGAGGACTTTGGACCACTGGGCAACAGTCCAGTTCTTCTCCTTAGCCCAGGTAAGACGCCTGTGACGTTGTCTGTGGTTCAGGAGTGGCTTAACAAGAGGAATACAACAACTGTAGCCAAATTCCTTGACATGTCTGTGTGTGGTGGCTCTTGATGCCTTGACCCCAGCCTCAGTCCATTCCTTGTGAAGTTCACCCAAATTCTTGAATCGATTTTGCTTGACAATCCTCATAAGGCTGCGGTTCTCTCGGTTGGTTGTGCATCTTTTTCTTCCACTTTTTCCTTCCACTCAACTTTCTGTTAACATGCTTGGATACAGCACTCTGTGAACAGCCAGCTTCTTTGGCAATGAATGTTTGTGGCTTACCCTCCTTGTGAAGGGTGTCAATGATTGTCTTCTGGACAACTGTCAGATCAGCAGTCTTCCCCATGATTGTGTAGCCTAGTGAACCAAACTGAGAAACCATTTTGAAGGCTCAGGAAACCTTTGCAAGTGTTTTGAGTTGATTAGCTGATTGGCATGTCACCATATTCTAATTTGTTGAGAGAGTGAATTGGTGGGTTTTTGTTAAATGTGAGCTAAAATCATCACAATTAAAAGAACCAAAGAATTAAACTACTTCACTCTGTGTGCTCTGAATGTATTTAATACACGAGTTTCACACTTTAAATTGAATTACTGAAATAAATTAACTTTTCCATGGCATTCTAATTTATTGAGATGCACCTGTACTTTACCACCAGCTCTGCTAGGCCATCTATACCTGATTCACTCACTGCTTGTATCAGGGATATCAAACATTGGATGTCCCTGAATTTCCTTAAATTAAATAATGACAAAACTGAAATATTGATGACTGGCTCTGCTACTTCAGTAAAAACGATGGATCTGTCCTTTGACATTGATGGAATCTGTGTTACACCTTCTTCATCTGTCCGCAATCTTGGTGTTTTATTTGACTCAACTTTATCTTTTGACTCTCATATTTCCACTGTTGTTAAAAACTCCTTCCACCTCCGTAATATTGCATGTCTCCGATCTTCTCTTACCCTAGCTCATAGTGAAATTTTAATTCATGCTCTAATCACATCATGTCTGAATTATTGCAATTCTCTATTTGCAGGCATTCCCAAAAATATATATTGCAAAATTACAGTATGTTCAAAATTATGCAGCAAGAGTCCTCACCTCCACTAGACGTTCTGCTCACATTACTCCATTACTGCATGATCTTCACTGGTTACCCGTCGCATCACGCATTCACTTTAAGTTACTGCTTCTAACATTTAAGGCACTAAATGGTCTTGTACCAGCATATCTGGCTGAACTACTCCACCCATATTGCCCTGCCCGGTCTCTTAGATCTTCTGAACTTGGCCTTTTGTCCATCCCTCATTTTCGGTTGGCTACTGTAGGTGGAAGGTCATTTAGTGTCAATACTCCTAAATTATGGAACTCACTACCCCTTACTCTCCGCACCATCCCGTCTTTTGTCTGTTTTCAAGAGTCAGTTAAAAACATATCGGTTTAATATGTACTTTGGATAAAGGCTATATGTTGTATGTGTTTATATTGTATTCGTATTTGTGTCTATATTGCTTGTGTGATGTATTAAACTACTTTTGCAAAGTGACCTTGGGCTATGGAAAGGCACTATATAAATAAAACTACTACTTCTTCACAGAGCTCCACTTACGATTCTGTGACGTCAGTTTTTGTCTCTTCCATGATTGGAAAAACTGTTTGTGTGCGGTGCTTTGCAAAATGGACTCGTCACATAACACAGCAATATTCAACTTTAGCCACTCTGGTTGCTGAGGTTCTCAGGGTGCACACCAAATCCTGTCACAATCTCTGTGTGGTATTCTCACTGCATTTTGTTGTTCTGTGCATTCCGTGACTAAATAACCCAAAGTTTCTCCCCCCACACTGCTTAACCAGAGCACTCAATACTACACACTGTAATTATGAAACAAAGTGACATATTTGTACTAGACAAACTGAGAAAGTCAAAAAGTGTTACATTGTGCCACACTCTTCCCTACTTTATATTTTACTTTTCGGTAAGGTTTTTTTTTTTTTTTTTTTTTTTTTAAATAACCAGCAGCATTTTTTTTTTTGTTAATTGTTTTCTGTTTTTGCCATAATTGACACAAAAACGCAAAATGCTCTCATTGTGTCAACATGTGGTCAACATGGTAACACGACATGTGATTGACTGGAACTCAGAGAGGTTGGAAGTGGGACATTTCAACTGGTATTTCATTTCCACATCTGACCTAGTCTCGAAAGCAGCATAAGATCAAATCTCATGTCAGGTCTCAGCTCGTGTACACAAGTTTTTGACTTAGCTTGAAGTTTCATGCAGCATAGTAAATCTGGCAGAGAATTGTATAATGACAGCATTTTGTTCATTTAGATTATTTTCCTGACCGACAACTGAAGCTCATTCCCTGTTGAAAAATCCAGAATATGCTGGTTAGGTATGTTTTGAAGCATGGCTGCTGGTTTGAGCTGGTTTAAACTGGTCTTTAGCTGGTCATGAGCTGGTCATGTGCTGGTCCTGAGCAGGAGCCAGTTGCTTAGGACCAGCACATGACCAGCTAAGGACCAGCTTAAGCCAGTTTATGACCATCTTAAACCAGCTCAAACCAGAAGCCATGCTTCAAAATATACCTAACCATCATATGCTGTTTTTTTTTTTTTTTGTTTTTTGTTTTTTGTTTTTTGTTTTTTCAGCAGGGTTAGTCGATCATTAAACAGTAACATTAGAATATTTTTTTAGGGCTTTATTTTTATATGCACAAAAAAGTAGCAAAAACATCAGACCATGATGATTCGCATATCGTCGCATCACGCACCTGCAGCATTTCTGTAAATGAAGAAAAACAGAAATTAAGTATATAAAAGGAATAAAATAAATAGGACTACACAAAATATATCTCTCTTAAATAATTAAGAGATTAACAAAATAAAAAAACTACACTCATAGGCTACACTCATTTTTGTGACACTCTTAATACATTTTATTTGAAAAATTTTATTTTATAAAATCCAACTGATCGCCCAGGTGTCTCACATGCGCATACACAACATATCAGTCCTAGTGTCGCTAACTTCAGCCATTCATCATCAAACTAAAATGCAGTCAACCAAACATAAAAGTTACAATGCTCTATTTAAAATGCCCACTCTAAAATCAGCATGCCAGTGCCCAAACAAACATTTTTGTGCATGTGAAGGATGAGGTTTAATTAAGACAACACATTAAAATAATGTGGTAAAACACTAGTTTGCATTATCAAGCAGCAAAACGAGCTGTTTTGTACAGCTATAAAAAGCTGGAAGCAGATGAGACAGGAAGCCTCGCACATAAAATTTACAAATGGCCGTGCCCGTTCATATGAGAAAAATAAGGTGTATAGATTAGCAAGTTGTGAGAGGCTTGTGAGCCCAATGCTGTGTCAGTTTTGCTTTAAATAAGTTAATTTTAGCTTGATGATTGTATGCTGTTTAGAATGCCACTATACCCTAATTTGTGTTTTATTTTATAGTTTCGCATATACTTTTATAGCTACTTATTTTTCCATTCTAGTTATGCTCTGAATACCAGTAAATTTAAAGGATTTGTTGTGGAGTAAGGGGAACTAGGCTATAAAGTGTTTATAATGTTTGTAAATGTAAATTGTAAAGGCCCTCTGAAACAAAAGCCCTATTCAGACGGGATTAGTTTTACATGGGGACGTGGGGTAAAAGTAATTATTACCAGAGCTTCTTGGTGATTTCAGTCCCGTCCGAATGCGCCATCTCAGTAATCATTACGGACAATGTCAGTAAAGATTACGGCGACTTTTACCTTCTGTAAAAAGGTCCGGAGAAATTACCTCAGGTAATGCTAATCCCGTCTGAATAGACCAGCTGTAAATATGTACATAAATATTCTGCCATTTTTTTGTTTAAAAGTAGTTTTCCACACACCATTAAGATCAAAAAGAAGGTTGAAAGCCACAAAATTTCTTTTGGCTTTAGGTAAGTGCCTATTACCAATAGAATTTAAATTAATAAATCGTTTGACCCGACCTGTTTGTGTGTGTGTGTATGTGTATATCACAGGTGCGGTCGAACGATTTAATTAAATTACTACATTTTGATTGAATATAAACAGTAAGGTCCGATCGAACAAGGATATCAGGAAGCAACGTACATGACGCACATGACGACAAGCAGGTGACAGCGGAGCGCAAATCGAGTTACCCCTCCCACTTTTGCTAGTTTTACAGAGATTTCTTATCCCGTGCGAATTGGCCATTAATATTACAGACGTCCTGAGGTAAAAATTACATTACTCCATCTACCCTTGTAAAACTAATCCCGACCGAATAGGGCTAAAGCGATGCATTTGTGCAAGAAAAATATGCATATTTAAAACTTTATAAATCTCTAGCTTTCACTAACTGTTGAATGTGTGTTCATGAGAGAGCATTCCAACAGATGATGTAGACATAGCAAAAGCTCCGGTGACAATATGCTAGTCTCACAAGAACCAAGTTTTGTTTACAGGAACAAAAAGTTTCCTTTGTTTAGCCAAGGAAAACAACTATCCTGTTGGCTTATATCTGTCATGGTGCTGCTACAGTGTTGGAACGAGGAGACAAGGAGCACGCAGGAGTTTCTCAAAGAACATATTTATTCATCCAAATGGCGGTCCAGGGAGCTCAGGAGGCCATGGCGGTGCAGGGAGCTCAGGAGGCCATGGCTGGATGGCCTCCGTGGCCTTGGCCTCACCCCGGCCACTATAGCCGGAACCCTACTACCCCCCCAAAAAAAATCCTTGGGGAGACTTACGGGGTCCAATTGAAGTTCAGGAGCCCCCCCTGGGCTGAACAAGGAATCAGGAGCTCTCCGTGGGCTAAACACAGGAACAGGAGCCCTCCGTGGGCTAAACACAGGAACTGGAGCCCTCCGTGGGAGTGAAACTCGGGAACTGAAGCCCTCCGTGGGCTAAAAACAGGAACAGGAGCCCTCTCAGGGTTATCCACAGGAACTGGAGCCCTTACTGGGCTGGGCATGGAAACTGAGTCCTCCTCCGGGCCAGACATGAGACCCACAGCCCTCCTTGGGCTGAACGGGGTGACAGGGACCTTCTCAGGGGTGTGCTCAGAAACCTCTTCCATCAAGGCCTCTGGAGAAGCAGGCGGCTTGGGAATGGCCTCCGTGGCCATCACAAGAGAAGTAGTCCGCTTCTTCTCAGGAACCCCAACAGACATGACAAGACAGACAAGCCCGACAGGCATGATTTCTGTGGATAATATTTCTGTTAGCATGACTTGACTCAGATCTGGGGCTGGAGCCTACACTGGAGCGAGCTATGGGGCTGGAGCCGACAATGGAGCTAGCTCTCGAGGAGCTGTCGCTAGAGGGCGAACTGGAAGGCGTTTTCGAGGAGCGGGCACTGGAGGGTGCTCTGGAGCTGGAGCCCACGACATCCCCCCATACTCCACCAGCAATCCTAGGGGCACGTGAGGTGGGCGGCCTGAGTGAGCCGCGGACGGCGACGTGATTGACAGCTGAACTTGACAGAGGAGTGGGCGGCTGGCTTGGATTAGCCGCAGCCGGCGGGCTTGAGTGAATGGCGGCGGGCTTGACTGTGGAGCCGCGGATGGTGGCGGGCTTGAGTGAGTGGCGCTGAATCGTGCGATCTCCATGCCGCGGGGAAAAACCAGGAAAAAACACAGGGAAAAGGAGCATCGCTTATTTTTTGTTTGGTTCCGGTATTCTGTCACGGTGCTACTACTGTGTTGGGACGAGGAGCACGCAGGAGTTTCTCAAAGAACATATTTATTCATCCAAATCAAGACTCACAAAGAACAAGCAGGAACACACACGTAGCAGGGGAGTTTGATGTTCAATACCGGAACTCAGAACAAGGGACAGACAGGACTTAAATACTAATCAAACTAAATATGATAACTAAACACAGCTGGATATAAATTAACCAATAATGACAGGAACAAGAATAGAACCAAATATGGGCAAAACAGGAACACAACAGGAACACACATGTGACAATATCGAAATCCTCTGACATTTTCCTTTACAAATCCTCGCTTTCGCGTTTCGTCACTCACTGGAGCTTACTTTTAATATAACAGCAGCTGCAGTAAAACATGTCTAATGCTATGAGAGGGTGAAGAAGGATACTTAAAACAGTTTTCATCATTACCTGATAGCTCACTTGTTATTTTAGTGTTATGTATGGTTCGTGATACTGGTTATACACCCTTTTGAAATCAAACTGTGTTACGTCATTGTGTAGGCTATTTCAGAACCAAAAAAATAAACTGTCATCTAACATTCAAGATATATACTGTTAATGGCAAATTTATGTATTTTCCTATAACAACAATAAATATGATGCATTTCCTAACTGAATCACCTTTAACTTGTTCATATTCCCTTTAGTAGTAACTGTACTTTTAAAGTCGGCATGAAACGGAAATTGCGATTGTCTTTTTTTCCTCTACTGTGACGTATATCCGACGTATAAACGGCATCTGAAATGAGAGGGCGCGACTTGATTTCGTCCTTCGAGAATTGATTGGATCATTGGAAGTTGGGGCGTTACTAACAAAATGGAGGCAGATCTGAAATGCCAGTTTTCAGTTAGTGGTGGGGGATTTCTCGCCACTGGATTCACCGCCGACACCCAAGCATGAATAAATGAGTTATTTATTAGGGATGACGACCACAATCAACAGCACAAAATATGCCTAAACAGCGCGTGCGCGCGCGAGAAAGAGATTGCCTGAATGACCGAGCATGTCCTCCATCAGGTTAAGTCATATTCATGAAACAAATTAGTTTGCGATGTCCCAAGAGTAATGTTCTCATAATATCCTAATATCTTTTCAGTGTTTAAGGGTAACGTACTCCCTTATGACTGGTGTCAGTGAAGCATCAGCTTCAGCTTTTCCCCTGTCATTTATCCCAGCGTTTACCCCTTACGTCACTAGCTCCGCCCTTGCGCCATCACTCGTGACCAGAAGACTAGAGTCGTTTTGAGGGGGAGGGGAGGTTAACATTTTTGATTAAAGATTACGAGGGCACAAGAATTTAAAAAAAAATAATGAAGTGCACGGATAAATTATTTATAATAAACACTACAGTATTCCATGAGAAAATAAAAATATTCAATTTTGATTTCATGCCGACTTTAAGTGACCGTTTTGTCATTTAGGCAGAAATATGAAGTACTGGCACAACTTAATTATAACCATGAAGGTTTTAATACTCTTGTTTTAGTACATTTTTAAAGAATTGCCTTTTCTATGTTATTCTTTCTTTACTTTATGAAGCTGAGGAGCCTGCACAGGCCCAGGAATAATACCATTCTATCCTGATCTATATAAGTATTTTAATCCAGTTTTTATCCTGTTTTTGTTTTATATTTTGCTTTACACAATAAAAAAAAATGATTTAGACATTCTGAGTTAGTGATTTTCTTCACAGTTGAAATATTTTATCATGTAATTTAAAATGTATTGAGCAGCACATAAAATCAACTGATATTCAGTCAGGTACAAGTTTACAAAAAAAAAAAAAAAAAAAAAACAAACATTGTAACTTAGTTGGAGTGGTTCTAAAGTTGATTGCGCACATTAGCACATTAACTTTATCTAGAGGACGCAATAAAGAAATATAAACAGGGCTCAGTCCTCACCCATAGAGGGGCCATTTATGGGTCTAGTGTGATCACCCATAAGGGTTCTGTACGTGGCCCATTTAATGAACACCTAAATGGGCTCCACTTACAACCCACTATGGACCCATTATGAGCCCCTATGGTCTAACACACACAGGGCCCAGGTGGAGCCAATGGACAAAGTTGTCCATGCAGGGCCCAAGTGACAACAAATAAAAAACCCATATTAGGCCCATATGAAAATGTTGGTTGGGCTGGTATTTATATATAATAAGCAGAGGACATGAGGGACATGTACCCCCCACTTTTATTAAAATGTAAATTGGTTTTAAAAAAAAAAAAAAATCACTTTTTGCAGGCAAGTGTGTTCACATAAAGGTTTTTAATGGTCTGTGTGAAAAAATCTCTACTTATATTCAAAGAGACAAGGTAGTCTACGCATGACCTGACATTTTATTTGTATACAAAATGAGGCGATGTGAACATTATGGAGTGCTGAACACTCATGTAGTGTATGCTTCATTCATACTCAAAGCCGGAGGGCGCTTTCATGCAGAAAATCCAAAACTGACTCATAGAAGTGATAACTTCAAGTTCAAGCGTTCAAGTGTTTTTATTGTCATTTTCCCACAGGAAGAAATTAAACAGTTCTGTCATGACAACTCTTGGAGAGATTGGCATGGTAATGTACATGACAATAACCAGGTTTCCATCCAAGGATTTTTTTGGGAAAAAATATTTAGCGCTTAAAAATATTTACGATATAGCTGATGGAAATGCCAATTATCGATTAAATTTCTCATGTGTCGACACAATCTTTTTCCGTTTAACTTTAGCGCATAAATTCTATATCGATACTTCAAATGTCACAAAAATTTGTTTGGAAACAATTTTGTTGAGAAAAGGGGCTTTAACACAAATAAATGTGGTGTCACATGACAGAATTAGCCTATAGGCAGCGTCCGTGTTCTTGGTGTTGCTGTTTCCCTGTAGTTCAAAAGCGCATTAAATCATATTCATATTATTAAATTGTAAATTGGGTATGTATAACATTATTTTATACATGTAAAGAAAAAGACGAGTTACCTCTCAAACATGTATACTTATCTTAATTTGATGTTCCTTTAGTAGGCTCGTCTACATTTACATTATTTTTTTTACAGTGCACTGTTCAGTTTAAATATATTAAAGTAATGTTGCGCTGACCAAATGACAACGAACTAGTGACATCCTCACAACGTACTGTGTTTGCTGGGTAGCTAGTCCGTGCCTTTCAGCTTGACCACCATACCCCCGTGATATTATGCCAAGCACATTTTGTTTTACATGGATATTGGAACATGAAATACAGCATTTTAAATTAATTCATTTTGGCTTGTTAGCTTCTTATATTTTTATTCTTGTTTTGTTCTGAGTTCTTAAATTTCTACCGTTAAATTTAAAGGATTTGTTGTGGAGTGAGGGGAAACAAAATAGCATGTTTTTTCAATATGTCTGGCTGACTGTATTTTATTATGACAATGAACAGGTTGCGTTGTCGAGTCAGTAGGCTAATGCTTAACTGTGTGCGTGAGGCGCTGGCACGATCACTTGATTTTTTTTTTTTTTTTCTTTTTTCTTATAAAAGTGGAAACAACTTACAATAGCCTACTCCTTCATTTGTGGCCATATAAGAGTAAGACATTATTCAAAACTATTCAAAATATTTATTTTATATTGTGTCATTCACAATAAAAACAAAACACTGTGTTTTTGTGAAATAAAGGAAACAAATAGGATGCCACTTTCTCAAGAGCGCATCGCAAAAATGAACTGAAATTCTGCATATGGGCTGCTAATTGTTGCAGGATTTTTCCTTTCATTTTGTTAATTGATTAATTATTTAGAAAAATATATTTTGCACATGGGCCTATTTATTTCTTTTATATATAATAGCTTATGTTTTTCTCCATTCGCAGGAGTGCTGCAGGTGCGTGATGTGCATGTGAATCCTCACGTTCATGTTGTTTATGCTGCTTTATAATTTAGTCATATGATATCTGCTGTTATTTTCTACACTTCATCAGTCCCAGCGGCAGCGTAACAGCTCATTAATTCATGTTCGTGCAATGATGAGATGGACAGAGTTAGCCAATGCATGCCATTTACTCTCTTATGTAGATAAAAGTTATCAGGGTTACAGTGCACAAAACTCCTGGGTGGACTGAATTGAATGAACTTAAATAAAAGCAGAATATAAACGTTCTTTCTCCGTTTTCTGAACTACACAGCACAGCTACAGCACACGAGCACATTTCTTCGAACTACACTACCCACAATGCATTTCATTCAGGACTACATCAACCATAGATAGTGATCTTAAGTAATAACTCTTAATTCCCTTCTTCCGCAACACTGCCATTGATATGACTGCGATAAGCGCGTGCTTCTGACCTGCATGCAGCTGAAATCAACCACACACTCATCACGATGAAAACACTGACCTTAGAAACAACGAACGTGAACATTGAGATTACGCCGATGTATATGGTGAACCCCATCTGAAATGCATATACAAGAATGCTTATTTCGTTTAACCTGTTTTCATGTCCGTTACTATCGGCGTGTCCTCAGAGCGATTACATGTTCTAAACTGCCTATGCTCCAGCTGTATAAACACAGATGCTAAATGCTGCTGCTAATATGCTCAATATGTCGCTGATGTATAGTTACAATGCAAACGAACATGACACTTAGTTTAAACTTGTTTATGGCTGCTCATTTTTGTATTCAGTTAGGCAGACCACGCAAATATACACAGTG
This sequence comes from Spinibarbus caldwelli, assembly GCA_039654775.1. Taxonomy (NCBI): domain Eukaryota; kingdom Metazoa; phylum Chordata; class Actinopteri; order Cypriniformes; family Cyprinidae; genus Spinibarbus; species Spinibarbus caldwelli. The sequence goes on from CM077254.1 coordinate 23,413,427, forward strand.
ATATGGATTAAAAGAGCATTCACTTATCTTAGATGTTGATTTCAGTTTTTTCTGAAGTGCGCTGCTAACTGCTACAGCAAACAAAAGCCAGGTATTTGAATATTGAGCAGTGAACTCACTGGCCACTGATACAGGAGAAAACCAATCAGCTGTGCCATGTGATAATGATGTCATTAGGTCAGATTGAGTTAGACCTATCGGACTGCGCCATCTAGAGTTTCATGCCAGAATTCTGTATTATCTCCGATAGTATAACACAAGAAAGAAGGACACATCTAACAATAGCAACAATAATGACAACACAGTGAAAAAGAGAAATATATGCAGCATTATATCATACACTGCCCTCCAAAAGTTTGGAAGAAAACTTTTAGAGAAAAGTGGGTTTTGGACAATATTGGCATGAATCCTTTTTAATTTGTGATAATTTTGCACTGATAAGGGACAACACAAACTACGAAAACATTTTATTACATAAACAGTTTATACATAGGAAATACTTACATTTTCGATTCGTCAAAATATCCACCATTAGCAGCTATTACAGCTCATTCATAAAACAGGTTCATTGTATTCTAAACTTAATTGGCAATCAGTTGTTGAAGCTATTAAGGTGTGCTGACCCAAAAATCTTCTAAAAACCTGGGCCAAGTTTAAACCAGTAACCACGCATCACAGCTGGCAAAGGGGCATGTCTGACTTTGACATGTATACCTGTATATTGCCAGTATTACGTAATCAAAATGAAAATTATTATTATTGCTAGTCTTCAATGATAATGTCAAGTTACTTTAATCTACTGTATTTGCACCAAAAAATCATAAGGGTTTATGCTGATATCATACAAAACCACACTTTGCCAGGGGTGTTTCCAAACTTTTGGAGGGCAGTGTAAATTAAAGTAGAACAATGAGTCTGCAAATATTGCAATGAGGTAGGTCATGGTGTGCAATAATAAGCATTAAATAATTATCGTTAGTGTAAATTAGTTCAATAATAGGCATTAAATTTGTAGTCCTTAAAGTACAGTAGTACAATAATGAACATTATAGTCCCTTAAAGGGGACCTATTATGCAAAAATCACTTTTATAAGGTATTTGAACACAGTTGTGTGACAGCAGTGTGTGAAAACAACCAGTCTATAATGGTAAAAATCCAGCCACTATTTTTTTTATAATCCCACTAAATCATAAACTGTCTCTCAGGACTCCCCCCATCTTACCAAAAAAAAAATGGTAAAGTCCCCTATATGTTTAGGGATCAATACAACGCCTCGTGCGCAAACGTCAGCTTCAGACAAAGTAAGTATCACACGTTTGTTTTCCAAATTGCCTTTCTGTAAGAGCTTCTTGGCACTCTGTACGGCTAATTGCTAAAGCTACCATTGTCTCTGTCTGTTTTCACTGAAGCTGCCATCACATGCTACCAAAATGATCATGAATAGGAATGTGGTAGTTAAAAGTTGCATATGAAAGCAATGTGAAGTTGACCACTTGAATTTGCCGAGCTCATAATCACAAGTGGGACTTATAAAATTTGTGATAGCACGAGAAGGCACCATGAGACCAGCTATGTAGTTATTTTTATCATGCCGTGATCCCTGTCTGTGTAACTGCATTCAAAATATCACAAACACATCTCAAAAGCAAATATTTGTCTTACGTCACAAACATCTTTGCCATAAGGGATGTAACGATTCACTCAGCTTATGATTCGATTCATGATTTTGATTTCACCATTCGATTTTCTCATGATTTTTTTTTTTTTTATCAAAATGAGATCGAAGACATTATACAGTAAATGCGAACGTGTCCCTTTATTAGGCTATTGCTGCACATTTCTTTGTGAAATTGAAGTATAACAAAGCTAAATTAAAATTTTAAAACAATCCCCAAATCAAATAAGCAAGTTACACAAATAAAATAAATCTCTTCATATAAACGAACTAAGGCTTTGTCTGTGCTCTTTCCATTTAGTTTTTTTTTTTTTTTTTTTAACTGCTTACACACAAAATCTTTTCTTGTCACACAATTTCTGAAACCTGACACTCAAACACCAGAACCGTACACCAAATCTGCTAAAGCATACACTAATTCCCAGCCTTTGACTCCGTATTCAATTTCATAAAACACTTTTTGGAAAAAAAAACACAGCATACAATTCTCTATGTAACACACAAAAATCTAACAGGAAGTATCTTGATGTCGTTTTTCAAACACAACCAATGCCACCCTAATTCATCAGTGCCTCACACTAACGGTGTGTTTCCACTACAGCGTCAAATCTGCGCTCAGTGCCGCTGGCAATGCTACAACGCCACTACTTTGGGGCGTGTCAAATTTAGGGCAGAGCACGCCTCTTAAAACTGTTTACACCCTGTTTGTGTTTAATCTTCTTTTCACAGCGATTGGTTGTCGCCCGGTGTTTTTCGTTCGATATTTGCATAAAGTCAAGGAATGCCCAAACTTTTTGATGCTCTCGGCCGCTCTCGAGGCAATCCCATAATGCACCATGTGAGCGTTTAAGCTCAACTTCCATAGGAATGAATTGAAAATGCTAGCTCCACTGCGCTCGCTACGTACCGGTGGAAACGCATCATAACTCCTCACATGTGCAAAAACTCATTGCTTTATTTAAACACCAACCAATCATGGCTTTAGAATAGGCCTATAAAGAGTCCAAGGTCAAGTTATACAGTTTTTATCATTCGCTTTGGTGCATTTCTCAAATCATCCTTAATATTTGCAAAGTATGTGCATTTCTCAAAACAATTTGTACAAACAGCACCACACAATGGATTACCTGCAAAAGCCTGTTACTTACTCAAAATCTTTAGTTCATTTCTCAAAGGTAAGTATTCATGTCAATGAGGATATCAGTTCCATCAGAATGAAAAGTCCTTGTGTCATTGTTCACAAACAAGATAGTCAAAATTAGTCATGTTGTCAATATAAAAGTGCACTCTGTTGGTATTACCTAACGTAAACTATGGCAACCATTTGGATGACAGTTACTCTACTGGAATGCATGAGGCTGCAATTCTTATGTATGCCATATATCCCTTTCAAAAGTACAAATTACTGTATGTGGAATATTCATTGAAAGAGACAGGATAGGACTCACAGTTACACTTTTACTAGTGGTCTGACAACAAAAACACATTACAACGTTGTTGTGATATAGAAAAAGAAATATAAATACACAAAGACGAAAATACAAAATTAGAAAGGCAAACATAGGAAACACCCCTTATGCAGAACTTTGCTTTTGCATCCAGCACTGTATGAGGAATTTCAGAGAACTAGTTTATCATTAGATGATCTACATTTTCTTCATTAGTGGAAGTCAAGATTCACATGCACAATTCATGGCAAATTTACAAAAAGACTAATAGAAATGTGTAGAAAATATGCTTGGCAGTTTATAACAACTATCAACCATTTTGCATGTAATGACTTATACGATGAACTAATGACTAGATGTTTTGAGGGATAAGATTGCACAGAAAACTATTTAATACATTGAGCAACATGATATTATCAACAGAGTGTAGGAAACCGCAAACAAGTGTACATAATTGCATGAATGTACCAAAGCAAATCGCAACTTGTTCAAAAGAATGAGAAACTTATGATGTGCACAAATGACTAGATGATGTGGAGGTTGAACAAGTAGTTTTGAGAATTTCATTTCTGATATGAGAAATGCACCAAAGCGACTGAGAAAAACTGTAGGTTTTTAACAGTGTGTGAGGGGTACACAGACCAGAGAGAGATGGTAAGTAAAGTTCAAGAAGGCTTTAACACAACAGCATGGAATAGGCGATGGGTGATCAGGTAAACATAGAAGATGCAGCAGGAGGATGACCAGACACACACACACACACACACACGCCTTGATGAAGAGGTATACACTTTCTTTTCTTGTAGGATGAACACACGACACTTGGAGATGGAGACAAGGAACTGGACGCTGGAGATAGGAGACTTAGGTGTTGAAACTTCAGGTGAGTAACAATCCAAGGAGACTATCTGGTAGGTCTTAGACAAGACAATCTGTGTGTGTGTGTGTGTGTGGGGAGTCCTTTTAACCAGTGCAGGTGGAATGAGAGACAGCTGGTGATTGTGACTGGATAATTGGTGACAATGAGTGACACCACGGAGGTGCCGGCCATTCGGGAAGCCATGGAGAATGGGCCTTCGTGGCCTTATCCAGGTTACCCGGCTTGGCCACAGAGAAATTTTCTTGGGGGGAATTAGGGGCCTACAGGCCAGGATGGGTTCTGGAGGAGCGGGCACTGGAGGGCGCTCTGGAGGAGCGGAGCTGGCTGACAAAGGAGCTTTGGGACATTTCTGAGACTCAGGATATGTATAAAAGCTGGATGGGACCAGCGGAGATGCAGGAGAACTGGGCTCCTGGTTGAGCTCGGTGATGTGAGTGGGCTCCCGGTTGAGCTCTGGAGAGCATTTGGGAGCGGGAGTCTTCTTTGGACTGTACTCGGGAGTGGAAGTCAATTCTGGACTGAGTTTGGGGACAGGAGCCATATCTGGGCTCCAAGACATCCCATCATATTCCACCAGTACTCCCAGGGGCACATGTGCAGCAGCCATTTTGGATGAGGTCTCAAGTGCGATGGCCATTTTGAATAAAGGCTCAGGTGCGGCAGCCATGACGGGATGGAATTCTGACATGGAGGTAAAGACTAGACGAGATTTTGGATAAGGGAGCCTGAGAGGGGAAAATTTCTTCAGGGCCTTCCAGAGAGTAATAACCGCAGGATCTGCCACTTTCGGTCCCAAGTCGGAGCTGTTAGAAACCATCTTCCTGGCTCAAGGGAAAACACGTGACTTTGGTTTGAAGATTTCACACACTGGAGAGGACTTTGGGACTGGAGTTCGCTCGATAGAATAAACCGCCGGTACCAAGCAGCAGGAGTGTGTTGGGACGTCAGCAACTGAGTTACGCTGGCGTTTTCATCGGCCTCACCAGCGGTGAATGATGAACCATCTAACAATAGCACATGATTGATATACTGTGCCAGGGAACTGGGGGTTGTAGCTGCTGGTGCTTTGAGGCAGAGCTGGTTATCCAAACCACTCCAGAAGACTTTAATGTCCCATCATTCCAAGGTACAAAGTGGGTGAGCTGGAGGAACTCCTCAACATAGAACTCAATCGGGCAGCCATCTTGGGTTATGGAGAGAATTACCCTGCATCCCAATGTGCATACTATCCACCCAATCTGCCCTAAATAGTATTGAAAATTACTACTATCACATAGAATTTAGGATGAATAGTATGCACATTGGGACACAGGCTTAGTGTGGCTGGATCAACAATGGAGCTCATATTGCTGTTGTGGTCTAGTCTTCTGTCAGGGGTACACAGACCAGAGAGATGGTAAGTAAAGTTCAAGCAGGCTTTATTTAACAAACAGCATGGAATAGGCGATGGGTGATCAGGTAAACATAGAAGATGCAGCAGGAGGATGATTAGACAGGTGAGAAGCCGGTGATTGTGATTGGATAATTGGTGACAATGAGCAGGCCAGCAGCAACAGGGATGATGGGAAATGTAGTTCAGATTAGGTGACAGAAATGGTGACCGTGACACAGTGGATGCAAACAATGTATTTATTTTCTTTCATACTGTGTAATACTGTATTCACAACCACGAATGCTTACAGTTAAAAAAAAAAAAAAATTGTTTTCAATCTTGCTTCCGTGTTTACTGTGAATTTTTCAACAACTCTTTACTTTCAGTTATTGCCAATTACTTTCAGTTTTGTACATAAATGTACATAGGAGCTCATGAAAGAAGAACTTTAGCTTTTGAATAACTGTGTATGTGATATATCCAAAAACATTATATTATATATCCAAAAATATTATATTATGGCAAAGGTGTTTGCAATGTGAGACAAATGTCTGCTTTTGAGATGTGTTTGTGGTATTTTGAATGCAGTGCTTCATTTTGCAAGAGATGTGAAGCATTTTGCATTTTGTGTGTGCAATCCTTGGATTTGTGTGTAAAGTTTTGAAAAAGAGAGGCAAAGTTTTGAAAATGTGTGTGAGCACAATGTGTAAGTGATTTTTATATAACGTCTTACACTGCACAGGTCAAGAACTCAAAAGAATTTCCACTGTGGTGCAGGGAATACTAAACCCTCCAAAAAATCTCTCAAAAAACATGCTTGAGTAGGCCTATTACTATAACCTGCTATTATTCACTTCTACCACATCCGTCCACTCATCTCTCACTCTCTCTCTCTCATTCTCACTCTTTCAACACACTAGATAGCACACAGAAATAGTGCATAGACAAGGAAAGTTTAATCCACTTTACAGTTACAAATGTTTTAAAAATACAAATCATTGGCATCAATAATCAAGCAGTACTCCATTTTGAAAAAATACAGTAACTACCTATGATGCACTGCATCCATACAAGTAATGGATCAAAACAGCGTACACGTCTTACAAAAAGGCTAAACAGTATGTATATGCCTATGGTTATACATATTTTTACAACATAGTGTCATTAGTATTTTGTTTAAATCAAATCAAAGAGAACCCTGTAATACAATGTAAACGCATTTATATAAAGTGAAATTTGAAGCAAATCTCTTTTTGATTTTAAATTTGTCTGTTAGATGTGTTTAGAAACATTGAGAAAGAGACATTAATAAATCTAACTTCTAAAGATAAATCTAAATCTTAAGACTAACAGACTACAATTGGCAAGACATTCGTTTTAAGGTGTCAAACCCTTGAAATTAATGATACTAATGTTTGGGTTTGCAAATGTATTTTAGGACTTGGAAAAATGGGGCATTTTTTTTTTTTTTTTTTTTTATATATACAGAATCTAAATCCAATATTGTTGCAATCCTGAGTTGTTTTAAGTTGGTACATTTTCACGCTGTGTTCTTTTCCAAGATACTATCAAAAACATGCTCTGTGCAAAATAAATAAATGAATGCAAACCACGACTTCTGCAGAAAGCATATAGAAGCCAGAGAGGTAGCTATCAACTCTTTATTCTTGTGTCATAAAGAGTAAGGATAATCCAAATGTTCGGAATGGCAAACTATCATACTGTTCTTATTATTTGCACAGTATGTATACTAAGTGCAATATGTATAGAATACTCGGGTTAAGGCCTGCCAAAATTGTGCGGTATACAGCAGAGCACACTGCCTACTATGTCCCGTGATGCAATTAGCTTGGCAGCCATACAGTATTTCATGATACTTTTTAAAATTATATTAAATTTTGCCTACTTTTTAAATGATTTATGAAAACTAATTTTTACAGAAAATTAATTAGAAATGCAAAATAACATACCAATCACATTTTTTTTTTTTTATGAGGCAGTATAATGTGCAAGCAGGCAGTATAATGTGCATAATGTGCAGTATGAAGCACACATCACACTAGTATTCCACTCCGAACATAGGTGGTTTATGATGATCATGTCCCTGTCTGTATAGTTGGTTCAATGTTGCCATTCAGCCAAGAAAAAAACAAAAAACAAAAAAACAACAGCAACCAATTATACATAACTGTTATTAAGAACTTGAGGTTTCCATTGATGCTAAATTTAACTAGTAAACGTTTATTTTTTTTGCACTTTACATTTAACAATAGCATATATTTGTGAGTAAATGTATTTTTGTATTTACAGTAAGCTTTTTTATGTATGTACATAAATCACCACACCATGCTTAAATACACACAGCAACATATGCATCAATACTTAAACATTCAACCTAATAAAACAGCATAAGATTAAGTCTGTAAAAATGAGGAATGTGTTGTACTACGATTTACCTTGCTAACTGTCTTGACGCTCAACAGGACAATATTTTCAGAGCTTTTGAGAAACGGGACCATTATATATATATATATATATATATATATATATATATATATATATAGCAAATCCTCGTTTTCACTGTTGCAACCATGATCAGTAGGCAACATCACTGTTAAACACATTCAAGTACACAATGCCACCTGTGCATCACTGTGCAATCATACATATATTTTTGAAAACACCAGAGAATGTAAAGGGCTACCACAGAAAAAAACAACAAAAAAAAAAAACAACAACAACTGGCCAGTTCAATTGAATTTATTCTTTGACCCACCATCTCATATTGGCATCTTGATCAATACAGGAAGTCTGCACAAGCAACACTGCAGGCAAAATCACATGACACATTGCCTTTTACTATAAATGTTTATACTTTTTAAACTTTAATTTCATCTGTCGTCACCACACATGTAAAATAAATTCAGAAAGCAGATACAGATATAGAACAAAATCAAACATAAACCACAATTTAAATCAAATAATTGTTCATTGAAATTCATAAGTTTTATTTTCTTTTTTTAAAGATATTACTTAATTTATATAAGTGTTTTTTTTCCCAGCCTCACATTTTCTTATGTATTGGTAAACAGATCTCTTAAAGCAGACCTTTGAGCGCCAGTCAGCACCAGAATAAAGAGTTAACTAATGGTTCTACATATGTTGTGATGAGAATCTTTTAAAGATTAGATTATAAACATTATGGACAAATGACAAAGGGACTATGAAACAGCTGTCACAAATTAAGTAGGTCTGAAACTTAAATTATATTTGTATGTACTTTTACAATATCAATTAATCCAAAGCTTTTGGTATTGTTTGAGAATTTAGCACTACATATGAAGTTCATTTAAAGTAATTAACAGCATAAACTTTTTTATTTTATTTTTTTTCCAGCATAATCATATTCACTAAAAACAAAACAAATCAAAACAAAAACATAGATTTCTTGCAATGGATTATGGAAACCCCCTATCTTCCAACCAACTTGTGGAAAACTTTTTCCGCAAGCATCTGGAGATTTCTATTATGTGACTTTTTTTTTCGGAACACTTTTTCCATCTAATGTTTTTTTCTTTAACTTCTGGACAGCAGTGAAAGGAAACAAACAAAACAATAAAATTGGAGTCAAGTCACACATTCATGTAGTTTAATGGAGGTTACTTTCATACAGGTTCCAACATTGAAAAGAATCCAAATTGTCAAATATATTTATATAATATGGACCACAGCCTCGTAGTGATGTTTATTCAGTATCCTATAGTTTTTTCTTGTAAAATGACCATTCAGTATATCAAAATTCTCTGATTTCATTTCCTCCCCTGAGTATTTTTAATGTTGTAATAGAAAGGGGTTTACAAAAAACAATAGCTTTGCAATATTTACAGGATGGCAGCATTAAGCATTAAACATTAGACATTTACAAAGCATCCACCGACAGTGCATAGCTTAGAATATCCATATATGCCATGTAGGTGAATTTGATGGTAAACAGCAATGTTTTAACATGTACAGCTTCCAACATTCCCAACTGAAAAGATCAAAACATATTTAAACAAAAAAAAAAAAAAAAAAAAAAAAAGAGTAAAACATTGATACTGAATCCATGAAGGCACCACAGAAAACATTTGAAGCGAGAAAGACGCTCCTAAACATACTGACTGAATGATCTGTTGTGAAGACTTAGTGTAAAAAAGACGTTAAATGTTAAAAAAAGACATTTCAAAAACAAACTAAAATGTAATTTACACAAAATCAGCGCTTCTTTTGGATGTACAAAGCATCTGAGATGTGGCAACACAACTAATATGTAGAATCTCACGTATGTGAAATCTGTTCGTACCTTAGTTGAAAAGAAAGAATATTTACTGTTCAAGATGTGCATTTAAAATGGGCAATCTTAGCATAACCTAACGCCAAAATTCATAATCTCATAAAATGTCACCAAATCTAAAATGTATGTGCATTAAATCAGGTCACATACCAACAGCCACTGTCGCATTTTAAATTAAAAGAGAAACAGGCCTGTGGACTTTTAGTTCAGGAAAAGAAAAATGAAAGTAGACGGTGTTGTTTTAAAAATGAGCTAAAACACTGTCCAATCTCTATCCAGCTCCCACAATAGCATATATTACCCATGAAGTGCCTGTGGCAATCTTCTTGTTTCTTTTCGAACTCCCATTAAACAGAATCGCTCCATTGGAATAGTAGTGACCCCATTCCCACCTGGGTTCTTTACATTGCAGCGCCTCCAAGTGGCAGGATGCTGGAGCTACTCAGTATTCCTGGCCAGACTGGGGGTGTGGCAGGACTCCAGTGGAAAAACAGGACAGTCAGTCATTGGTTACTGCAGGATGATTGACACTCAGACCCGACTAGTAGGATGGACATGGTAGGTGCAGTTCTGGATGTCATTCCCATCACTGACACCCTCAGAACAGCCACTATTTTCCCTCCGCAGGGCTGAGAGAGAGAGAGAGAGAGAGAGAGAGATTAGTCCTCCTTAAGTAACTAACTCCACTGTCAAAATAAAAATGAGAAATTATGCTATGCATAAAGAAAATGAGGTGCCAGCATCCATGTTATCCTACAGAGAATATGCAGTTTGGAGAATGAATGGATGAATGGAAAAATAAAGTTAAGTGATTTTATCATCAATCATCAAAAAATATTAATAAAAAAAAAACCAACTGTATTCAGTACCATATTACTCTTAAAATGAGATTTTCCACATTATAGTAATTTAAGTAATTAGATTTTTTTTTTTTAACATTACCGTAATGAAACTGTTGGGAAAATATTTTTAAATAAACACAATATTTAAAAAATGCCAAAAGAAAATTATGCAAAACGAAATGTCATTCCATTCATCCCCCCTTATGCAAAAAGAAATGTCATGCTTTAATATGACTGACAGTTAACAGTAGTGTCTGTCTGGATGAATGGGTATGCAAAAACAGCAGGAAATATAAATGTGACATGTTTAGATACTGACAGCTCTCTTCCTCGTCCCCCTCGGGCAGCAGCAGGTGCCCGTGGCAGGGGCTGGGCAAGGTGGACTGCGTTTGGCCCTCCTGACTGGTTCCCAACTGCAGCCTGCGCATGTGGCGAACTACTGCTGTGGCATTAAATGCTTGCTGTGTATGATAGTAAGAGAAAGATGGCCACTAACAATCAGAAACCATGCTTTTCACCTGCAATACTTCATTAACTTTCTCAGATGAGGTTTTTTCACTCTCATATATGCAAGGATTTACCTTCCACTTGCTTTTGGCAAAGTTCTTCTTAATTTGGGCACTGACAGATTCATGGATATTCTTATCCAACGCTGTGTCTCCAGCGATCCTGAAGTACAAAACAGACATTTAAGTTTCCTCCAAAGTCAACCGTATCTGGTTGTATAAAAGCAAAATATATTTTTGAGGAGCCAATCTGCTGTTTTAAAGCCACAATGAAATGCAAATGCAAAGCTCCGTCATCATCTATTCCCACATGTTCTTCCAAAGCAGTATGACTTTCTCCCTACATTTTAAGTCAAATGAACATTTATGATTATTATGTATGAAGAACTGACCAAAATTTAATTCACTAGAAACTAATTCAAAATTTAATTCACTAGAAACTTCCCCTCAGACACAGCTCTCAAATGTCACTTCTGCACACTCAAACTTCATATGACATGATTGGTTACAACACATGTGAAAACCAATGGCATTTGACTTCACTGATGACAGATCTAGCACAACTTAATTTAATGCATATTTGAATATATGTGACAGTGAATGAGATTTGAGCGCTGCACCACTTTATCAGTTTGTTATTTTATTTTTTTTCATACAGAGTACAAATCACGTTACTTCTTTATGATGCTTTTTTTGTCATTTTTTGAGTTCTAAAACCTCCATCCCTTTATTTACTTTCACTGTATGGAAAGAGCAATCTCTTTTTTCGTTCCATAAAAGAAAGTTATATTGTTGCTGGAAAGAATTTCGCAAGCTCTAGATTATCTGAAACTGGGAAAGGTACTCATTGTGTTGTTGGACCCGTTGACAGATGTTTGAAAGTTTGAAATGTGATGGTTCATGACAATGTCTGACTGCCTTTTTAAGTAGTAAAGCCACAACATATGGTAACTATAATGGTTATGGCAATAAATATCTGTACGTGTGCTATCATTGTTTAAATTGCTGCATGACGGACTGTAAAACTCAAAGTATTAAAGTGCTATAAGTGAGATTTACAGTATCACTGATGATTAGTCTCAGTGTGGCGTATGAACTCATACCATGGGTGCTGAAGAGCCTGTTCACACGTGTAACGCTGGCTGGGATCTTTTTCCATTAAATGCACAATAAAATCTTTGGCTGAGAAAAGAGCACAGTGTGAAAGTTCAGAACATGACATAACTGTTTCCATAATGTCATTGAGAAACAAAGGAACTGTCAGAGGAAGATAGAAAGAAACAAAGAGAAAATAACTTGGCCTCAATTTCTTGAGAGATTCTTTTGTTTTATTTGCCAGACATAAAAGTATTATTTTCATTGACTCCAAATATATTTGACAACCATTAGTGTTTGGTAAAAGAAAGAATGGAAACTCAAGTTTTAACCTCACTAAACTTATGAAAACTCAGGGAAACATTACAGACAAAGTGTTATACCTGAGTCGGAGATATCATCCCAGTACGGTGAATCAAACTCATACTCTGCCTTCAGGATCTGCTCAAAGAGCTTGGCATCATTCTCATCGTAAAATGGTGGATAGCCACATAAACTGAGATGAGACAAACAGAAGTCCGGTTGAATTCTTGGGAATGAGTTCAGTTCAGGTAAAACATTAGGAAATTTAAATGAAGCAGAGAGAAGGGAAAATATGTTAGTCTACACATGTATAAGCATCAGTAATAGTCAAACTCACAGAATGTAAGCGATGACCCCGATTGACCAGCAGTCCACTGCTTTACTGTACGGCTTCTGTGCCAGAACCTCAGGAGCTGAAGATCAGAATAAATGGGATCAAATATCAATTTATCACTTCAGCCCTTTCTAGTAAGTAGGTAGACTAAACAACCCTATCCAAAAACGTTACAAATATTGTGGTTAATTAATTATATAAAAGTAGTGTGATTAAGCATCCCCCTCGACACACACAAAATTCCCATATGTAAGTAAGGATTTTCCTACCATTGGAGCAAATGAGGTACCACCTTTAAAACCATTTAATTGTCTGGTATGTTAACAGGGATGGGGAGTAACGGAATACATGTAAATTATTTACATATTTAAAATACAAAATATGTATTAAATATTTTCACTAGTTACATCCAAAAAGTATTTTAGATTGCCAAAGTGATTACTTTGAATTTTAATGTCATTTATTTAATTTAAAACTGCAGTCTGTAAGTTTTGCCTCTTTGTCGCCATCTCTGTTTGAAAACCTGGAATTGCAGCTGTGTGCGGAATTATCTTCCCTGCGTGGGTTGTGCGCAGGCACGGCTGCAGCGTGGATGAATCTAATGTTTTGAAGTGAATGTGTGGCTGTCAGTCATCGCACCGGTGTGGATACTGTACTTAGGAATCACAAATTCTAGCCTACGTCTTGGAATATATGACCCAAATAAGAATGCCATTGAACAAGTAACAAGTCTGCCACATTTGTTCTGACCAACTGAGGAAAAAAACATTACCTTAAATCACGCTACCAATGGTAAATCTAACGATTGGTTAGCTCATATCACATCAAACCGTGCAAATTATTATTGTTATACTTTGTTCTCAAATTGTTAATGTTAACAACATCAGAATTGCGTGACTATAAGTATAGTGTGTATTAGCGTGTCGATTTCAATTTCTGTACAGTCTAATCTAATTGTCATGGCATTTGAATTTCATATTAAGAAAATCTTTTAACCCAAAAAGCAAATTATGCTCCCTTAGAACTAGTTTTCTTACAAATCTTGTGTAAGCTCAGGCTATCTGTAATCAGAAGCACAATTAAAACTGGAATATTATTTAATTTCATTCACATGTGTTTCATAAACACATAATCTTTCTGGATTACAATCCGCCATCAAAATGATACATTTAATTATTCTAGCTGCTGTGAAAAAAGTCTATAAACGATCCGCCACCTGCAGGATCCTCACATGCGATAGTCTACTAGCCGGGAAAACTTCTTTATGTTTACAGACGTGACGTAATGACGCAGTGCCATGCTCGAATTTCCCGCGAAAAACCTACCCGTACCACTCAAATTAGAAAACATTATTATAAGCTAACCATTGTGAATCGGGCTAAAGTAAGGCGATAGTGTGCACATTTTTCTTATTTTGTTTCAAGATCTATTTTTTTTTCATTTAGTACTGCCCTTCAGAAGGCGATACTTGCATATTTCCCAGAAGACAAAATAAGTACAATTTATCCTGTTCATCCAAAAAGTTTACATACCCCAGCTATTAATGCATTGTGTTGCCTTCTTGTTTTTTTTTTTTCTTTTTTAAGGTTGTCTGCATTTTTGTCCTTCAAGAAATATTGTAGACAACTGATGTTGTTAAAAATAATACAGAGAGGAAATCCAAGTCCTGTGTTTGGTGGATGTCATTTTTCTCTAAAGGACTCTTTACCTTATTAGTATTCCAAAGTATTCTAAAGTATTTAGATTAAGTTACAAAATTTAATCTAATGAGATGCATTACAAATTATATTTTAAAGCATGCATTTATTTTATCTGTATAAAATAATAAAGTGTTAATTATAAATTAATTACTAATTAAAGGTATTTATCAATTGATAGCCTTAGTTTTGGCCTGAAACCCAAATCCAAAGGCCTCTGACAAAAGTCTGACAAAAATAAATAACCTATAATTTTCAGGGGTTATCCCTGTCTTTACAACTATGTAAATTCTAATGTTGTGTAAAAAACTGGGAGTAGTTAAGGTGATAATACTGGTTCTAGATACATTTTTGATATGTTGTTGCTTGCTCTTCTGCTTTCATTCATCCATGTGTAAGTGGCAAAGATACTCATACCCAAGTTGAGTTTACCCCTGAATTTGAACTATATCTAGACAAAACACTTCACTGATATTCTTAGTTGGTTTATGTATATTACCCTCTTCAATTTAGTTCAACAGTGTTCAAATCTTAAAGGCTGAGGTTTCATCCAGATATATACCATACTTTTGCATATGGAGGTGTGTCTTACCTACATATCCAGGAGTGCCACACGCTGTGCTCATCACACTACCTGAACCCTCAATCTTTGACAGGCCAAAATCACTGATCATGATTTTGGAGTCTTCATCCATACTGTAGTACAACAGGTTCTCTGGCTGTGTTAGAAAAAGAGACACAAATAGGCGATTGATCATTTTGTGTGTGGCATATATACACACACAGAAAAGGCAACATGGACATTTACTGTCACACTGGGTTAGGTGACCAAACATACACAGACACTGTCTCTGTATTCATCTGCCAGCAGAGATATTTAATTAACCAAAGCAAGAATCACACTTCACTGCACTGTTTGCAAACACATTTTGCATAAATACTGATGTAACTCACATTTACTGTAACCCGAGAAACCATGAAGGAAAGTAACTAGTCGGAAAATATGTCAACGTATGATAATAACTGACTCTGTAGCAAGAATTTAGCCTGATCAACATCTTTTTTTATTATTATTTAAAGAAATTAATGGTTTTATTCATCAGAAATGCATGAAATTGATCAAAAGTGACAGTAAAGAGGTTTATAATGTTATGAAAGATTTCTATTTCAAATAAATGCTGTTCTTTTGAACTTTCTAATAATCAAGAATTAAATAATAATAATAATAATATCAAACAGCACAACTGTTTTCAACATCAATAATAATGAGAAATTATACATGAGCAACTAATCAGCATATTGCAATGATTTTCTGAAGGATCGTGCGACACTGAAAACTGCTTTGCCATCTCAGAAATAAATGACATAAAAAAGAATGAAATAGAAACAATTCCCTTAAATTTCACAATACTACTTTTATTTTATACTTTTAATGTATTTCAAATAAATGCAGCATATACATACAAACATGCATACATGTATATATGCAAAATATATTGTTATGCACTTTTAATAAGGATATTAATAAAATTAAAGTTTTTTAAAGAATTTTACAATTTTACTTTATTTTTACAAAATGTGTTTTCTAATGTCCTCAGAATGGTTGTTAGATTGGAGTTTCTATGTGGTTTCTATGGTGTTTGGTTAGTTCCTATGTGTACTAAGGAGTTCAAGGTGGTTATTTGATAGACAGCAAAATTCCCTAGATTTTGGTGGGGGGCTCCTCAAACTCACATCTCCCATATGAGAAATGGGGCTCAACATGCTCAAGTCACAGCACTGATCCAAATGATAATTCTTAACTCCTCACCTCGACTTTATTCTAAAGTTTAAAATGGGACTGGAGCCATTGATTGATCCATTTACCTAGAACTACTTTCCTGGTCTCTGGAGGCAAAGGCCCAACTATTAATATCAAGAGCACCATCAAGGACTCCTGAATGAAATGATTAAGCTCTATGGATGGGAAATGAAGATTCAAAACATTCAGAACAGATTTCTGACACTCTGTGGTTGAAATAACTCCTTTAATCTGTTCCATCAGACCTGTTTTCCTCCAGACCAACTGCTGTCTCACCTTCAGGTCTCTGTGCACGATGCCCATGTCATGCAGGTACTTCACAGCATCCAGGATCTGCTGGATGAGCTTACTGGCATCTTTCTCCGTGTAAAATCCTTTTTCCACAATCCTGTCGAACAGCTCACCACCGGACACTCTGCCAATGGAAAAACAGAGAGATGCTTGCAAAGCTGTTTTAGGTTTCTGTGTCTTTCACACACACCAACGCAAATGCTCACTCGCTTTGGGTTTTTTTAATTTTTTTGACTTCAGACAGACTGGCACACAGCAGGATCACAGCAGAAACACATGGTGATGCTGTACTTCATCACAACCACCAGAGGAAGCTGTTTTACTAATTTTATGTTGAAAGACTGGGTAGACACTCTCTCTTTTACACATATCTCGTTGTTAAGTAAACTTCAAAGATGACTCATATAAATTCTGTAGCAGCAAGTTGATTTCATTCCTTAGAAGTGGTTACACTACCCAATCTATATTAACAGATTAATGTTTATTCTCAGGCACTAACAAAAGCAATACCATGGTAATATCAAGGAGAATAGTAAGGCTCTGACTATTATATATCAAAGAAGCAATACCATGAGACACCATCAATATAAAATGGTGCCACTACAGTAGTAGTGCCTTTTTGTAAGGGTGATCTGGGATGACTAATAAAAAATTAGCTTTTTTCACCATACTTAAAACACTCCAGCTTTTTCTATATGAGTGAATTTCATGGAAATGTCAAAAAATGTCCAAGTCATATTCCACACTGAAAATAAAAATAATTTTTTTTTTTAATTTTTATTGCACCTGTTTTATATATTTTCTCTCCCAATTATCATATCTGTAACAAAAAAAAAATCTCTATATTGTACTATGCACAAATTATTTTATGTTGTTTTTATCGCAGAGTTTATATTTATATTGTTTTTATTGTACTATACTAATAAAACTGATTGTTTCTCTATTACAGTAATGAGAATTTGAGGAAATATGCTTAATTGTCTAAATAAATGTCACAATGCAGTTAGTCTTATTGGTCCTGAAATAAGGTTAATTTCATTAAGGCAGAATATAATTATTGGGGTGAAACATTATATCAGCATTTCTCTGTGAGATTCAGCCATTTGTTGGATGAACAAGACATGCTGTTCATTTCCTCCTAACTTCTCAACACAAACAGTGTGGAGACAGCGAAACTTCATTCAGAAGTGACTGTGTTTTGTCTCTTCGCACGTGTAGGATGAAGGGAACACTGAGGGTGGGATTTCATAGTCTGTGGTATTTGAAGCATCAAGACTGTGGGTGCTAACACACACACACACACGCACACACATTCACACATGTACATGCATGCAGAGTTAATCTCTCACTGAGTTGAAAGCCCAGGCAAGCTTGGAGTCCTGCTGTCTGCATGCAGAGCTGCCATCACCCGGAAAATACGACAATGAACATCTCTCTCACTTCCCTTTCTGTCATTCTGTCACTCTTGATCTCTCTGTTAACACAGCTGTTGTGGAAAACAACCCTTTGCTGCGTTTCTCTCTCCATTGTTTGCCATCCATGATATAATCTGTCTCTCTTCTCTTTATACGCAACTATAACTCTCTCTCTACTGACATTTTAGATGGTAGGTGTGAAGACGCAGGTGTGAGCATATTTTCACAGCTCTGTTCAGTGGGCATATGCGCCTGTGTGTGTGTGTGTGTGTGTGTGTGGTTGTTTAGCCTTTTTCTTGATTTCTCAGTGGAAAAGACTAAATAGAGAGATTCTCTGGCACATAAGTAATTAAAAGAGGTTGACACTATGAGGGGGCGAGAGAGAGCCGAGGGGGGTGACACACACAGTCATGCATTACCTGCTTCTCTGTAGCTCTATGGGGCCTGTTAGAAAGACACATGATAGCTTCTAGTATTGTGTTGTGTGTCTCCTGTGGGGATTGTCTGGTCTGAAGATGAAATATGTTAAAACCTTTTTTTCTCCAGTTCACAGCTTAACATGCAGGAGCAACTATAAGTAAATCAACTGTAGGAGGCATTTTCAAAATATTCCTCTCTTTGCTTGAGCATGCAGACCAGGGGTGCGTTTCCCAAAAGCATAGTTAGCAAACTATGATCTCAAGTTGTGTCATTACCAACATTCAATGATTCAGCGTTTCCCGAAACCATAGTTCCAACGAACATTCGGAAATTTGTGTGGCTGGAACTACAGCTATATATCATTCAGTATTTATCTTTCTGTATGTATACACAAGTTACATTTTGCGTCTGTTAGTTTGTAAAGTGAATCAAAGCCTGGTTTTTGAAGACTGTGCATATGCGTAAATGTTGTAGAAGCATATTATGTAAGAGGGAACCCGTGTTTGAATCAAACATCTTAAAATACAGCAAAAACAATGGAGAACAAAATAGCGAAGTCATCTTCAAATGCTATCTGCATTATTTACAGCAATAATCGGACATTTCCATCTTGAAGTGAACAAGAAACAGAAGTTGTTACTTCACCATTCTTTGAGCCAATGTTCAAACAACAGAAGTGTGAAAGAAGCTACTATAGTTTCGGGAAACAGTCATGATTAACTAGCTAATTTCGCCAACAATGCATCATACTAAAGTAGTTAAGCGGGTATGTTACATTATTGTATGGGAAACACACCACAACTAATAGGTTTGGGACAGGGCTATGTGTTTATTCAACCAATGGTGGATTGGGGGACAGTTCAGCAAAAACAGTTTGAAAATCATTGTTTTTGCGATTTTGTTTAGTGATCGCTAGTGGCATCGAAATTACACACTTCACCTTTAAACAGTCTGTCATTCTTTAAACTGACTCTGTTATTATTTACCCATATATGGACATGGTCATTTTGTGCTTTCTCTGTGTGGTCTATTAGTAGATCTCAAGTTCAGAGAAAATGGCAATAACTCTTTTTTCTCTGTTACTTTGGCTCTCTCTTAACATGCTACTTAGGCGATGACAACAATTTCAGAAACCTACTATACCTTTTGTGAAAAACAGTACTTATAATAGAAATAATATACTTTAAAAGACTATAATTAGGTGTGAACTGAATGTAATGTTTTCAGACACTTAACTGCATATTATTAATGATTAAATTAAATGTATTATATTTTAAATTTACATTAAATGCAGCAAGTTGAACTTAAAAGTGTTTTTTTTTAAGTAGGAATTAATTAGCAGAATTACATATTCACTTCTGTTGTCTTTAAAATATGGTTAAAGTGTACTGTTAAATGTACTGACAAGCATTTATGGTAACTAAAATATGCATTAATATCATATATTTAAATATATTTGCAATTACAAATTTTTAAAGATGGCGCTGTGATTGAGTACATTTAAATATATATATATATATATATATATATATATATAACATTTAAAAATAAAATCAAATAAGACTACAGTTAAAATATTGGGGTTTTTTGTTGTTGTTTTTGGTGTGGAGTTTTTTTTTATTTTTTTTTTTGTATGTTAGTAAACATTAATGTAAGTGCATTTTGTTAAAACATGACAAATGCCATTATAGCGCTCCCTCTGGCTGAGAATGCAACACATTCTTGCACTGTGGTATGGATGAATTCTGAAATATTATAGAATACAATGAAAGCGTTTGCATTCATATACTTATGTAGAGAATGTTTTGGGTCTAAATGACTATATTTATGTATGGTAGCAATAATATTAATTGTAAATATTAACTGGATTTTGGCCAACATTGAGATCTTTAGGGATTCATTTACCACAAAAGCCACACAATATCTGAACTTGGAGAGCCTTTAAGTCACGGAAATGAATGAGTTTGAGATAAGGAGCTAAAAACAGCAACCAGCACACGGCAGCTGCACTAGATAATAGCTGAATTGTTTGGAGGTCAGCTCACATACTCCATGTGGAATGCATGAAAATATGGGGTGACGGCAAAGTTAAAATTAACGATCAATCACTTACAGTTGCATGACAAGGTAGAGGTGTGATTTACTCTCAAAGATGTCCTCCAGGGAAACTATGTTGGCATGTTTAATCCTAGGAGAGAGAGAGAGAGAGAGAGAGAGAGAGAAAAGAGAAAAGAAAAAAAAAATAGAAACATGTTAACCCAGGAGTAAGGCAAATATCTAGTCTTAGTACATCTTTACTGGTGCTTCAGAAATAAACAATATGAAATAGACAAAATACTTCCAGAATGCAATGTAGCATGAGAAACAACAATGCAACAGTGTGCACTGAAAGTGAGGTACAACTGTTGTGCTTATGATATTGTTCAACATAAGATAAGCTCAATCGACAGCATTTGTGGTATAACGTTAAATATCACAAAAAATAATTACTCATCCCTTGTTATCTTAAAAAAATCTGATCCCTAATTTCCATGAATTCTTCTGTAAAAATGGCAAATTATTTGAGCTGTAAAGTTGGTTTTGCCAATTTATGACCGTTTGGAGATTTGTTTATGATGTCATGCCAAAAATGTTGTAAAATTATCTATAACTTAACACAAAAAATGCTAGTTAAGCAACTTCATCACACTAAAATCATTTTGACATGCATACGGTGTTCTGTTTGTTGCTACATGTTTGAAACAGCAAGTAGTTTTTGTGGTAAAACAACATTATTCCACAAGTGCTACCAACTGAGCATAAATTGTATTGAACCTGCAATATTCCTTTAAGGCACGGAACTGATACACAGCATGTAAATTTGTTTGGGTGGAGCCGAAAGTGTCACAGAGTGTTATAATTAGTGTTTGTGTTACTGCAGTTCACAGCTCATATTAACAGCTTTAACCAGTCTGTCTTCATGAGAGCTGTTCTGACACCAGATCTCTACTCGTCCAGACGAATCTCTGCCACAATGTTCTAGACTGTTAAAATGACCCAGTGATGCTTCATAAATATTTACCAAGGGGATCCGGAATCAGATTTCCTGTTGCCTATAGCCTGAGATGCGATGTAAATATGAAACCAGGTCTGAGTGCATTGACTACTGAGAAAGAGAACGAGAGGAAAACCAGACAGAGGAGGAGGGAGAGAGCTCTCATTTGGTTCCATCAAATGTCTCATGCCTATTATAAACATAGTGTAAGACATGTTACTAACAACGACATAATGTGACATTTCCAGAGCAGCTGGCACAAGCAAAGCACTCGTACTGAGATGGCAACGGGCAAAAACATCTCACAAAATTGTGGAGAAAAGTATTTCATCTTTATTTTAATCCGCTGCCTTCAGTGGTTCCGTAAGTATTTTCCCTATCCATTTTCTTCTCCATGGGGATTTCAAAACATTCTTCAATTAAAAAGTTCAAAGCCATCGACCAAAATTTCCAGCTCCGAGATGGATCACAATGTTAAAGCAAAACAATATTTGAAAATTAAATAATACAAAAAGTACAAAACTTTGTACATAATGTTTCTTTTATTAGGGAATAATTCAACTACTGCGAATGACATAATTTAATCAGAATGACCATAAAATATAAGACTCGAGACTTACAGTTATTGATTATAAGAATAAAAATAAATAGGCACAAAGTGCTCAAATTATACACTAATATTTAGGTAGTTTGAGACTGCAAGAGACTGATAATTTTTACTCAGTCATATAACTGTATCTTTGCTTCTTTCTTGCACTTTTGAAAATTTTTGTAATATACACAAACTCCAATATATATACAGTCATGGCCAAAAATATCAGCACCCTTGGTAAAAATGATCAAAGAAGGCTGTGAAAATTAATCTGCATTGTTAATCCTTTTGATCTTTTATTTAAATAATTCACAAAAATCTAACCTTTCATTGGATAATAAGAATTTAAAATGGGGGGAAATATCATTATGAAATAAATGTGTTTCTCTAATACACGTTGGCCACAATTAATGGCACCCTTTTATTCAATACTTTTTGAAACCTCTATTTGCCAGTTTAACAGCTCTAAATTTTCTCCTATAATGCCTGATGAGGTTAGAGAACACCTGACAAGAGATCAGAGACCATTCCTTCATCCAGAATCACTCCAGACCCTTTAGATTCCCAGCTCCATGACGGTGCTTCTTCTCTTCAGTTCACTCACTCATTCTCTATAGGGTTCAGGTCAGAGGACTGGAATGGCCATAGCAGAAGCTTGGTTTTTGTGCTCAGTGACCCATTTTTGTGTTGTTTTTGAGGTTTGTGCTTGGATTATTGTACGGTTGGAAGATCCAAACATGGCCCATTATAAGATTTCTAACAAAGTCAGTCACTTATTGATTTATTATCTGTTGGTATTTGATATAATCCATGATGCCATGTGTCTAAACAAGATGTCCAGGACCTCCAGCAGAAATATAGGCCCACAACATCAAAAATACAGCAGTATATTTCATTGTACACATGGGGTACTTTTTATCCCTGTGTTCACCAAACACACCATCTTGAGTGTTTTCTGCTAAAAAGCTCATTTTTTAGTTTCATCTGACCATAGAAGCCAGTCCCATTTGAAGTTCCAGTCGTGTCTGATAACTGAATATGCTGGAGTTTGTTTTTGGATGAGCTAGGAGAATTTTTCTTGAAACCCTCCCAAACAACATGTGGTGATGTAGGTGCTGTTTGACAATTTTTTTTAAGGTTTTCTGACCCCGAGACTCAACAATTTTCTGCAATTCTCCAGCTGTGGTCCTTGGAGAGTCTTTAGCCACTCAAACTCTCCTTCTCACTGTGCATTAGGACGATATAGACACACGTTCTCTTCCAGACAGTTTTGTAACATTTTATGTTGATTGGAAATTCTTAATTATTGCCCTGATGGTGGAAATGGGAATTTTCACTGCTCTAGCTCTTTTCTTAAAGCCACTTCACTAATTTGTGAAGCTCAATTATCTTTTGCTGGACATCAGAAATATATTCTTTGGTTTTTCTCATTGTGATGGATGATTAAGGGAATTTGGGCTTTGTTTCCCTCCTATTTATATTTCTGTGAAACAGGAAGCCATGGCTGGATAATTTCATGTTCATAATCACCCTAGAGTGCTCAAAAATGTGAATATGAATGGGAATATACTTCAGAAATATATTACTCATAAGAATTTCTAGGGGTACCAATAATTGTGTCCAACGTGTATTAGAGAAAACATTTATTTCATAATGATATTTCCCCCCATTTTAAATTCTTATTATCCAATGAAAGGTTAGATTTTTGAATTATTTAAATAAAAGATCAAAAGGATTAACAATGCAGATTAATTTTCACAGCCTTCTTTGATCATATTTACCAAGGGTGCCGATATTTTTGGCCATGACTATATATATATACTGATTTTCAATAATTCAACAGTCCAATGTTAATTATACCTGACATGGCCTAACAAGTTAACCTAAATAAATGTATAAATGTATTGTCATAATTGTCATAAATGTGTGTGTGTGTGTATATATATATATATATATATATATATAGACATATATTATATATTGTCGTCATCTTGGAAACTGTTTTAGGGAACTCCAAATGAACAAATTACGTCATGTGAAAAAAAAAATAACTAAATAAATAAATAAAAAAATCTTTCAGAAATCGTCTGATCAGCACAGGGAGCAGTGAACACTGCGTAGGAACCCTGAGAACCAGAACGCAGCTTGTGACATATTGAACAGACTGTACTTCCCTCCCACACAGCCTTGTGTTCATTCAAATTAAATATGCCGTCTATTCAGACTAAAGTCTATGAGGGGGTGGATTTTGTATTAAACTAGTGCATAATAGGGAAGAGTTAAAGAAGAACGTATAAACTAATGTCACACATGTTCCTCCATGAACCCTGAGTCTCAGTCTTCACTGCCCCCACAAAGGTTAACAGCCCAGATGATTTTCAATGACTTACAGAAGGGTTGGATGAGTGTGTGTGTGGGATGTGTGGGATCTAATTGAGCCGGGAATCCCACACACCTCCCCACTGACAATACGACACGACAGAAGCACTTGAATGAGTCACCGAGTCTCTCTTCCTCTCATTCCCATTCTTTCTCTCCTGTCTGCAACATATACACTCACCCACTCCCCTTCTCGCCTCCTCCCCTTTCAGGCATAGTGGTGGCCTCGTCTTTGACTTCTTCTAAACTACACACAACTCAGACCCACACACCGTGGGCAGTCAGAGATTCCACGATTCCAAAGCAAGGTTATTATTGTTGATTAATTTGAGTACTGGGTTACACTTTATTTTCAGGTGTCCATTTTACAGTGTAATTACACATAAAAGTACTGTCAATCAAAGTATTTCTGTAATATCAAAGGAACAGTTCACCCAGTAATATCAGTAATATCAATAGAATAGTTCACACAAAAACTGAAAATTTGTTGAATATTTATTCACCGTCAGGCCATCCAAGATGCAGATGAGTTTGTTTCTTCATCTAAACAGATTTGGAGAAATGTAGCCTTTACATCACTTGCTCACCAATGGATCCTCTGCAGTGAATGGGTGCCATCAGAATGAGAGGTGATAAAAACAATACAATGATCCACAAGTAATCCACGTTTTTAACTTCAAACTATTTATGGATATGAAAAGATGATTCGTTTTAAGTTAAAAAGATTGATTATTGATGGATACATAACGATGGATTTGTTTCTTACGAACAAGCTTTCCAATTCACAAGATGTTAATTGATGGACGGGAGTCATGTGGATTACTTAAATTTGTGGATTATTGTAATGTTTTTTTCAGCTGTTTGGACTTTCATTCTGACGGCACCCATTCACTGCAGAGGATCCATTGGTGAGCAAGTGATGTAAAGGCTACATTTCTCCAAATCTGTTTGAATAAAGAATCAAACTCATCTACATCTCGGATGGTCTAAAGGCGAGTACATTTTAAGGCAATGTTTATTTTTTAGGTAAACTTTTACTTTAATAAACAACACATAGTTTCTATTTGTTAAGGGATTATGCTTAAGGTTTGGTTTAGGGTTAGTTGCTTGTAATTATGCATCATTTACTATTACTATAGTAAGCACAAGAAATGTGTAACAAGGACACTGTAAAATAAAGTTTTACATAGTATTATTTAATATATCTAAACAGCTTCAAACTAAACTCAAAATAAATTTCAAAGATTCAACACATGAACTTTGCAAACTTTGACAGATCCAGATTCGTTTTTCTCTAGTGTGGCCATCGGACATCTGATTTAAGCAGATTAGATATGAGCTGCTGAGTCATAAATGCCTCTGAGATGCCAGAATGATGGTATCACAATTTGCATATGAATGTAGAAGCCACTGTATATTTTTTACCACATTTCATTACTTGCAAATATGGTATACTGTACTTTGAACTTAAATTTTAATGGTAGTATTCTATTAGGGTGATTTTTCAGGAAGGTGCATGTGATCATAGACAGATGAAACATTTTGAAGTGAGTCATTTTTGAAACAAAAACTAGGGCTGTCACAATATCAGATTTTCACTACATGATTGTCAAATCATCTAAATAAATAAATGTACCAGTCAAATTATTCTATAATTACTTTGTTTCTGTCTAACATGCTTCAAATTATTAATAACCCTGCTTCAAAGTACATAGACAGATCTTGCACTTGCTGATAGGGTTGTGCCGATAGACGATAGTATCGTGTATTGACGATAGTCAGAGATATCGCCTGTGGCTGATACCTTTGATGATAGCAAGACGATTATTATTATTATTATTATTATTATTATTATCAGGCTAGTAATACTATTTAATTATTATTAGGGCTTATTTGTTGCATTATATTTCTTTTTCCGTGTTTTTACAGTGTTGCGCGTTATAACCAATCACACACGATTATGCTGAGCTTATGAATGCAATGACCAATCAGGGGTGCGTTTCTCAAAAGCATCGTTAGCTAACTATGGTCGTTAGTTCCACTGAACTCTATTGGTAACGATGGAACTTGCAACCATAGTTGTTTTTTGGGAAACGCACCCCCGATGCGTTCAGGTGAGTCATCACTAAACAGTCAGCGGAGTTCTGTTGTTCAGCACACGCTGACTGAATTCTGACTCGCGAATTCTCTCATCATAAACAACAAGGTGCAGATGTACGTGCGATGTATGTATACGAGATTTATTCATCATACATAACGGGAGTGTTTTTAAAGTGCATAAACTCGCACTAGACTGAGCTTGTGATGATGTTCTTTGGTAATGTAATGTTCTTTGCTTGTTTTCTGTAGCTGCTTTTTGAATAACTGAGGATATGTAAGCATTATAATTACTAACTTACGATGTATCTATTAATTTGTTATCATGTTAAAAACAAATTCAGTCATATTAAAAACATTAGGCTGCTTTTAGCCTTATGCTGGAGTTGGTTCACTTTCCGGCAATGAAACTAAGTAAATAATTAATTAAATAAATTAGCACGATAATATCGTGGATCGGCAATCTCACAGGCTGACGATAGGATGATATGAAAATTGAGCATATCGCCCAACACTACTTGCTGACAGCAGATATAAGCATGGCCCTCAAGCTGTCCCAGAATGCCCTGTGCTCTAGTGTGCACAGTAATGTCAGTGAGCCTGTCTTTCCTTGAGGACACCCTGTCAGATTCAGTGACATAATCTGGATGTCTTCCACAATGCTGACATCACAATCCTGCTGTATCATCTCTGTGGGCGACAAAGACTGGGGGAATGTCCCTGTAGTAAGATACTGTACATTTCTTTGCATGAAAAAGCATATGTTAAAAAAAAAGATAGATAATCTGTTCAATTGCATTATAGGGTCACTACCACATCACTGTTCAACTGGATTATTAAAAATAATAATAATAATAATAATAATAATTTTTATTTTTATTTATTTTTTTATTTATTTATTTTTTTAATGACTATGAGCTCACATTCAGATCTGACTTCATCCAGTCAACAACCCTACATTTTTTCTTTTCAGATTTTCGTTTCACTTGGATATATACTTTCAAGTCATGTTTTTCAAGTAGGAAAGATCTACGAGATTTACAAGTTAAACACATGAACGCCACCACAAAGTTTTAATTACAAGTGGGAAACAGAAATTTCTTCAACTCCTAAGTTTCTGAGTTGGGGGCATGTCAGTGAGAAAACATATTTAAAACAATGTATGCAGTATCTGTATTTATGGTAAATTTGTTAAAATTAACGAAATTATTATTTTTTTGTCATTTACAATAATTAACAATGTTGCATCTTAAAAATATGATATAAAAAAGTTGGCCTAACGTGTTAACTTAATTAAATAGTTCTGAAAAAATAATGTGATTAAAATATTTTAATGTAGGTAATGCACTGGCCCCGCCCCCACACATGTACATCATCTTATTTCATTCAGTTGACTGTTGACAAATATGATGCAGGGCAACAACTCCATCAATGCAGTTATGTCATAAAATTTAATATCTTGGGGCAAATAAATGCCCCTGTATGAGGTTTTTGTCACAAATTTATATCACATGATAAGTGATATCACACAAGCAGCAAGAGCAATATCGCATGAGTCAAGTGCTGTTTATGTCCACGAGTGCAAATGTGATATAACAGTTCAGTAAATAAGAAGTTAATATTGTGCTATATTTTAAACACAATATTGTCTGTTTTTTGCTCAATTTTGCCAACGAAAATATTACCTATAAAGCCACAGCAGAATTGTTGTGCGTCTGTGAGCAGCATAGCAGTGTTTAGTTTCTGAATGAATCTGCATTGTGAACGAATCGTGTAAACCAGTGATTCAAAAGGCCATTAATAGATAGAGCCGTTTTCTTAATTCCTGAATGAATCAGCTGTTTGAACAAATTGAATGAATGAATGAATCTTAAAGACATTTACAGCCACATGCTAGCAGTTTTAATTTCTTCTTTAGAATGTATTTTTATGTATTTAAATAAATAAATTAATTAATTAATTAATATCACAGGGATAGTTCGCCAAAAGAATAAATAAAAATACAATAAATTCTGTCATCATTTACTCACTCTCATGTTGTTTCAATCCTGCATGACTTCCTTTCTTTTGCACAACATAAAAGAAGGTATTTTGAAGATTTCGTAACAAAGCTGTTTTGGTTACCAGTGACTTTAATTTGTATGAACAAAAAATAATGAGATGTTTCTCAAATTTTCTTCTTTTATGTTTCATAGTTTGTAAGGCCGTTATACTCTAAACAATTATGTGTAATACATTTTATATAGAATACAATATTTCTTTCTAAAGCTACTATTTGTAATGACTACTTGATACGTTCTCATTTAACGCAATAATAGCTTTAAATAATCTTCTGTGGGTATTTTCACAGCCAAATTTATTTAGCGATTAATTAAAATAAATTAATTAATTAATCGCCACACCATGTAATTAATTGAATAAAAAAAATTAATCGACTGACAGCCCTAAAAAAAGATACGAATACATAAACAATTCAGTTTTCAGCACCTTTATAAATTGAATAAAAACAAAAAAAGCAAAAACACATGGATGCGCATTCTTTACTCCTCACTTTGTAGAAGATGAGTTTAAAAATCTTGTTGAATTTTTTTGTAGAAAAGGTGCATCGCCATCTTGCTCCAACCAAAGTGACTTGAATACACCTGATGTCGTAATTACGACTTGACAACTAAATACAAACTTCCGAGAAGGACTTGAACGCAACATATATGACAATATGGAAGCAAAGATATGTCACTATTTCTGTTAAATTGCAATTTTAATAAACACAAATAAAAAAAATAAAAATAGATGGCACACCTAATTTGTTTGGTGTTTATGCTAACTTAATATATAAAAAAATCACAACACTTTATGTGATATCGCCACCTTGGATAGATTTTTTTCCAGACTTCTCTATGATTGT
This sequence comes from Spinibarbus caldwelli, assembly GCA_039654775.1. NCBI lineage: Eukaryota > Metazoa > Chordata > Actinopteri > Cypriniformes > Cyprinidae > Spinibarbus > Spinibarbus caldwelli. Next base: position 23,442,847 of record CM077254.1, read on the forward strand.
ATTGTATGCAGGACTTCACCAGTCATTTTGTCTGTATAAATCCCACCCTTTTCTTACAATCAACTGCAAGCTCGCGTTAAGATTTTCCCTCCATCCAATCAACTACTAATGGACGGAACCAAGTCACTGCCCTAGATACTGTATGTCACAGTACAAATAAAAAGACCTTTCACAACTTCCATTAATTTGCAACTTTTATGAGCATAAAAATACACAGCACAGTAAAATTTAATTCAACCCGTTTGCCATCTTGATTGGTTGTTGTAACAGTACAATCTGGTTTTTTTTTTTTGGCCAAAATCATGGCACCTTAGAAGGCAACACATAATGTTGCAGCCTACCTTTTAGAACAGTCTTCACATTGAAGCAATGATGCCTTAAATTTGCTGTCTAAGTAGGACAGCTCATTAGGTTTTGCAAATGAGGATGCAGTTGATTTTTAAAACCCTAGTTTAAGTCTAAGGCCCTTTCACTGGTGCCAGCAGCATTGTTGAGAAATGTGACTTTGCAGCAGGCTGTGAGTGCTTCCCCATTCACACGTCGCCTCAAATCTCTCAGCGAACGCTGTGCCTCTTTGCCTGTGGTAACCCGGGCAACCCAGACACTAAAAATAGCATCGGCTGCTCCGGCTTCAGTCATTCCCACAGAGCTTTATTATTCCAGAGGTTTAAACACAAGCTTCTTAACACACGTACAAATCACTTACTGTCCTCTCACCCTGAGATAACATGGCTGTTACATATAGATGAAGATCTTAATGGACTTTACAACTATGGGCCTCACAGTTCATACAGCTAGTAGGTGGTGATATTTAATGTGTGTTTGTGTGTGTGTCGTGCACATCCATAAATGAACTGAAACAGCTGTTGCAGTGACTCACTTGTGGAGCACGGCGATCTCATTTTCAATGCTGTTCTCTTTCCCCTCCAGAGCTTTTTTCGGGATGCATTTTATCGCCACTAGTTTTCTTGTCCTCTTCTCCTCTGCGAGCAACACCTCAGAAAAAGCCCCCCTGTAAGACAAGATCCATATAATCAATCAGTTTCAGTTTTACAAATCAATATTAACCAAATCAATTTTTGCACCGCAGAAGTGATACACAAACTTTAACTGAAGTAAATTTAGATATATTTACACAGATTGTTTAATGCAGCTCAGAGGTGGGCTGAATGCATTTATTCTGCGTTTACAATTGCATAAAAGATGTTATGAGAATTCAGTAGGACCAGGGGTCCATGAAGGTCAAGGACAGATATACAAAGCATTTAGACTATAAATAGCATATACATTTCATAACATTTCATGACTATTTAAATAAATATTAACTAAAGATTAACAAATGATTTAGAATAATTGCATAATTATTAATGAATAATAATGAAGTATAATTGTAATAATGACTAAATTATTATAAATTTCTATAACATTAACATACAAATGTTTTTTTTTTTTTTTTTTTTTTTACAAAACTGCAATAGTTTACCAAATAATATTAAAATAATACAGGTTCATGGGCCCAAAAAAGCTGGCAAAACCAAGAGATTAAAGGCAAATGCCTACATGCAAAATTCCTAAAATTGTTGGCATAAGTAACATCCTGCTGGGAAAGCTCTCTTGTTATTTTACTTTTAATTTACTTATTTTACTTTTACTATCTTTCCAGTGAAAGTCACAGATGGGCTGAATGTTGACTCAGACAGACCGGTCTCAACAAGACCTAACCAGACACAACATGGTACAATGACAAGCAATGAAAACTCTTCCATGTAAATTTGAGCTCTTATCTAAACCAGTTGTGAATGAGACAAGAAAATTTAGTTTCTATTTCTGTGGCCCTGTCCACAAAGAAATCTCACTGGCTCATAGGTCACTACATCGCTGAACATAAAACACATTTAACCATTACAGCTAGTGGATCAGTGAAAGTGAAGGAAAACAGGAAGTAGATGTTAAAAGACTTCCTCTGAAGGGATAAACACACAGGCTCTCTAGAAGAGTTTACGGATGAAGTATTTAAACGCTACTTTCTGATTCGATCAAAAACACTGATTCATTCAGGAAATAAACAACATTACTGTGTTTTGGTCAGAGACACATCATGTTTAACTTTGCGCTGGCTTTGTTCGGAAAAAAAACAAACAAAAAAAAAAACAATATGGACTTCCCAGCTACATTTAGTCTGAAACGAAAGTAATATCAAATAGGAATTAGAGTTTCATGTTTATTCTCCTGGTGGTTAAACTTGAATGCCCTCAAAATTCAGTTTTAATAAGTTTTTTTTTTCTTATGTTTACATCATGTGATATAATTAAGCACGTACACAAGCAAGGCAAGAGTGGTGATTTTCCCGCATATCAGCATTATTGCAAATGTGACATTATTTTTTACAACAATTCAATATACAAGAATTTAATGTTGTGAGTTACACTTTAAACACAATTTTGTAAATATTGTCTGTTTTCACTCTATTAAATAGTATATTTTAATTTTTCTATATTTGTAACATCATATTTAAAACATTATTCTCATAACATCTTTTATGTAATTGTAAATGCAGAATAAATGCACTTAGCCCACTAGTGTTGTCAAAAGACCCGGTATTTCGGTACAAAGTCGGTACTAAAAAAATGAAAACGTCACGGTACCAGATTTTTAAAGTACCGGTGGTACCGAGTACCCAGTCAACCCGGTTCTTGCTGCACTATCCAAAGGTGCGCAGATGCGATCTCCTCATAAAAGCACTGAGACGTAGCGACCTCTAAAGGAGGAAACACATCAAACTAACAAAACACTTTAAAGACCGACACCCGGATCAAATGAAAGAGTTCAAGCAGGTAAGTTTCAATTTAAAATTTAATATTTAGATCTTCTGTTATGGATATTATTCCATTTTTAATTTGAATGTCGGATTGAAATAAACATTGCCGTTATAGCGGAGTTAATCGTTAGCATAAGCGCGACTAATGCTAATATAATGAGCATTAGAATGAAGTTTCTTTATTAACTATTTAATGCTCCTATAACTTTTATTAGGGTAAAATAAAAAAAATAAAAAACAGGAGGACATGATGTTATTTAATATTTTTACACACCAGAGGCTATGTTTATGTCATATCAGTCCGCCAGAAAAGCCGTTCTGGACTTCTTTTTTGTTTTTTTTAGCTAGTTATTTAGTTGTTATTCTTGAAAAAAAAGCCCTTTAAAAAGGTTTTAAAAGCTCTTTAAAATTAAATATGTACACAGTTTGGATTAAATGAAAGTACAGTCACATTTTATCTCCTGTATAGACTTTTCAGTAAGATACCATTCATTAACATGACTTCATGTTATTATCTAACATCAACTTCCAGTGAGTGAACAATATATTTTTACAACATTAATTAATGTTTTTGAATGTTATTTAATACAAACACTTGATCATTCATGTTTGTTCATTGTGCATTAAATAATTTTAACAGACTGAACTTTTTATTTTATGTATTAGTAAATTTTGAAATTAACCCTAAGAAGAATAATTGCTATATAACTATTGTTTATTGATAGGCCATGTTATCTAACAAATGGAATCTTATTGTAAAGTGTTTTTAATACTACAGTTCATCTATTTGATATACACTTGACTTAAAATATATGCAATCTTATCTAAATTTATTATAGAAGCTGAGGTTTGTTATTTACTGAAAAGTAATATTTTAGCTGGAATGATCTAATGTTGCATTTGGTCAGACTCAGCCCATTGCTTTACTTAAGTATATTATATTTTCCTTTTACAGCTGCAGGCTGAGGAAGATCATGAAACACCCAGAAAACCCTAAAACAAACAACAGTTTACAGTTTTTTTCAGCAGCAGCAGAAATATGACAAAAACTTTTGGGTGAAACTTGTTTACTTTTTTCATACTTTTATTACTTTTGGAAAAACTTGAAACAATTTTAAATAAGCATAAAGAATGACACTGAGTTTTGTACAGTTTATTTTTGTTTAACTTTATTAATAAAAAATGTGCTTTTTGGTACCGTGACAACACTAATTTTGGTACCGTGACAACACTACAGCCCACCTCTGAGCTGCAATAAACTGTGTAAATAGATCTAAATTCACTTCAGTTAAAGTTTCTGTACCACTTCTTCAGTGGAAAAATAGATTTGGTTAATACCGATTTAATTTGATTGATAACAGTTTAGAGTGTATTATTAATATATTCTAATTTATTGATTAAATGTGAAAATGTGACAAAAGATGATACATACAAATAACAAGATGGAAAAATGCCATTAAATATACAAATGCTACTGGAAATCAATTTAAGAAGGGCTAATACTGCCACTTAATTTAAAATTAAAAATTGCTCTCAGTAATTGAAATATAGATTAAACAAATTATATTACATTACATAAAAATATATAAATGCTGCCTTGGCAACTAACTGAAATAAATAATTTTAAGAACTAAAGTTAATAGAACTAAAACTGAACAGAATTACTAAAACCTAAACTAAAATGAAAACTCTAAATATAAATATAAATTTCAAAATATTCATGAATACTAAAATAGTATTTAAAAAGTACAAAAATAACACTGGTTCCTCAGTCAGGAAAAAGCAACATTGGCAACATTATAACATTATAGGCAGATTCACACACAGAAGTCCTAAAACTGTTGCATCGAAATATTGCATCAGATAAAGTTTCTGTGCCACTTATGAACTGCAAAAATGGATTTTGTTAATACTGACAGTGTAGCATTATTCTAGTTGCATTTACTGATTAAATGTGAGAATGTGGCATAAAATATGCACACATCTAATAAAAATCCCCTTAAATGTAAAACTGCCACTGGAAATTAATGTAAGCTTCAGGAGCCCAAGCACCAGCACAAAAACACGCTTAGCAAAATATTGTCTAATTATCGTTATCAGCAAAAACCCAGAAAATAGCATTTTTGTCAATACTGCACACCCCTAGTTTCAGGTGAACAATAATTTATTGAGTGTTAATATACCTTCAGTTGTTTCAGTTGTCTTTATACCATTACACACAAAGATCCACACAGTCACAAGACACGATTTGAACAGAAGATCCGTGATCAGGCCTAAAAGCTCTGATATCATCAGCAAACCACCCAGCCTGTTCAATATTTGAGAATGGAATGAAGATTAAGAGTAAACTCATTATTCAACAGGATGTGATTATAGCTCCTCAGCGGCACAGATCCGGCCAGGCAGACTTATCCCAGAGAGCTCAGCACAGCCATGGAGGACAAACACTGATATGATACACAGTTAAGCCTGCATGCGTATGTGTGTACACATGACAGGAGAGAGGATGGGAGAAGACTGTGGGCTAAACTTCCAATGCTGAGCATGCGGAGACACATATACTTGCTCATTTACAGCAATGCCACACTAGTGCTGACCCAACTGAACATGATGGCGCACGTATATTGATGTGACGAGTGTAAAACAAACATGTTTGTTTTAGTCATGTAATGTGCAGTGCTGTGACCTCATCAAACTCCATATGGTTCAACACCTGGAATCAGTTGCTCTGCTATAACACTAACACACACAAACTAGTCTAAAACTAGTCAGATTGCACATGTAGAACTGAAACGGGAAGTCTTAGTGAAGTGAGAAAAAAAATGTTATCTCGCTAAAAATATTTGCACAGATGTTACATACTAAAAATGTTACTAGTTTTACAACTGAGTAAAATGTATACTCAACAGTGCAGTAAATATGGATACAATAATTTTATATGATGGGAAACAGAAAAGTATAATATTTAAATATTTACAATTTCTGAAGAAATTGAGCTGTTAATTTCCGCAAACAGATCACTGACCAGTCATAACCAGTCATTCAAGACTTGGTTTTGTGAACTGGATCAAGCGATTACTTGGTAAGATTTGACTCAAAAGGTCTGTTTCATAAGTTATCATATGGGGGAGTGAGTAGTAATGGCATGGACAAAATTTGACAGCATTTTGCTATGTGGTTGTTAAGGTATTCTGAATATTTTTTTAGCAGGGATGCACAATATATCAATATTTCAGTACAATATGAATTATGTTAAGACTTAAAAACACTAATAATTTAATATCATTTATTTATCAATCTATCTCTGCACAAATCAACTCACGACAGGGTTCACGTGTGATTCATGAAACATTCGTATGCCGCCAATCACATCGTATAAATGATCATATGTTGATAAATGTTGCGGCTGAAAACAATTGTCATTTGAATATCACGCCCCTAAAAACCCCCCGGTTTAGAAGCCTTGCCCCTAGAGTGTGAATGGAGGAAATAATCTCATGAAAGAGAAAATGATCTTACTCCAAAAACACGTGTTAAACTTGTAATTTCAAACAATTACATTAATTTACATGTATATGAAATATCGGTAAATATAATGAAACAAAATCCTTTAAATTTAATGGTATGCATAACAGAACAAGAATGAAAAATAGGCAGCTATAAAATTATATATTAAACTATAAAATAAAACACAAATTAGGCTATAGTGGCATTCAATGACATACAAACATCAAGCTAAAATGAATTTATTTAAAACGAAACTGAAATAGCATTTCACAAGCCTCTCTCATTCGACAATAATCCAAATGTTTCCATTTTTGCCATGTAACATTTGGTTGCTAAACTATTATTCATTACGTAAAAAGGCTCCCTCGTGTTTCAATATCGACTTAAAACGTCATCCTTCAGAAACGCAAAAATGTGTTTGTATGGGTGCTGCACACTGATTTTAGAGGACCTTTTACATTGACCAGTGTAACTTTGGTGTTTGCTTGTCTGCATTTTATTTTGATGATGAATGGCTGAAATGTCAAGTTAGCAATGCTAGAACTGATATGCTGTGTGTATGTGTGTGAGGCGCCAGTGCGATCAGTTGGATTTAATCAAATAAATAAAGAAAACATAAAATGCAGTGTCATAAAAATGAGTGTAGACAACTTGTCGCATGTTTTTTTTTTCTTTTAATAGTCAGTTAATTATTTTATATTATAAGAAATATATTTTGTGTAGTTCTATTTATTTTATTCCTTTTATATACTTAATTTCTGTTTTTCTCCGTTCACAGAAGCACTGCAGGTGCATGATGTGTGAATCCTCATTGTCTTTTGTTTATGCTGATATTTGCACATATAAAGCTAAAGCCCTGAAAAAATAAATAAATAAATAAATAATAATAATGACATTATAATCTTACTGGTTAATGATCGACTAATGAGCTTCAGTTGTCGGTCAGGAAAATAATCTATAAAATGCTGTCATGAGCTAAGACCTGACATGAGATTTGATCGTAGCCACCGCTCGTTTCCATATTGATAAATTCCACATTTTGCACAGAAATGAACCGTATGCCAAATTTTCTGTCGTATGTTCGTTTCGTAAATGAGGCCCACTGTGTTTTAAAGTGAAATAGTTACGTTACATGTACTTACTATAGTAATAACAGAACCTTATGCATAATTACAAGCAACTAACCCTAAACCAAACCTTAACCTATAGAAAATACATGTTGTTACTTATAATTACTTATGTGTAATTATACTGTAACACGGACACCTTAAAATAAAGTGTAACACAAAATTGTATTTTCCATTTTTAATATTCCTTTCTATATGCTAGGGTATTGATTGTAGGGTGTTCTAGAGGGTTGCTAGTTTATTGCTTACTGGTCCAAGTCTAAAGAGCCTATAAGTATGATTAATAGTAATAGTGCTCCTTGCCCTCAGAAAGCGCAACAGTTCAGAGCTGGGGATTGTGGAATGTTAGACAGCAAAACGGCGCATTCCTCTCCGGTCAGAGACACAAGAGGACGGCCATCTGGTGGAACCAGGGGATGTGGACTAGATTACGACACAGGCCTGTCTGTTGTGGCTTCCTGATTATACTTCCTGAAAGACACAGAGGACAGAGAAAGGGTCGCTGGGGGCAGAGATGGACTCCAAAACATGAACTTGAATTATATAATATGTTATGCCTGACAGACTGTAATTTTAATTAATGCTAAACATAATTCATGTTGTCATTGTCAGTTATGATTTTAATTCGACTGAACATTAAAAAAAAAGCACATTTATTTCCTATAATCATCTTTGATTCATTTGTCACTGAGCTTGTCACAATGCACTCTTCAACTGAATAATGTTTCTGCATACTATTTGAAACAGTCATCGACATTTTTGGGAGAATGTCTATAATACTGTCACATTCTCTCTCCTTTATCTTCTCTTTCCCTCTATTAAGCACTCTTTCCCATTAATATACTGTCTATTTCTCTCTGTTTCTTTCTCATGTTCCATTAACAACAGTCTGTTGGGTTTTTGTTATGGCTTCTGCTGGGCTTGGCTTCTGGAGAAATTGCGGTTTCCCTGAGAGGAAACAAGAGGTCAGGTGAAGTGCAGGGGGGAGAGCAACTTCCAGTCTGTGTTCCATGACTTTCACATCTTACAGAAGAGAAGGACTTCTCGTAAAGAAATTTGAAAAAAAGAGGTCAAGGAATAGTTCAATAACCTACAGTGGTAGGCTGATAACCACTGCAACCAGATCACTGAGTCCAAACGTTCAAATCACAAACCAATCATTAAGAACTCTTTGGTGAACTGGGTCAACTGATTATTTGAAAAGATTTGATAACATCATTACATAATGTTATCAAATGGCTACTTTTATAATACATTTACGGTGCATCGCTTTTGGAAGCTTAAGGCTAATTTTATTTTCTAATTGCATGGAAAAGAGTGACCAGTACTTTATTAAAGATTACTTCACATTAAATTAGAGCACTGAGCAAAACAAATTTCATGGGGGTGAGACATTCTTTAGAAAACTATTAATCCAATCTAATTAGATACCACAAACAATTTAATAATTCATCTCTCAAGAGACCGACGCCACATGACATCTTGCTTGCTGGGGCAGTGCTCAGCCTAAACTCAGTTCAGCGCAGGTCCCACAAACTCGACACACAACCGTCAATTGTGCTGATTGTGTTATGTAACGCTCCCCAAAATAAAAAAAAAAAAAGCAGGTGCAGCTTTTGTGCTGGAGGCCAGACGCAGCCTGAATCGTGTGAATCAAGTCACATGGCCCAGTGTTTCTGGACGGATGCCATATATCTCTGCTTAGTTCAGGTTAAACGTAATAGCTAACTCCAGAGTCTCTGTGAGATCAGCTGATCTGAGAACAGCACTGTGTATTTTACATTTTTAGATCATAATCTGAATTGGGACAAGGCAGGCTGATTCTGGGTGAACAGATTATTTACAGTACAGTGAAGTAGGGACTTCCTGCATAAACATGCTACAGTCAGACACTCGTAAGCATTGATCTGATTCCTAACCATGTTGAACAACCGATATTTTTTTAATTCCCATTTATGATTCCTACAGACATGGTGGCCAATATAATCCACAAAGGAATGGCTAATTTTTTATTTGCTAAAAATATTTTTTTTAAAAATTCATGATATACTAGGTTTTCTTTATCAAATGATCACTGTCCACATTACATAAGAATGACCAATTTTTATTTATAGCAATGGATTTTTATATTTGCTAAAAATATTTATATTTTTAATTAAATGTAAACGTCTTACAATGTTTTTTCACTAAAATATATATATTTTTTAATTTAGTACTATTTATATATTAATATAGTATTTATTAATATTGGCTTTAATTTTTGTATTTCATTTTTCATTTTAGTTTTAAGTTTTAGTAATTTTATTACACGCTTTTGTCATATTTATTAGTTTTTTAAATATTTCTATCCATCTTTATTTTTATTTCAGTTTTAGTTTTAGTAATTTAAATTTAGCTTATTTCATTTCAGTTAGTTGCCAAGGCAACATTATTAAATTTATGTTGTTGTTTTTTTTAGTTTTTTATCTAATATTTATTTTTTATTTCAGCTTTATTTCAGTTAATGAAGATTATTTTAATAGTTTTAGTTAACAATAACAACTACTACCTGTTAAAAAAAAAATTAAACAACCAGGAAATGATACATTACTGATTGGTCTGTAGTTTTGAAACACTTTCTTACTGATACTTTCAGGAAGTAATTTCAGCAAATTCAACAAACCTTGATCTATATTAGCAATAGCTGAGCTTAATTTTAGCACAATTTCAGTGTAACCCAAAACTCTCTCAAAATATTTATATATGGTCACTACAGCAATACAGTAAACCAACAGTAAATACATTATTCAAGTTATTTAGAGTTATTAATAAACAATTTTTGAAGCTTTAACGAATACATTGTTTATAACACTTCTGTGAATCTGCCAAGCAGGAAGCACAGTTATTAGCCTGGTCAAAATATGAACCTATAAATATGTACATTATGGGCAAAGACCTAAAAAGCCGTTGAGCAGTCTACTGTTCACTTTATATGCACAAATACACACAATGCAGCACACACATAAAGGCTGATGATACACGGGGCAACTTTTTGAACGATTTTGCAGGGCAACTTTTTTTGAGCAATGTTGCTTGGGCACTTTCCCATTGAGAATGGGTAACACATTTTTATCTGGATACTTTAGATCGGTCGTGGGCCCTGTGTCTCACCTGGTTGACCATTGACGGCAACATTAAAGGGGTTCTATTATGCTTTTTGGATTTTAGTCAGTGTGTAGTGTGTATGTTTGGGCATAAAAAAGATCTACAAAGTTACAAATCTCAAAGTCCACTCCAAAGGAAGATATTTCGTTTTTAAAAAATCCCTTTTCAAGAACTACAACGAATGGCTCGTTTGGACTACAGCGTTGGTTTCCAGGGTTTTTTTGTGATATCACAAAGCAGCCCATTAGAATATCATTAAAATAAATCCCACCTACGGAAATTTGAATGGTTAGGGGGTGGAGAGGGATGAGGTCGTGGTTAGAACGCTTGGTTGAGTGCATCAGACAAGACGACGACAAAGAAAAAGTGCTGCTGTAGCGTCAAGTTTTCTCCATGTCGAAGAAACACCCCCGTGCCCAAAACAACAATAATGTTACCACTCTAATATGTATTGCATGCAAAGTTTCTGCACAATCCTCTTGTTCAATATTCTCGGGGTCTGAATCCGGCTCAAACTGATATGGCAACATTGAGGCCATCCTTAACTATACCAGAGTAGACGGAACTTGTTGCTTTGGCAAGGGGCGGGGCAGTACTGAAACACTGTCTAAGCTGTTTGCCAATCACAAAGCACTGGGACAGCTAACCAATCACAACACATTTTGTTTTTCAGAAGGCGGGCCTTCATCAAACCCGGAACTAATTGAGCCGTTTGTGCCAGGCTGGGGAGAAAGGTATTGTAATATGAAAAATAATGTGTTTTTCGAACCACCAAGCATGAGAGCATGTTCTAGTACACCCCCAAAACAAAATCAAGACTTTGTAAAAGAGCATATTATGACCCCTTTAGCTAAAGTTGTCTGGCAACATTGCTCAAAAAGTTGCCCTGTGTATCATAGCCTAAGCATATTATATCATAGGCATATCATGCCTAATAACAGAGGTGCTATGTAAGTTAGTGTGACCAGTAAGTTAGTGTTTGTCTCAATCCTAAACTCTATGAAAACGTAAAACTAAAGGACAGTAGTCTGAAAATCCAAAAGAACAGTAAAGCAATGCTCTTTACAGTTATGATATGCTATTCACTACATGCATTTTCCCTATTCCCTTAGGTCATTGTGATAGTGTTGCTGAATGTTTCACAGATGTCATATAGTGGATGAGCACTTAGAATGTGGTCGATCAGGGTCGCATACAAACATGCACAAACAGCAGCACTGATTGACGCCCTGGGATATTTTTGTTTCCAAAGCAGGAGTTGCGACCTCACACCTGGCCGTCGGCCGAGCCCAGAGGTTAGCCTGCAGACACTACCATTAAACATGAACAGACAATATCTGTAATGACTAGACTAGACAAACAGAAAAAGAGGTGAGAAAATAAAAGGGAATTTTAAATGTTATTTGTAAAAAGAGAACACTATGTGTACGGGCCCTTCATGGATGTTCACTTCCACATGGCCTTTTATGAAGTGTACATATGATGGTCAGATGAAAGGAAGTAATTTCATTGTTTGAGATCACATGACCAATTTTTTCACATTTTCATCAAGTTTTGGAAAAAAACAAGACTTAAACTATATATAGCACAAATGTTTAATTTACAACAGAAAAAAAACAAAAAAAAAAAAAAAACTTTCCAATTGAAAAAAAAATGTCTCAATGACCTATGTACACCAACAGGAACATTTATCAGCTCTGTTCCAAAAACTAGCAAACTGCTTTGCTAGCTGTTTACAACGGCAGCTGCCTTTTAAGCATTTTTGCATTGCACTATGCTGCTTTTTTTATTGTCTTTCTGTGTAAACATTTTAGATGGACGCGTTTTGAGTGCCGCACTTGCATTTTGTGTCTTTTGCAGCACTTCAGATGTGATATGGTGTCCTAAAGTGAAGTGAAGTGAACGTGACGTGTGGCCAAGTATGGTGACCCATATTGGAATTTGTGCTCTGCATTTAACCCATCCAAGTGCACACACACAGTAGTGAACACACACACACTGTAAACACACACCCGGAGCAGTGGGCAGCCCCAGGGAGCAGTTGGGGGTTCGGTGCCTTGCTCAAGGGTCTCACCTCAGTCGTGGTATTGAAGGTGGAGAGCGCTGGTTATTCACTCCCCCCACCTACAATCCCTGCCGGACATGAGACTCGAACCCGCGACCTTTGGGTTACAAGTCCGACTCTATCCATTAGGCCACGACTGCCGCGCAGCAAAAAAAATAAAAAAATAAAACAAAATAACAAAAAATAAAAAAATAAAAAATAAAAAAAATTGACACTAAAGTAAAAAGTTGTTTAGCTGTAACTTCCGTGTGAAAAACACATTCTGTGTGAACAGCTCCAAACACTACGCAGCATCTTCACATGCCACGCAAATGTGTTATGCACAAGACACCCAAATCATTATTGATTTTGACATTAGCAGGTTGCTAAGCTAACAGCCCAATTTACACACACTTGTGGGTGATAGTCAAATTTAGTTAGATTTTTTCATTAAAACTTAACAGTTCTGAATAAAATTTGAGTACATGTCACTGTGGATCAATTTTATACCAAGTTCAGCATGGAATTTTTTATTTTTTTTTTTCTGTAAAAGATACATGTGATTCTACCTTCAATTCTGGACAAAATAAAGTATTTTAAAAGCTACCTGCTACCTGGTCACTTTTGACATAGCTTTCACATTGGAAGCACCTCTGTTGACTTAAAATCTTGTCTAAGTGGGCAAGTCACAGGGTTAAGTAAAAAGCCTCTAGAAAGAAGCATTTTGCTAAATATATACACTATATAACATATTCATTATATTTTTACTCATTCTGTTATTTTTAATTACTTGAATGTTAATTATTAAAACTTAATTCATTCACTGATTATAAAATACACTTTATTTTTTCAGTTTTCAATTAAATGAAAACTTTAATTTTGCTCTTGATGTTTCAGTAAAAAAAAAAAAAAAAAAATTACAATAATTCTGTTGTATCACTGCATATAATAATTTTGTACGTATGACATATCACATAACAATTCATTTAATATGTACTGTTCTTAAATTAGAGCCTCTAAAGATAAGAGTAGTGGGTGGGTTGGAAATGGCAGATAATGAAGAATACACTCTAGTCACTGCAAACCATCAGTTGCGGTGAAAAAAAACAATGCACAGGAAAAATTTCACATTTCATGAAGGTGAGAAACTGCTCATCAACTCAGACTTTCACAGGAAAAATTTCACATTTTCCTGTGAAATCTGACTTGATGAGCAGTTTCACACCTTCATGAATGCATCTGCTTGTGCAAGATGGACACACCTGATACAGGAAATGGGGGAGGGGCTGATGATGCAATGATTGATGAAGCAGATTAGTGCGCCGGGGGGGATGTGGAGAAACGAGTGACAGCCATCAGGAGATTAACCTTTCATTCCTGGCATAATCGCTGCAGAAGACACTCATCGAGTGTCTCGGGACACACTCGTGTGTGTGAACGGATGGAAAACTGTGGCAATGCCACTGAGAGTGTGTTTGCGTGTTTGTGGGTGTATATGCGTGCAAATGTGTGTGTGCACAAGGATTGGTGATTGAATAATAAATGCACAGGGACACCTCATGGTGTTTACCAGCCTGGAAGAGACACCTGCTCTCCCACACACACACACACACACACACACACACTTTCAGTTACTGCTCACACCTCTTCTGGCACATAAATCATTAAAACCAAGTACAATCTGTTTTAAAAAAATAAAAATAAATAAATAAATAAAAATAATAAGTTTGCTTGCTGTGTGTGTGTGAATGAATAGCATAGTTTCATCTACTACACAAACTCAAACACATATGATGCTCACAGTGTTTCCAGCGTCTGCTGTCTCAGTATGAGGACTGAACTTCATCTCCAGAGCTGCTCCGAGAGTCACTTCACTGTTTCATTTGAGAAAAACTACTGTCAAATACACACTGAAACTCAAAGATCTTTGACAAACGACAAACCTCCAAAATAAACGTTGGGTTTAACAAAAGAAATTCTGACATAAATATATTACTATTACACACAAAAATGTATTATTATTACTACTTTTTAAAAAATAATTTAAATAACTTTTTTAATAATACATATATTATTACTACTCAGGAATATCAACCAAGATATTATTTCATCCATGTTTTAATTTATACAGTTCAGTTGTGCAGAAACTAATTTGATAAAAGATAAAAAAGGCATTTTTATACAATAATTGTTATATTTTCTATTAATTAACGTAAATTGTTAATGTTTTATAATTCATTCCATTATACACGATTTTTATGAAATATTTGTATTAAAAAAAAAAAAACGGACTCCAGAAAAGATCAATTGGATTTTAGACTCGGGAAGTGCATTTGTAAGTTCAGGGCGTTTGTGTGTTTGGAAAAGACTCATAATATTCCTGTCAGGTAGAGTTTTACAAAGTAGCTACTCTGTGGAATTTAATTGTAATAATAATAATAATTGAATTGTGAACAAACAAGATATGTTTACATTCATTCTCAAGGTCTTACAAGCATTTTGAAAGCATTTACTTCCCCATTAATGGTAAATGAATATTGTGATAAATACTGATATCATATGATATAGGAAAAATACATATATAATATAAAACATAATATTGTTGGCCATATCGCCCAGCCCAGAGTGTGTAATGCCGAATAAATATATGCAATGCACTTTAAGACTTATTTTTTCTTTCTTTACAGAGAAAAACAAACATCCACGACAACGTCAAATTGGTGTTAATACCAATCATGTGGTTTTCACTTTAAATATTTGCGCTACCACCCAAACTGCTCCGACAACACTTTGGATGACACACCATGCCCATCTCACTGTGGGTTAAACCAACACTCACAAGAGCCCGTGACTGCATCCGCTAATAAGCAGCAAATGGAAATTCAACATGCCCTAGTGTGCTTCACATCAATGAAAGAGAAACCATTAAATCGCTATGGCAACTCAGCAGTGATTTGGTTCAGCTCAGTGCCCATTCTGAGGGATTATGGGTTCTTCATAATCAAATCAAGTACCTGGAGGAAACGGTGCATCAAAACTGGATATCCAAGTGCCGAAACATTCTTCTGTTAAACAGGATAATGTTACACATCAAAACAAAAGCCAAGGCAAGCATAATTTTTACTACTGCTCATACCTGGTGTAATGAATTTGAACAAACCCACAACACTAAGCTCATCCCACAATGTTTGTACTACAGACATGAATGATACCTCAAATCATGCAGTATGTTGAGTGAACAGCTATTTTTATGACGTTCTTCTAGCCATATAAAATAGACATAGATTCTGACAACATATAAATCATATAAATTTTGTGTACAGTTATTATATTATAACAGATTAGTTGTTATTGTTATCTAAAACTGAAATAAAGCTGAAATGAAATAAAATATAAATATTAGATGAAAAACTTGAATCAAAACTAGAAATGTTGTGTTGGCAACTAACTGAAATTAAATAAACTGAAGGACTTAATATGCTAAAATTAAAACGTAGATAAATTTATAATAAAGCTACATATACAAATCACAAAAGCACAACAAAATTACTAAAATTTAAAGTACATTTTAAATGAAAACTGAAAACATGAAACTAAATCAAAATATTACTAAAAACGATAGAAGTATGTAAATAATACAAAAATTACAATGGTCTACATGTTCTTGTCACGTTTTTGTCTTGTTTTGCCCTGAGTTCTTCCAGTTTTTCCTTATATGGTCTTTTTCCTTTTCTTGTTTACTTCATTGATGTTTCCTCATTTAGAATTGATTTAACACCCTGCACCTGTGTTTTGTAATTATCCTGTATATTTAGTTCCTGCCTGTTCAGTTCTTATTCATCTGGTCTACTTGTTACAATCCCTGTGCTCCTGTGTGTCTCAGCCCTGCCTTGTATAGCCCTGTTGAAATGGATTAAAGCCTGTTTATTTTGAGTAATTCCTCGTCTTCGTGTTCCTCGTTCTTCCCTGCTGTGTGCACCATGACAGAAGACCAGACCGAACAGAAAGTGAGCGGCGCCTTTTTTCCCCGTGTTTGTTTTCCGTTTTTTCTGTTTTGTTTTTTTTCCCCCACGGCATGAAAGTCGCCGCTCGTCATTCCGCCCTAGCCCGCTGAAACTAAGCGTGGGAGTTCGGCGGGATCGGCGCGAGTTCTGTGAGTCCGCTGGCCGCTCGTCAGTCAAGTCTGCCAGCTGTTCACCTGTCAAGCCCACCGGCTGGGGCTAACCCAAGTCCGCCGGCCGCTCATCAGTCAGGTTCGTCGGCCGCTCATTAGTTGGGTTCGCCAGCCGTTGCGGGGTCGGGCCCGCTGGCTGCGGCTCACTCAAGCCTGCCGGTCGATCGTCAGTCAAGTCTGCCGGCCGTTCACCTGTCAAGCCCACCGGCTGTGGCTAACCCAAGCCCGCCGGCTGCTCATCAGTCAAGTTTGCCGGCCGCTACGAAGTCAAGCCTTCCGGCCACGGCTCACTCAAGCCTGCCGGTCGATCCTCAGTCAAGTCTGCCGGCCGTTCATCAATCAAGTTCACTGGCCGCTCCAAATTCAAGTTCGCGGCCCGCTCGCTCAAGCCCGCCGGCCGTTCCGAAGTCAAGCCCACCGGCTGTGGCTCCCTCAAGCCCGCCGGCCCCTCTGAAATCAAGCCCGCCGGCCGCTCCGACGTCAATCCCGCCAGCTGCGGCTCAC
Organism: Spinibarbus caldwelli; assembly: GCA_039654775.1. NCBI lineage: Eukaryota > Metazoa > Chordata > Actinopteri > Cypriniformes > Cyprinidae > Spinibarbus > Spinibarbus caldwelli. The sequence goes on from CM077254.1 coordinate 23,460,165, forward strand.
TTCAGCTCCAAAGTTTGCTCCAGTGTCCTGACCAAGAGTCCAGTGCAGGCTCCAGCCCCTGACCAAGAGTCCAGTGCAGGCTCCAGCCCCTGACCAGAGTCATGTCCCCTGAAGTATTATCCACGGGAACATTTTTAATCAGCCTTGTCTTGTCTGTTGGGGTTCTTTTGTTGCCTCAATGGAAGCGGTTCTTGAGCTTCAACCCTGAGAGGGCCCCTGTCACCACGTTCAGCCCAAGGAGGGCTGTTGGTCTCATGTTCGGCCTAGAGAGGGCCTTAGATTCCGAGCCTAGCCCTGAAAGGGCTCCTGTGGATATCCCTGAGAGGGCTCCTGTTCCTGAGTTTAGCCCAAGGAGGGCTCCTGTTCCTGAGTTTAGCCCAAAGAGGGCTCCTGTTCCTGAGTTTAGCCCAAGGAGGGCTCCTGTTCCTGAGTTTAGCCCAAAGAGGCCTCCTTTTCCTGAGTTTAGCCCAAGGAGGGCTCCTGTTCTTGAGTTTAGCCCACGGAGGGCTCCTGTTCCTGAGTTTAGCCCAAGGGGAGCTCCTGTTCCTGAGTTTAGCCCAAGGAGGGATCCTGTTCCTGAGTTTAGCCCAAGGAGGGCTCCTATTCCTGAATCTGGCCCAGTGAGGTCTCCAATCCCCAGATCCAGCTCAACGAGGACCTCTAGACCAGAGATTCTTCCCAAGTAATTTTTTTGGGGGGGCTAATAGAGCTCCGGCCGTAGGGGCCAGGCTATTGGCCAAGGCCACGGAGGCCGATCCATCTTGGCTTCCTGAGCTCCCTGCTCCACCATGGCCGCCCAAGCTCCTAGCTCTGCCATGGCTTCCCGGACTATCCATCTGCCATGGCATCGTGAACTCCCTGATCCTCCATAGCCCCCCCCCGAGCTTCCTGCTCTGCCCTGGCCTCCTGGAATGGGTCCTGCTGTGGAACCCGGCCATCCCAGTATATCCTGTTCTGAGGGGCCTCCAGAGCGCCCACCCCCCCTCCCCTTTGGATGTTGTTAAGGAGGGGGAAGTAATGTTACGTTTTTGTCTTGTTTTGCCCTGAGTTCTTCCTGTTTTTCCTTATATGGTCTTTTTTCCTTTTCTTGCTTAGTTAATTGATGTTTCCTCGTTTAGAATTGATTTATCCCCTGCACCTGTGTTTTGTAATTATCCTGTGTATTTAGTTCCTGCCTGTTCAGTTCTTATTCGTTTGGTCTACTTGTTACACTCCACGTGTTCCTGTGTGTCTCAGCCCTGCCTTGCCCTGTTGAATTGGATTAAAGCCTACTTATTTTGAGTAATTAATCATTTATGAGTTCCTTGTTCTTCCCCACTGTGTGCACCGTGACAGTTCTACCAGTGTTCAGTTTTTTAGAGGAATGGAAAAGTATGAAAAAGAGCATGAAAAAGCATAAAATTGACTTTTTCAAAACAACAACAACAAAAAAAAAACCTACAATTAAAATACTAGTACTAAAATACTACTAACATTTAATTTAAAAATAAACACTATACAAAACTAAAATTAAAATGCACTGAATCTAATTTAGGGCTGAAACGATTCCTCGAGTAACTCAAGTAATTCGAATACAAAAAAATCATCGAGGCAAATTATGTGCTTCGAATAATCGTTTAGTCCATTTACTAGTAATGCACTGAATTTTCGGCCGCCGAAAATATATGCCGCACCGCGCTGCCCAGCAGTGTTCAGGATTCACTCTCATCACTGTGCCGCGTGACGTTCCATTCAATATTCCGCTCTATCAGTGCGCATTCTGCTCATTTACCACTCAAGCTCACCGGAAAAGCAAAGTCCGCTCAAATAACGCGCCGACAAGAAATTTCTATGTAATATACTTGTTCCTGTTTGCAGTAGCGTTACTGTGCTGTGGCATGCTGTAGTACAGCTGTACTGGGCAACGCTGGTCAAATCTCCTTCACTGATCTGCTCCCCGCTACGCTCTGCTCACATGCGCTGATAATAATAGCTTTGCCAGGGTTTTTATATTTTTATACATGTTTACTTGATAATTCTTTACACAGAATCATCATTTCTATTCATTTCCCACTGATTTACGCGATCTGATGAGCATTAACTCATATTACACGATCATATCTCTGTATGCAGGTCCGGATTGGCTAATCGGCAGCACCGGGAGGATACCCGGTGGGCCGGTCTGTTTTTTTGGCTGCGAGGGCCGGTGTTGTCATGTCACTGGGTTGAATGCTGTTCCAAGGCTGCCTGCACTCATAGCAGCCCCACTCTTTTTATTTATTATTTTCTCGCAGCCCATATTATTATTTTCATCAGACCATATCAGTAACAAATTAGCGGCTTTGGAGAGTGGAAGCTGAATAGCGTGCTCGCTACAGGACAGGCGCTGGTGCGCTCACTTGCTCTTAAAATCTCCGTAATTTTTGGTCATACAGATAAAAGTAGCCTAATACATCTTTCGAATCTGTAAAGACTCTACGTTTATTTGTGTGCACTCAGAATAACAACGAAAGTTGCGCATCTGTAAAGTAATTAAAGCAAACAGGACGCGCTTTCTGCCGTCTAGGTCTCTGTGAACTTAGAAACTCCGTCTACGAAAAAATATATCCATAGACTGAAATGTCTACTTTCAAATGAAAAAAAAAATCAAATAGGAAATGTGTGTGTTGGCATGGATGATTTACATGAAATTTAATGTGTGTGCAATGCACACTGTTCATTGTTTAAGCTGGCTTTCAATATAACAACAAAAAAACTACATTTTGGATTTTTATTCAACTAAGGTGGGCACGCTGTGATCTGTACTGTATTTTTACTGTACAAAAAAAATAAATAAATAAAAAACACAACACGGGAGTGGGAGGGAATGGGAGTCATTCTTTTTTGTGTGTGAGTGGGACGGGAGAGGTTTGAAAATCCACTCCCGTGTCACCCTCTATTATACAGTACAAAAATTTGGAACGTCCCTTATTCTGTCCCTTATTTTCTTAAAAAAAAAAACACTTATTTTCTACAAGAATACAAGAATAAACACTATTTTCTTAAAGAATAAGATAAATTATCCCAATTGTCCCTTATTTTCCATTTCTGAAGTTAATTGGCAATGATGACGTAATTATCTTTTGACTCTCCTGACAGCGGCACCTTGCTCAAAAAAAGTCATTGTTGGAGATATGCGAGCAAAAAAATAATAGATAAAAAATGTATAATAGAAAGCGCAAAAGGCCAGTACAAAAAAAAAATGAAATAAAAAAAAATAAAAAAAAAAAGGAAAAGAAAAAGAAAAGTGGGCTGGTCTAAGGCATGAATCTTCAGGGCTGAAAATGAGTCCCACTCCAGGCCTGTCTGTATGAATGAATGGCAGAGATGCGCGTTTTCCTTTACCACACACACTGAAGAGAGTGTGACGCTCGCGGTCATTTCAGCGTCTGCTGTCTCAATGAGGACATAAACACACAAACAACATCTCCAGAACTGCTCTGAGAGTCACTTCATCAGTGTTTCATTTGAGTAAAACTAGCGTCATATCATATACACACAGAAATTTATAGGTATTCACGGCAACCCGTCAAAATAAAAGTCCGGTTTAATTTGAAGACATTGCAGCAGAACTATATTTGTTTAGCAGAATGTACATACTACTACTACTACTAAAATTATGAAAACTTTATTTTTTAAGGAATGATCACACAATATTTCTTCCATGTTTTAATTTTAATAGTAAACCCCCTTTGTTTGCCAAAAAGTTTAATTTTCAATAATTTAAAGATAAATGAAATTAATGTTTTATGCCTTCATTTGATAACCAGATACACAACACAGAATTTCTGAGGAAAAAATAAAACATTTCATAAGGCTATTTTAAGAATAAATAACAATAAAACTTTTGGTGAGAGAAAATAAAACATAACTTTATAATTGTCATTTTCTTTAATCATAGCTATAATTATTATAACACCTAAAATATGTTGCGTGTAAAGTGTTTGTTTCAGTGGTTGAGGAGAGACCCCCCACATGATTGTAAAGCGCTTTGGGTGTACAGCAATACACATAAAAAGCGCTATATAAATGCATCATTCATTCATTCATTGAAGGGTGGGTACATTGTGTGCACATGATCAGGATGGTACCACCTCCGCCGCATTTTGAGAAAGGAAAAACCCTGTTTGCAGGACTATACATTATTTGGATAATTAGTCAGAAACAACAACAACAACAGTTATGTCTGATTATGTTGCATAGAACTGAATAAAAATAATACATTGATATTTAATATTAATATATTTTCTTTAAATAAAAGTGTGGTTATTTTATTGGCTTGTGTTTTTTAAATTCTGTGTCATTAAAATTGAGTTAAATTAAAAAAGTCTTACAAAATTACTTTATATTATTTAATAAAATAAATAATTATTACAAAGCATTTTCGGTTTCGGTTTTCAACCAAGCATATCCGGAATTCTCGGTTTCGGCCCAGAATTTTTATTTTGGTGCATCCCTACCATTTACTGTAACTACATACAGAGCACTGCGTTTGCAACTACATGCTCCTTTAAAGGATTACACACACACACACACACACACACACCAGTATGCAGAGAGACATTTAAGAGGGTTTATTCTCCAAATAACTTAAATAGACTCCAAATAGACAGTAAAGGCTTATGTCATGCCTGAGCTGTAGTTAGGCTGAAACTTGAAAGTTAAGTTGCACAATGTTTAGGTTTTATTATTATTTTATTACTACTATTATTTTGATTATGTCGAGTTCACAAAAATGAAAAGAATGTTGACCATCAACATTGAAGTAGTACATTTAAATATAATATTTATTCAACTCTTTGACTGAAAGATCAGTTTTCACAAGGTTTTAATGGATTTCTGACATTGGACAGCAGCTGAATGGACCTCTGTGTACGTCTGTAAGACATCTGACACTTCACTGTGTGCTGCAGACCTGGTGATAAACGGGCCACCTCCTGCTGTGCCCCGGAGTGACTTTTTAGGGCTGGGAGAACGAGTGTGAGTCATGTTAGTGGAAACAGGGCTATACGTCTTCTTGAGAAACCCTAAATGCAGACTTGTTTGTCTTAAGGCACATAAAGCTAAGCAGGTCTGACACAGTTATGCTGACTTGACAGAAATCCGTCAAAAGGCTGGCTGTCCTGTGCTCTCGCTGTCTATCAATCACTGAAATGAAAGTATGAGAGCACGGAGTCAGCAGCAACAGCAGCAGCGGGCAGAGGCGATCCATATTCCGTATTGATTTTAGATTATTCCAGTGCTTCCAAACGGCCCATACACCGCCAGCCCCGCAAAGCATGCTGGGTAGGTGGCATAGTTCTAGCAGTGCCACTAAATAAGGTTGGACATGTGATCTGTTGTGGAACAGAATGACATGCCAAAAAAAAAAAAACACACACTAACAAAGTGAAATACATTAGGTTAACATAAAAACACAGCATAATATGAATATTAGATTTTCTAAGTCACAAGGTTTACAGTTGCTGCCTATTTTGACAATAAAGTGGGTGAACAAAAATCTTATTTAGAGTTCAAAAATTTGATCACGGGTGTCACTAATAATGTTAAATTGTTACAAAAGATGTATGCTGTTGTTTTGAATGTTCTGTTTATCAAAGGATCCTGAATTTTATATATATATATACACACACACACACACACAGTCATGGCCAAAAATATCGGCACCCTTGGTAAATATGATCAATGAAGGCTGTGAAAATTAATCTGCATTGTTAATCCTTTTGATCTTTTATTTAAAAAATTCACAAAAATCTAACCTTTCATTGGATAATAAGAAATTAAAATGGAGGGAAATATCATTATGAAATAAATGTTTTTCTCTAATACACGTTGGCCACAATTAATGGCACCCTTTTATTCAATACTTTTTGAAACCTCTATTTGCCAGTTTAACAGCTCTAAATTTTCTCCTATAATGCCTGATGAGGTTAGAGAACACCTTACAAGAGATCAGAGACCATTCCTTCATTCAGAATCACTCCAGACCCTTTAGATTCCCAGCTCCATGTTGGTGCTTCTTCTCTTCAGTTCACTCACTCATTTTCTATAGGGTTCAGGTCAGAGGACTGGAATGGCCATAGCAGAAGCTTGGTTTTGTGCTCAGTGACCCATTTTTGTGTTGTTTTTGAGGTTTGTGTTTGGATTATTGTACGGTTGGAAGATCCAAACATGGCCCATTATAAGATTTCTAACAGAGTCAGTCACTTATTGATTTTTTTATCTGTTGGTATTTGATAGAATTCATGATGCCATGTGTCTAAACAAGATGTCCAGGACCTCCAGCAGAAATATAGGCCCACAACATCAAAAATACAGCAGTATATTTCATTGTACACATGAGGTACTTTTTATCCCTGTGTTCACCAAACACACCATCTTGAGTGTTTGCTGCTAAAAAGCTCATTTTTTAGTTTCATCTGACCATAGAAGCCAGTCCCATTTGAAGTTCCAGTCGTGTCTGATAACTGAATATGCTGGAGTTCGTTTTTGGATGAGCTAGGAGAATTTTTCTTGAAACCCTCCCAAACAACATGTGGTGATGTAGGTACTGTTTGACTTTTTTTTTTAAGGTTTTCTGACCCCGAGACTCAACTATTTTCTGCAATTCTCCAGCTGTGGTCCTTGGAGAGTCTTTAGCCACTCAAACTCTCCTTCTCACCGTACATTAGGACGATACAGACACACGTCCACTTCCAGGCAGTTTCGTAACATTTTATGTTGATTGGAAATTCTTAATTATTGCCCTGATGGTGGAAATGGGAATTTTCACTGCTTTAGCTCTTTTCTTAAAGCCACTTCACTAATTTGTGAAGCTCAATTATCTTTTGCTGCACATCAGAAATATATTCTTTGGTTTTTCTCATTGTGATGGATGATTAAGGGAATTTGGGCTTTGTTTTTTTGTTTTTTTTTTTGTTTTTTAATATTGCTGTGAAACAGGAAGCCATGGCTGGATAATTTCATGTTCATAATCACCCTGGAGTGCTCAAAATTGTGAATATGAATGGGAATATACTTCAGAGATATTTTACTCATAAGAATTTCTAGGGGTACCAATAATTGTGTCCAACGTGTATTTGAGAAAAACTTATTTCATAATGATATTTCCCCCCATTTTAAATTCTTATTATCCAATAAAAGGTTAGATTTTTGTGAATTTTTTAAATAAAAGATCAAAAGGATTAACAATGCAGATTAATAATGACTGTATATATATATATATATATATATATATATATAGCAACACAGCCGTTTTTAGCTGCTATAATAATAAGTCATTTTTTTCATGAGTATCAAATCGCCATATTAAAATGATTTCTGAAGGATTATGTGACACTGAAGACTGGAGTAATAATGCTGTAAATTCAGCTTTGCCATAACAGGAATAAATGACATTTTAAATGACATTTATGAAAATACAAAACAGCTATTTTAAATTATAATAATATTTCACAATATTATTCAATTATTATTCAATATTTTTCATCAAATAAATACAGCCTTGGTGAGACTTATTTTAAATTATCTTAGGAAATCCTACAGACCCCCCCCCCTCAAAGACAAGGGAGTGGGCTCCACATTTCAACTACATAAAACGTAAATGTAATAATGTAGTTATTGCTTATTTGCTCCCACCACCAATTCTATTTTAGAGCGTTGTAAAAATATCCATCCTGCACAACATACTTACATAAAAATGCTGTGCACATAAATATTTTGATTAGCTGTACAAAAACTGCCAATCCTACTCTACCCTATTAACTAAAAATAGCTCTGGCTACTGGCCAGCAGCACTTAACGGAAAACTGCTTCAGTCACAGTTTTTTCCACCCTAATTCCACATTCTATCGATGTTAAATCTTCATTTTTAGGTTTTTCAAATTACTGGAAGGCTTTCATGGTAACAGTGACACAAAAACAATCCCAGGAAATACAATCGATTCTAGCTCTTTTGTTACTCTTGCCCATAAGTGTTTGTTACAGTGTGGATGCATGGTCACTACATGATCAGAGTAGAAAATGACCTTCAGACTAGATACCAAGTAGAAGAAAGACCAAAATATACAAAGGGACACTAAACCCTATAATATGAGTGAAATAATAATTGACCCCATTTACTTACATGCTTTTGTTCTTATTGAAACTAGGCACAAAATTTGCTCCACTTCTGAAACAACTTTTTATTTTTATTATTATTAATTATTATTATTATTTTTTTTAATCGTGCTTAGCTTGGAAATATGTTGCATTTCAGAAACAAAAATGGGTTGCAAAATATTTTTCATGTTGAAAGTAGGACTATAAAAATATATTATTCTACATATTACATAAAGAGAGCTTTAAAACAATGTTTCAAATTATGCTTCAGTAAACAAAAAATTAGGATCTGTGTTATATTAGGATATTCATTATATTAGCGTAATATAGACACTTGTGAACTAAAGTCACATTTACCTAATGACATAACCATAGCAACAGAACACTACTGTTTTTCAATAGAGTCTATAACAGAGAACATATAAGTACTGTCATTATTTCTCACTTTATTAAATAAAGAGCGCTTTAAAACGATGCTTCAGTAAACAAAAATAAGAATCTGTTATATTAGTATATTCATTATATTAGTATTATGGCGTAACACAGATGCTTGCAACTACAGTCATGTTGACTTAAGTATGTAACCATAACAAGAGCACACTGCTGTCTTTCTATAGGTTGAGTATCAGATAACACATAAGTACAGTCATTATTACTTTATTATACCATGGTGTGTCTGAATGCTCGATTCTGATTAGCTGGCAGGTATGCATTAAAACCATTTAATGCACAGGTAATTCCAAGTCAGTTTAATCTCCGTTCTATATTAATACGCTGCTTTCATTGACTCTCTCTCTCTCTCTCTCACACACACACACACACACACACACACACACACACACACAAAGAGAGAGAGAGCGAGAGAGAGAGAGAGAGAGAGAGAGAGAGAGAAACATTGTCCTATTCTAACATACATCAATGGAAATCTTATTTATTCAGCTTTCAGATGATGCATTAATCTCAATTTCAAAAAAGAAAATGGACCCTTATGACTGATTTTGTGGTCCAGGGTCACATATTATATTCCTCAGCAACAAGGGGGTAAAATTGCTGTTTTTGAAGTAACCAAACTCACAGCTTCATTATTTGTAGAAAAAGACGCACAGACGCAGGTAATTCACACACGCAACTCTCTCTCTCTCTCTCTCTCTCTCTCTCTCTCTCTCTCAATTGATCGATCGATAATTAATTAAAGAGTCATAATTCATTCATTGAAATAAATGTGCTACGTAACAGGTGAAAATAACCGGCATTTTTTCCCTTGTGCTGCAAACATCATTAACAACTTGAAATGACCATGGTATAATTAGGACAATGCACGACTAGCTGTGCATTAAATGATTTAAATGCACTCCACTTCGTCTATTAAAATTGTAAGTCTGTTACTTACAGTTGACCGTTGTAAATGATCTTTAAAATTGATAGGTTACAAGTTGACCTTGCTCAGTTCGCAAACTATAAGTACAAAAAAGACAAGAATGTGTGTTACAGTTGGAGAAACTGTATACAGAAACTCCGAAAAACACACATACATGCAAGAATTTAAGTCTAATGTACATTTGCTAAGCATCGCAATTATGTGTACTTACCGAAAATTACACAACCCTCTTAATGATGTCCTCAAAAAACAGTCTGTTTAATCTGAAAGAGTGTCCACAGGAGTCATTTAGTCAAACATTTACTCAAGGAAGTCATTATGGTGTTGATAAACTGAGTTTGTAGAATAACTACACGAGCGCGGGGGCATGAGGGATTGGGTGGGGGTGAAGAAGCATGACAGTTTTCAGTGCTGAGTACATCAACAACTGTTAAAACAGAATGGAACAAACAGCGTCCGCCCAAAAGCTAAATACACAGTCTGTTGCTATTGGATACAAACAGAGCCAACAGCAAACAGCGCTTTCACGAGAATCCAAATACACCAGGGATACTGTAACATATCTATATCATACTGAAATATATCTGTAGTGTACTGTATGATAGCGTAAGCACGTAAAACCATATGCTTTACGGACAAACATTCAAGGAGTAGGGCCATAGAAGAGTTTGGAATCAAGTCCTCACATATAAGAAACGTGGAGAATTCCACCACAAAGAAATCAGGACTAGATCTTAGTGGTTTTAGCTGCTAACGTGTTTTGGGTGAATGCTTACTGACCAACTAGTATCTATGACTTTTGGCTTAGGTTCCTCCTTCAGCGCAAAGGCCTGTTGACACCAATGACGAAAACTACATCTATAAAATTTTAATAGTCGTTCTAATTTTACGAGAATAGGGGCATCCACACCACAACTATAACGATAACTGCACATAATAACAATATTTTTGGAATCATTTTCAGAACAATTTTTTCAGCTAATGAGCGATAAAAACAATCAAGCAAATGACGTCATGATTGTAGCGCGAACTTGGAGTAAACAAAACATTATCATCCATTGGTGTGGACGTTAATATAATTTAGTGCTGTCAAACGATAAATCGCGATTAATCCCATCCAAAATAAAAGTTTTTGTTTACATAATATACAGGTGCATCTCAATAAATTAGAATGTCGTGGAAAAGTTCATTTATTTCAGTAATTCAACTCAAATTGTGAAACTCGTGTAGTAAATAAATTCAGTGCACACAGACTGAAGTAGTTTAAGTCTTTGGTTCTTTTAATTGTGATGATTTTGGCTCACATTTAAATTTACTGAAATAAAGGAGCTTTTCCAAGACATTCTAATTTATTGAGATGCACCTGTATGTGTGTGTACTGTGTATATTTATTATGTATATATAAATACACACACATACATATATATTTTGAAAATATTTACATGTATATATTTATATTCATATAATTTATATCATACATAAATATATTTAAAATATAAACATAACATATTTTTCTTAAATATATTCAAGCATGTGTGTGTATTTATATAATACATATACACAGTACACACACATATATTATGTAAACAAAAACTTTTATTTTGGATGTGATTTATCACGATTAATCATTTGACAGCACTAATATAATTATACACACTTACTCAATAGCAGTTTTAGTGAAGCACATTAACAGTTTGACATTATATTCACATCTTCTCCAGTTTATGAGCTAGATTTTATGAGACTGGCTATTTAAAGAGTTTGTTTAGTCCTGGATTTGATGAGGAGCTGCACACTGTCCCTCAAAGTGGTGAGCGTCCACTGTAACACAAAGTCCCACAGGGGAAGCCTGAAGAAATTCAGCAGACCATCACGACTGGACAAAATACCCCAAAAATCTTTTCCACTAGACTGAACATTGAGGCACTTGATGCTTACACATTTACTCACCAGATTATTAATAGAAAATAAAAACTTTGTTTCCATAGCAACAGTTATAGTCCATATGGAAAGTGTCTCCTCCTGTTGCCAAGACAACCAACCCATGATGAACTCACAGTTGAACGATGTAGAGCTGTTGATCTATCCCCAAACAAGCCTGGACAAAATACAAAACTGACCTTATGAACAGAGTTTGGCTAATGTTGAAATCTTGAGGCTTGAGAAAGAAAATCTTGTTGGGATTAAGACTTTTCCATTTGTTCTGGGATTCTGGGAATGTTTAAAACATTGCATGTCTTTCTGTGTTCTCATTCAACCTACAGTATTTACAGCAGAGAACTCTAAACCAACTCTAGTTAAATAAACAAAAGCATAATTTCCCCTTCTCTCTGTTACTCTCACTGCAGACATGAGCTCACAGAAGATTCCATTAACATTGCTGTGTGCACTGAATCCAGGCTTGGGATGCGGGCCCTGAATATTCCCACTCCTGTCACCGTATGAGAAGAGGTCAAGGGTCAACTTGCATGCCCGAAAACTAAACAAGCCCTAAAAATCAGCCCTTGCAAAGTGCCAAACGAATCATTTATAAAAATAGCTAAAGAAACAAAACAATAACTGGGATCAGAACCAGAAAAATTAATAACTAAGAAAGTATTAATAAGCAATTTATGTAAAATGGCCTGGACAGTTTCATATCAGAATGACAGCAACATATGAGCAGTTGTGGGAATTTTGCTGCTGCTTGTCAAATTGAGAATATCTGGTTTGTTTTAAGGGAGTCTTATTATAGACATTTATAGTTTTTTTTCTCTGAAGTAATGTTAGTCAAGGCTTCTTGCACCAAAAATACTCTGAATTAAACAGACCGTTTTTTGCGACTATAGCTTTAAGACCCCTATTCGTAAATGAGGTCTGTTATGATTGGATAATTTCCTAATGTAATCTGATTCGTGTGAGTACTAAATACTGAATGTTCCCTATTAAAAGTCCATTAAAAGCTTGATTTCTTTGGCAAATGTTATGATCGTGTACTTGGAACGAAAGAGAAGTGCCATGTCCGCATAGGTCATCACAAAAAAAGTCCTCAGCACAAAATTGTAACATAATTCAATTCAGACAAGTTGATTAATGTCAGGAACAAACAACCACCATCAGCTTATATGCAAACATCAGCGGTAGCTTTGTAGATGCTGAGTTGAAAGTAAAATGTTCTTATACTTACGTTCCCAAAACCTCTTTGAAGTCATAGATGTCCTTGATGTTCGATGTTTTCTTTTTCCAAGAGTGTCCATCCTCTCCCAGTGGCATTTTTCTACGGTCAATGTTGGAGAAACTGAGAGAAGAAGAAGAAACCATTCAATTACTGTGCTATGCAACACAATCCTACAGATATTTCAGGCCAAATCTTACATTTTGTGACATGAAATTTCCCAGAAACTAACTCAGCTTCAGTTGAATTTCTAAAAACTTTTACCTATAGGGCAATTCTCTTGGACTTTGACCTCACCATGTGGAAATGTTCAGGTTTACATGACTGCAGTATCATTTACAAGTGTCACCTTAAGACATATAATGTGTCTTTAAAGCATTAAGAACTTTTACTATGTGTAAACTGATTACTATTAAGACACCATCATGTCAAAGCAAGTGCTTCCCATCTGTCCGTTTTTCCTTGAGTATTTCAAAGCAAGGGTTCTGACAGCTACACACTTCTATAATCCAGGTCTGTTTTATTTAGCTCAGTCTTCAGTGAGACATGAGAGTATAAACTGAGCTCAGTCAGCCGCAGCTACTTAAAGAATCTTGCAACACTTGTGTTTCCACATGGTTTTATCTTTTATAGGTTGTTAGTTTGTACTGTACATACAAAGAAAAAGTTTGATTCTTAGCTGGTTAAGCATGGTGGAAGCTAATGATTTTCACCATATGTCTTAATTCAAGACACTAAGAAAAACTAATTTACCTGCTACTTACCTGTTCTATACCTGATCAAAGCTTCCACCTGAACAAAAATGGCTAAAGGGCACCGTTAGGGGCCATTCATGCAGAAAACGTTTTTGTGCTTAAAAGCGCAAGACACAGAGTCATTGAAAAAAAAAAACAACAAAAAAAAAAAACGCAATGTTTAGAGACAACTTTTATTTTATCTTATTTTATTTTTTTCAAGTTGAGGTTTTTTAACTTGAGTGTGGTACTTTTAGAATGGAGTCCCAAACACGTCCACGTTTTTACAGAGAGAGAAAAAAAAAAAAACCTTCTGTGTGATGGAACACAGCAGACACTATATATGCAATATAGAATAGCTTTTATTGACCAATCAGCATTAAGTAGCAGTCCATATAGGAAACTGTATTGAAAACTAAACACATTAGACATTTAAAAACATTATTAACTTAACAAACCTTTTAAATGTAATCTTTAGTAAATCTCAAAATCAATATGCAATTTTCATACTGAACATTATAATGTTGTGATTGTAAATATTGTAGAATATAAAAGTGATTTTAGCATTTAGTAGGTTTTATAATTTGACATTTTCATAATTTATTTAGCCAAAATAGCAGGGCTCTAGACTCATTCTTCCCACTTGGAGCTCTTTTGCAACTAACTTTTTCAGTTGGTCGCACGAGCACATAATTTGGTCGCAGTTTTTATTGATTTATTTATTTATTTTTTGCTACAACATTTGATTAATCAATGCATGCTGATCAGTGGTGGAGGTAACGAATTACAACTACTCATGTTACTGTAATTAAGTACTTGTACTTTTTTGAGTATATTTTTAAAGCTGTACTTTTAAGTCGGCATGAAACAAAAGTAGCGATTGTCTGTTTTTCTCTACTGTGATGTCTATCTGAGTGAAACGGCATCTGAAATGAGAGGGCGGGACTTGATTTCGTCCTTCGAGAATTGATTGGATCATTGGAACTTGGGGCGTTGCTAACAAAATGGAGGCAGATCTGAATGGCAGTTTGCAGTTAGTTGTGGGGGGACTTCTCTCCACTGGATTCACCGCCGACACCCTAGCATGAAGACTTTTTTTTTAGTTTATTTATTAAGGATGATGGCGACGAGAGAGAGAGAGAGAGAGAGAGAGAGAGAGAGAGAGAGAGACTGCCTGAATGACTGAGCGCGTCCCCCATCAGGTTAAGTCATATTCATAACAAATAAATAAATAAATAGCTTGTAATGTTGTGGTAATATCCTTTCAACTTTTAAGAGTAGTGCACTCCCCTATGGCTCGCGTCAACTGGTCAATGCATTTATTTCTTATTTATTTATTTATTTTGCTTCAGCTTTTCCCGTTGTTTATCCCAGCGTCTACCCCATAGACTGTATAAAAACATGGACGTAGCGTCCGTGACGTCACCCGTAGGTTTATGAAGAGTGTTTTTGAAGCTCAAGTGGGCGGAGTCGGCCGTTGCCATCTTGGCAGCGCGTCACCGCGCATCACTCCCGGATAATCGAAAATGGGCAAAGAGGCGGGAGTTGGCTGCTGAAACCACGCCCACTTAGCTCAACGGTGGTGACAGCAGCGGCAATCCACCTGTCACTCAAGTGGCCACGCCTGTAATTATGCAGAACTTTAAGGCTTAATATAATTTAAACGGATGACTCATAAAAAAAGTCCCCCCCCCCCCCCCCCCCCCAGGCTGTAAACATGTTTTTTTTCTGCTGTAAAGTTGGGCATTTTAACATGGGGAGTCTATGGGACTGACTCCCTTTTGGAGCCAGCCTCTAGCGGCCAGTCGATGAACTGCAGTTTTAGTCACTTCCGTGTTGGTTTCACGAGAGAGAGCGGGAGGTTGTCGCTTGGTCTACCCCTTACATCACTAGCTCCGCCCTTGCGCCATCACTCGTGACCGGAAGAGAAGATGAGTCGTTTTGAGGGGGAGGGGAGGTTAACATTTTTGATTAAAGATTACAAAGGCACATGAATTTAAAAAAAAATAATGAAGTGCACGGATAAATAATTTATAATAAACACTACAGTATTCCATTAAAAAAATAAGAATTTTCAATTTTGATTTCATGCCGACTTTAAATACAAATTAAGCAAAATAATCTACTTTGTTACTTTTAAATCATAGTTCGTTACTGAGTACGCCCACAATTTGAATTGATATTCAAACGTTTGACGGCACTTCAGTAGCCAATAAAGATATCCGAACGTAAACGGACCAATGAAAGCCCTGATATCTGAACCGCGGGAAAAGCCGCCGCTGCAGCAGGTGAAGAGCTGATCAGACAGTGAGGGAGCTCAGAGTGATTTATGGACTCAAAGTTTGGAGAAACAAACTACATGGTAGTGTTATCATAAATATCTATATTTTTGATACTGATACTGAAATATCTGACACGGTTTCATTACTCTTTTCCCACAATATCTACCGTATATACACCGACACAAGCTGAGTCTCGCTCTCTCCTCATCAGACAGCGAGTTTGACACACATCTGTCTCCTGTCAGTTACAGAGTCTGAATATCCGCGCGGGATTGCAGGTATTCCACATAATTTTAATCATTCCCCCGCAAACGTGACTAGCGCTTTATTGAACACAGTCATGTAATCACAGAAAGCTGAATGCAAGCTCTCAAATAGGCCTAACTTATACAAATGAACTGCTTGTCCTCTCACTCCGATATTGCTTGTGCGCAGACTGTGTGCAATTGCGATCTCTCCGTGCTTTTAAAGTAGAAATTATTTGTCTTTGCTCCTGGATTAAATTTTGTCAAAAGTTATCAACCATTCAGAATAGATTCACGCCTGACCGATGAAAATGTTACTGGAAATTGTATTGGCTGTAAGTGAAATGCATCAAAAAGTCTTTCAACAATCAAAGATGGAACTTTAATTCCTTTACAATGTAAGTTTATGCTAGAAATGTTTTGGAATGGGATATTTGTCTGATTTGTACATATAACGCAAATATCCTAGTCTGCCTAAATGCCACAGGGGCGGTTCTAGACTCTTTTTAGGTGGGCTTCAGCCCCCCTATTTGTCGTCTCAGCTCCCCTAAAACTATAATCAGCTATCTGAATGATCAGGCCAGTGCTGCTTCCTCAAGAAAGTTTATCATTCTCGCTCGTTTATCGATCTCAATGTGGTACTCACGCGCTGTGATAGATTGTTATTGTGCGCGCACACATTTGAATGAAGCGTGCACGCACTGAGAGGCACATGAAATCAAAATGACTCCTACCTACTTTTTCAGTAATTAAAGCACAATTACTAGTCTTGTGGTGAACAATTGAACCGTACAAGTCAATACACTGGGAAAAAAAAAAAAAATTGTCTGTAATCTTTTAATCTTTAATTAAAAACTGAAAATTCGCTTCCGCTCTGGAATGGCGTTCTCGCTCTGATGACGGATCAGTTTGACGGGTTGGGGAGAGTCCTCTTGTTAAGTCATGAAGGACTGCTGTTTCCGGGTCCATGCCTCTACTTATTTCACTTGAGAATACTATCTCAACAGCCATTTATGAGCACTGTTTAATTAATGTTACATATTTAAGCCAAGCATTTAAAAATTTGCTGTGCACACTACAGTCTCCGTGCTCACAGTGTCTCAGACACTAATATTTTAGCTGAATCATTATCAGGCCATCTGGGATTTCAGTATGGAGAGGTTATAATTTTTCAGTATTACATGACATCGTGGTTGTATATTAGCACAGTTTGTGTACTTTAATATTGATATTTTTCAAGGTACTGAAGTTAGAAATTTCTGTATCATAACCACTAGCTAATTCACGTACTTTTTCAATAAGATAAAAGTGGGTTTTGTTCAAAGTAGCTATTATCCACATAGAACTTTGATATGAATGAATATTTTTTTGGTAATTCATTAAATGTCGTGGGCTAAAAAGTATCTAGTAACTAGTACTCTGAGTAGTTTTTGAGAGGAGTACTTTGTACTTTTACTTAAGTACTGTTTTGACACCAGTACTTTTACTTGTAATTGAGTATTATTTCGGCAATGTAACAGTACTTGAACTTAAGTACAAATTTTCAGTACTCTTTCCACCACTGATGCTGATGAACTTTTATCATAGTTCATAGTTCATAGTTGTTCAACATTCAACCCGTTCTTTTTCATCAGTATTTGTGATTTAAATTTTGTGAACAGGAATTCCTCTTTTTGTGCGCTTTCACTTTCAAATCAATAGTAATATATAAATAATAATAATAATTAAAAAAAATAATAAAAATAAGGAAAGCCTCCATAAAGTAACGTGAGGTAAAAAGTAAAGATAACAAGCTTTTCAAAACGAAAACAAAGAGAAAAGTAAAACTAAACTGGCTGTCGCTGACAGGACTTGCGTGTTTTTTTTCCACAAGAATACCAACATGTTCACCTTCTCTGGTTTAAGAAGCGGTCTTTTACTTTAGTTTGAAAACCAAATCCTCCATTGCACTCCGTCCACAGCACACACCTTCGCGCTGGTGCTGATGCAGGGAGTATAAACCAGGCTCTACACCTGAAGCGCTCACGCTGAAAGCGCCTCTCTTCACGTGATCAGTGAAATCTGACTCCTGCTACAATGTGCCATGGCTGCTACAATGTAGACGCTTTGGAGCAGCGCAGACCATGCACTCGCACAAATGCGACAACGTCAAATTTTAACTCGCACATTCTCAAAAAATTTACGCAGTCTAGAGCCCTGAATAGTATAGAATACATTTTAGTATTCTATCACTATATCACCATAACATGAACATAATTAGTGGCTTATTGTATTGGCCAGAATTTAATACTGGTGCATCCCTGAAATTTACAATATTACACTGAAAAGATACAATGTAATAGCTCTGGAACAGTACGTAGAAATATCGGTTACACTTTATTTTAAGGTGTCCTTGATACAGTGTAATTATACATTTAAGTACTGAGTAATATTAATTAACTACATGCACTTACTATAGGGTTAGGGTTAGGATTAGGGTTTGGCTTAGGGTTACTTGCATGTAATTATGCATAATCTATTGTTATTATAATAGTGCATGTAAAATGTGAAACCTTAAAATAAAGTGTTGCCGAAATATCACATGGCTTTCATAAAAAAAACATAAAATGTGTGACTTTGTACATCTTTAAATAGTGTTTTGCCATTTGATTTTCAACAGCACGATTCACGAGTCACCAAACAGCTTCGGAGCTGTGAATGTTACTTTCACTCCACACAACCGTAGGGATATCCTAAGATCAATACCAAAATAACATTTGCGCAGCTTTGCATATTTGGTCACCCAGCAGGTCTGCAATCTTCAGCAATCACTTTCAGGAGAGACTCACGACTTGTTAGGTGGGGGTTTGTTGTGTCTGTTATGTCTATATTCTTCGTGCTAAAAGTTGTCACCATCAATTCAGGGAGACAGTTCATGCCAAACTATTTCACGTACTGTCAGTCATAAAGGTCTACTGTGCTGTTTTTGGCTATGTCTATTCTACCTTAAACACAACTGGTGATCTACTGTATTCTTTTTTTGTGATGACAATGTTTCCATGGGAACCCGGTGATCCACAGTGCATCTGGATCCAAATGGCAAGCTAACAGAGCAGCTGCGGTGGGATCTCGGTTGGTTTAAGTGTACAGTTTGGGTAAACACTCTAAACTGTTTAAATATGTGCATTTAGGGAGGGCTATCTCTCTGGTAAACCTCTGTTAATTGTTTCTTAATCGGAGGCAGTACATTTCCTCTTTCCTAAAACAGAAGTTGTGCAAAATGAGGTAGCAATATTGGGTAATGTCACGGCCATGTTACACTGATAAGACATCTGAGCATTTAAAGTTTGCTAGCATCAAAACTGAATTGCTTCAAAGTCACAGTTGAACCTGACATACATTAAAGATAGTTATGGGTTTAGTAAGTTAATCTCTGACTCTGCTGTCATTTGACAGAAAATAGATCAAACCTTTAGGCCTAGTTTATATAAAGCTCATTTGTATCTCAACCTATTATTTTATGCAAAAATACATTAAAGATGCTATTCATACATACATGAACACACTTCTTTTATAATGCATGTTTTTTATTTCTGAATACAAATTTAATAAAGTTAAATATGTCAGAGTGTTCCTATCCTTGACGTGATAATGAAGAAAAAGCCTCATTGAAATAATGAAATTCTTGCAAAATGTGGTGTGATCAATAAAGAAATGTGATGCAAACAATGTGCAAAAACATGCAGGAAATAAAAATTTTAAATTAGATCAAAGACAGGACCCATTAAGACTTTCATGGTGAATAAGTCTCTTGAAAGAACAGATAAGTTGACCTTTTTTACGACATCACTAATTTAGGTTGTAAATTGTCATATGGTACAAACCAACTCAAAATTCACAATAATAATAATGATTAAGATCTGTGGGGAAAATGTTATTTTTATTTGACGGTTACACCACATGATGTGTCATTAAAAAAAAAAAAAAAAAAAAAAAAAAAAATCTTGAAAATGGTTTAAATTATTATTATTTTTTTCAAAAGCCTCAATCAACCAACACGAATGACAAATTTTCTTTATCTTGCATGATTTTTTATTCTTCTTCTTGAAAATTCTGACCCAAAAACAAACAAACAAACAAACAAAAAAAAAAAATTCCTTACAATTACCATTTAGGATATTAATTGCATGTTATCCCATTGACTTCCATTGTAGGCTGTATTTTAGTTCACTGTGTTAATATGGATTCACTACTAGGATGTAAAGCCACACAGACTTAACACATTTTTTATGGGTAACATCAGACTTCTCTCTAGACCGCAGGATATGGTGTATTAGGAAATGCTTGATGTCACAGCACAATTAAATTGACTCCACAAATACTGATTTCTCAAAGCGCAACAATGCATTACAGTAATAATTGAAATCTGAAATGGTTCATAATTGCTACAATCACACTTTTGGTTTAACATTATACAAATGTAATGCTGGAAATCTCTCTTAAAACTGGTATACTTCCTTAAAACTTCTGAGTTCCAGACAGAAGACAACCCCACACAGCTAAAGACAGCAAAGAAAGAGTGCAGGAATTAAATGCGATGCCCAGGCTGACATCTAACATGGACACATGCAAAGAAGATGGGAGACATTAATTCTCACTATCGACAAACCCATTTTCTCATTGAGAATCACCAGAGCATCCAGACACATCCCTGAGTTAGACTACACTTCATCCAAGACTCCCCAGGCAAGCAAAATATGAACATACACCAAAGATTTAAAGGCATCCAAAATCTCAGGCAAGAAGTTTTAAGAGTCGTATACATAGGCACCATATATCATAACAAAGGTATTTGCATCACTGTGCATGCAGGTCCACTGGTAGAAAGGGTTTCAATTCATTGTTTGTTAGTGTGGAACCAAGTAGAGGTCAAGAAATAGACTGTAGAAGAGCTATGAACTAACCCACATAGAAAGGAGAATCAAAAGGCAAGCTTGAAGGATTGAAAACAGACACATCCATACACAACGCTACCATCTAGATCATCATGCAGCATTCAAAATGTTGAATTCATCAGACAGACGATGGAGATACTCACTGGTTTCCCATGGCTGCTCAGAAGAGGACAGAAGAGATACAGAGTGACACCTAAACCTTCAGCAGGTCAGAATAGTGTCACACCACACTCAGAACGATTCATGAGTCGTGCTAATAGAGTCTGTCATGGGCATTTATGACCATAAACTGCGCTTCCCCTTTTAAGGTGAGCTATCTAACCACGACATAATTCAAACTCAGGAAGTATAGAGCTTACATACACACAGCGGTAACCTTAGCGAGTCTTCTCTCACCCTAAAAAAGGCCTCCACTTTAGGGATGCAGCGATTAACCGGTTTCGCGATTAACCGCGCTTTAAAACATCACGGTTAATTAATCGTAAAGGTTTCGCTAAACCGAGTGTTTCTGTTACACGGAACTGTTGCAGTTTGAGCAAAATGAAAACAAAGTTACGCTGGCGGTGCACCAGCTTAAAATGACGTGCTTATCAGAGACACGCATTAGATTAACTGTGACAGGAACCAAACAGTGAAGCTTTATTTCCACCAGAGAAATGCCTGTCGATAGTGTGGGACCATTTTGGGTACACCAAGAATGACCAGGGTGTTATTTAAATATTGCCATAAAAAACTGCTGCTAAACAGCGAATACATAAGGGATAATGCACAGCTAGTTGTACATTGAACGATTTTAATGCACGACGTGAAGGCAAGAACCACCTGACGCAAAGCTACAGCTCATTAGCTCAGCATTCTGCCCGCTTCAGATCAGAAAGAGATGAAATAGTGTGGTAAGATCACATTTATTTGAGTTAATTAATTATAACATTTAGCTACTTGAATTAATTATTCGAACGAGAATTAGCCTATCTGGGTCTGTGCGTCTCTCCGGTAGGCTATTTAATCTATTTTATTAATAAAAGTCGCGGGGCAGCGTTCTGAAGAAGTTTGTGTCCTCCTGAATGTTTGTTTGTACGTGCGCAGCACGATCTCCGATCTCACAAACCAAAATAATAGACATGATTTTCTCAGGCCACATGTAAAATCATATTAATTATTATTATTAAAAGATTATTAAAATTAATACGTATGGATGACAGTTGATTACAATAATATTTCAGTTTATTTCCATCATTAGTAACAGTTTCCCCTGTGGGATAAATAAAGTTAATATTAGTCGTATATTAGGCTAATAATACTTCATCTCTGTTGTAGTATTGTTCATAAGTAAAAACCAACAAGATTTTTTTTTTTCAGCATGTTTCCAAATTCTCTACCCCAGGTCCAAAAGAAATGTAAAGAATGTACAAACTGAAAACATGAAATACTTTTGTGATCTATTTCCATTTGTTATTTTCCAAAGAGAAACACTGTCATGGATGTTTACAGAACAGAGGTCACCTTTTTTAATTCCAGTGTGAGAGATGGACTTTTGTTTGACTTTTGTTTATTATTATTTTGTGCTGTATTGTTGTATTGTTATTTCTGTTTCAAAAGCCAGCAATAAATAACACTTTAATATCTAAAGAGTGTTTATGTGATGTTATACATTAGTAATTTTGTGAAATGAATAAACGTATAATAATCGTCATAATCGTAAAAACCGTGATTATTCCTCAGACAATAATCGTACCAAAAAAATCTATAATCGTTGCATCCCTATACTCTACTTCAGGACGTGCAAAGACAAGCTATATAATAATTTGCTTTATCTGTTTATAAGGTTCCACAATCAACACTGGTCAGTGATCATTAGAACTATGTCAGAAATCAAACGAATCAACACACCCCCAAATTGGGGAAGATCATAACAACTCAAATGTTGGTCTGTTCTTCACACATAGCATGTCAATATAGTACAAAAGCCATATGGACTAATTTTATGGTGCTTTATTGCTTTATTTACCTTTTTTGTTATTTGTGGAGCTTAATAGACTTAGCAGCTATGAACTGTAGTAAAATAGGGCTGGGTTGACAACACCTATTAATCAATTTTAATCGATCTTCATTTTGATTATCAATATTTAATGTTTTCTTTTGATGCAGTTTCCAAACTTCACTGCTGTTCAATGTTCATAGCTTTTCTAGACAACGAATATATATGCACAATATTGTAATTATATTTTTACTGTTAGTGATGTCTTATTTAATGTATGCTTGAATAATGTTGTCATAAAAACTGGTTCCCTTCCTGTACAGTTTAAAGCTTTAGTTAGTAGAATTTATTTTCCCTATGAAAAACTGACATGTACTATACCTGATTTATATTCAAATGAATCAGGCAGAATTAAGATTGGAATTAAATCAAAGGCTTGTGAATGGAATTGTAAAGTACGTGTGCCAATAAGAGCATAAAGATTCTTTAGAATATAATCATGTCAAAATTTTCATTATTTCACCCAAACATGAAATCCGACTGAACCTCATGCTGATCCAAAAACCTGTATGACTTTCTTTCTTGTGAGGAACACAAAGATGATATTTCAAAGAATATTTCAACATGTTTTGCCCATACAATGAAAGTCACTGGGGTCCCATGAGTGAAAAAACACATTTGTTTTCCACAGAAGAAAGAAAGCCATTCAGGTTGGGAATGACATAAGGGTGAGAAATTTGGTTGCACTGTCTCTTTAAGCAAGGACGAGATGCTTACAGATACACAAATGCCATATGGTTGCTTGCGACAATCAACCCATCAAGTGTGTGATCCACATGTTATTTGCACACAGGTACAAAGTTCAGCTTTTAATTACAGCACCTTCATGACTTGCTCTATAACAAAATGCGGTATTTTGTTTATTTTATATGTGCAAATAGCTCCGTCAAAGCACAGCGCCCTCGACATGACTCTAAAGGGAAGTGAATGCCCCGGGAAAGCACAGGGAAGTTCAGCTGCCGCTTTGTTACTGTTTTAGAACACTTATAATGCAGTGATAACTGTGACTTTATTTCCTTCTACAGACTAGTACAGAACTGCACAAACGAAGGCTTTGCAAAGAAGAAAACATGCTGCTTGTAACCAGCCCTAACATTAATGCGTCTATCTGCACATCACAGTCACATTCTGACTGTCAGAGCAGCCCACAACGACTGATAAAGGCTTGATCTATTCTAGTACACCAACTGGTCAAATAATAGACTGTTACCAACTACATCTGAGGTTATTAATTGCTAAAACTGGCAGGCTGTCAGATCCCTAATAATGTTCAAATGAGGAAAATGCTTTAAATAATGCCAACACTGGCTGTGGGAAAGAGGAGGAAATATCACAATGCAGAAAAGAAATGCTAATGGGCTGAAAGAGAAAGGACAGACATGTGAAACTACTTGATTGACTGGTTAAAATAAACAGATTGTATGTTCAGATAAGATAACACCGATTAAACTAAAACATTAAGCATTTTCAGTCTATTAGAAGCAAGCTTTGTCCTTTTATGGTCAAATACAGTGAAGAGTGATTTCATATATTTTAAAGGGGTTGTGAAATACATTTATTTATTGTTTTCCTCTAAAGTCATAAGTTATTGACCATTTTTATTGGGATGCACAATATATTGGAGGTCATATTGGTATCAAAAATATGTGTGTTATCTGTCAGATATGAAAATTATATATAATATTCAAAGAAATTTTAAGGTCAGGCATATTGTAACTGGTTCAAAGTAGGATAGGGTTTTTTAAATTTTTTTTAATCAGTTGTACATTATATGTTTGATATAGTTTAAAGTGCTTGGATGCAATGAGCCTTTTGATTTTGTAATAAGGTTTACAAAAATGTATATCAAGATTTAGATTTATCTGCTGATATGTTGGTTAGCAGCTTCCATATCTAAAGAATGGAAAGAAAAGATACTATATCAATGCATTTTTTTCTTCTTCTTTTTTTTAACCATCTCTCTGATTTGTACAATTAAACAGGGCTTTTTTTTTTTTTTTTTTTTTTTGCTGCTTTAAGGTTTTTTTTTTTTTTTTTTTTTTTTCTAAATGTTCTCGTGTCAAATGAAATAAATCACTTTGCTAAGCACATTTACTCGTGTGTTGTGGTTTTTCTGTTAAGTTTGATGGTTTTTAACTGTACCACTTTTGAGGAAGCCTGACAAAGTCATAATAACCCTTATGAACACCATTACAGTAAAGATATCAACATCGAATGACATCAAATCAGTTTTAATGCCACTAACAAACACTGACCGATAAACACAGTTGATAATTTGCTAATTTGCAGAAACTAATTTTTGCAATTTAGTTTCATTAAATGCTGCAGGGCTAGGTTTTCAGTTTTAAACTTGCAGGGTTTTTAATACAACTGAAAAATATATTTTTACACATATCTGAAAAGAAGAAATTGGTGCATCATAATGACAACGTAAAAAATATATATGTTGTATCTCATCTCCAGTCCATCCATTATAAAGCCTACTCTCAAACCATCAGCTGTCAGTTTCAGTGCATTCAAAGACCAATAGGAGTGGTTGACCACATCCTCTGATTGAGTGAGATAACTAACCCTTCATAAAGTCATGTGGAGTAGAGACAACCAGCTAATACACACTAAAACAGACTGTAAGCTCTTAATCTGTACGACTATCCTGCATTTGCAAGTGCATGGTTATTAATAATGCACGTTTTCTGCAGCATTATGAACATGCATACATACACATTACATGATATCAATATATAAAACCAAAATTGCATGCTACTCAAAGCTTTTAAATGGCTGCGAAACACACTGCAGCAGTTATCGATCATGCACGGCTGTCCTCAGCATGTCGTGTTAAACACAGGGTTAAAATGCAGTGGATGTCGGTACCTGTGTATCGCAGAGGCGCGTCTCCGGCTGCTCGCACTGGTCTCGCGGAGATCTGACTGCTGCTTCCTCCTGCTGACCCAGTCTCAGCGCGCTCTGACGTCACAGCGCCGCTGCTGCTCTGCGCCAATCAGATCAGAGAGATCGCTGGCTCTCAGGTAAGGGGGCGGGGTTATGTCTGTCCTAATCGGTGTTCCTAGAATTTGATCTTATAGCTGCATTATCTGATATCATTATTCCTCAGAGCTCAGGATGTGCTGATGGGGAAAAACCTCTCGAGCTCTTTCCGCTCATATAAAAGTAAATACAGTTTACAGTTTAAATACACAATACACAACACTGATATTGTGAAATTCTCTTACAATTTAAAACAGCCTAGCTTTTTTCTATTTTAATATGTTTTTTTTTTTTTTTTGTGATGTAAATCTGTATTTTCAGCATCATTACTCCAGTCTTCAGTGTCACATGATCCTTCAGAAATCATTTTAATATGCTGATTTGCTGCTCAAGAAACATTTTTCTTTCTTTCTTTCTTTCTTTCTTTCTTTCTTTCTTTCTGTATGTGTGTATGTATGCATGCATGTATTTATTTATTACACAGTTCAATCGTTTTTTTATATGTATATATAAAAACTAACTAACTGACTGAATGAATGAATGAATTGCTTATATTCAGCAAAAATGCATTAAATTGATCTATGTATTGCTGTTATTAAGCAGCAAAAACAGTTTGCAACACTTACAATAATAAGAACAGTTGTTAATAATCTAACACTAAATCAGCACAGGCTATTAGACTATATAACACACACACACACACACACAAATATGCATATCTCATATTTTTCATTTTCATGTAGTTGCAAAGTTATAGTTGGCATAATGTATAAAGTGGAAGATCGAAATGCAATGTGTTACATGTGACTTCAAGCAGTTTAAACACATTTTTAGATTTGAAACTTTGTGTTCACTTCATTCTCAGCATTGGTTTAAACATTAATGAAATTTTAAAACTTTGTTGCTTGTTAAACTATGGCTGATGGTTTATTAGTTTTAGCCTGTGCCCCAAACAGTGGTTAATACGTGAATAAAAACATTACACCACCTACTGGTGAAAATATTGTTTTACTTGGGCTATACACTGGTTATTAACATACAACTTTATAAGACTTTCCATACTGATTAAAAATGTTTGTAGATGTTAATTATTATGATATAAAACAACAGTCAACAATAGCTGTTTTTTATTTCTGGTTTGTCGTGTGTCGCCGCGCCTATAGAGGGCGCTGTTCTCAACCCGCGCACACTGGAGTCTGGAGCCTGCAGGGTTAATGCGCTCAGTTGCCTAGCGACGCTGAAGCCGTGCTCGGCTGTTTCCTGTGCTCTGTGTCACCCAAAACAAGTTTAAACAGACAAATCACCGTCGCTGCGTTGAGAATAGCGCGCTTGCTTGTATTTTAACTTCTGGGGAAGGGTTTAACTTCACTCGCTATGTGATACAGAGAGCGTCTTTGGACGGAGGATCATGGACAGTTACTTATTCGTGAGAGTTGTGGGGAAGGGGAGCTATGGGGAGGTGAATCTGGTCAGACACAAATCAGACCGTAAACAGGTAACAGAGGAAAACTTTGAGTCTGTGGGACGCTTCAAATCAGAATGATTATGTAACGTTACGTTCAAATACAAATATGTATGCAAAACAGGCATCAAATCAACATAATGTATGTTTTTAATGTTATCCAAATACTATAAAGGCAGTTGACATCCTGCATTGTGACGTGCTCTATAATTATTTTGAGATTTTTTTTTTTTTTAATTATCATATATGCATTTTATGACATCTTATTGAGATATCACATGTACATTTTAAACTATATTGAAATGTCTAAAATAAATAAAAAGTGACCAACATTTGGTTTTCAACCACTGAAAATTGATCTGACTTTGGGGCCTCATTGAGGTCCCCATATCTTTGGGACTGAATGATACAGAACCTTGAAAATAAAGATTGCAAAAGAAAAGTTTATTAAGAACTAGAATCTAAAATTATATTGCGATATCTTTAATACTTCTTGAGTTATAGGCACACAAACTTTGGAAAAATAATATTTATGGTGCTCAGACAGGTATGTTCAATGCAGTTGTTTTGACAGAAGGAAACGAGATGCATTTCTAGATTCATCATTATTTGTTCTTCAGACATTCCTCTTTATAAGAAAAGAATTATCATATTTTTGCAAAGTGACCCACATTTGGTTTTTGACCACTGAAAATGTGTACAATTTATTGATTTACTCCTGAAGCCATATTGAAATTCCATTATCTCTGGAACTGAACCATAGAGGGCCTTAAAAATGAAGATGCCAAAAGAGAAGTTTGTTAAGACCCAATATCTAAAAGGGCATTAAGATATCTTTAATACTTTTTGAGTTACAGGCCTGCAAAGTTTGGAGAAAAAACTTGAAAAGTGCTCTTTCCCCATTTTTGAATGGTCACCATTGGCACATAATGCAACAAATATTGCTAAATTCAACAGATTTTACTAACAGACCTACTAATCTCTGTGTAAAAGTAAAATTATGATGCTGCCAACTTTCTTAAGTCATTTTTACCCCCCTGTAATTTGGCTCTGGATCTCAGGTGAAATTGCCATTTTGACCCACCTCTACAAAATAGTGGATTACTCAGTAAATATTCATCCATGACATTTAATATTTTGGCTTTCATCACTATACATGGTTATCTTTCTTCAGAATAAATATTAGCAAAATCAAAAATTTGAGCCGGGACCTCTGGTTGAGTTGACACGGAATGATCCTTCCTCAGTTTTTATGGATCTATGTAACTTGAGTCTGTAGAGTGCAGTGATTTGATCCTTTTTGATTTTAATATTGAACAAAAATTTAAATAATGGACATGAGATATGGTACATATGATTGCTGATATGATCCTTCCTTGTACAACAAACATTAGAGACATTGGACATTTTCCACTAGAATTCATGTCATTTGTTTATGTGCAAAGTTATAACACAATATATCCTGTATGGTTTGGCAGTATGTGATCAAGAAGCTGAACCTGAGAACATCCTCTAGACGCGAACGGCGAGCCGCGGAGCAGGAAGCGCAGCTCCTCTCACAGCTCAAGCATCCCAACATCGTCACATACCGGGAATCATGGGAAGGCGAGGACTGTCAGCTTTACATCGTGATGGGATTCTGTGAGGGAGGAGATCTATACCACAGACTCAAACAGCAGAAGGGAGAACTGCTTCCTGAGAGACAAGTTGTGGAGTGGTTTGTTCAGATTGCCATGGCTCTTCAGGTAAGTCAATGGCCATACATCTGTCCTTTCTGAGTTTTTTGCTGAATAATAAAGCTGTTGCATTTTTGTTGATCCCTAGTATTTACATGAGAAGCACATCCTGCATCGAGATCTGAAAACGCAGAATATCTTCTTGACCAAGACCAGTATAATCAAAGTGGGTGATCTGGGCATCGCGAGGGTCCTGGAGAGTCAGAACGACATGGCCAGCACTCTGATCGGCACACCTTACTACATGAGTCCAGAATTGTTCTCCAACAAACCATACAACTACAAGGTACTGCATGGACACAACGTACAATGATCATTAGTAGAGCACTAGATTCAGTCTGTGTCAGTGATAGTGTCTGTGTCAGTTTTAGCTAAATAAATTTTACTACTTTTGATACATCAAAAAACCTGTCAAGAACATAATGAGGCTATGTTTTTCACCCAAAAAAAAAAACAAAAAAAAAACAGGCAGTTATATTTTGGAATTTATATTGTGTTGTTGTTGTTTTTATTTGATAATTAAAAACATTTTCTGTACTAATTTCCAATATTTCAGTGCAAATTTATTTAAATTAGAAATGTTTTGCAACAAGTTCTTTTGAACGTTCTTTTCATCAAATAATCTAAAAATGTATAACCATTTCCACAAAAAAAATATTAAGCAGCACAACTGTTTTCAACATTGATAATAATAAGAACTGTTTCTTGAGCAGCAAATCAGCATATTAGAATGATTTCTGAAGTATCATGTGACACTGAAGCCTGGAGTAATGATGCTGAAAATTCAGATTTGATCACAGGAATAAATTATATTTTAAAATATAGTACAATAGAAAACAGTAATTTTAAATTACAAAAAATTTTCACAATATTACAGTTTTTACTGTATTTTTGCTCAAATAAATGCAGCATTGGTGAGCATAAGAGACATTTGCTAATATCATTTAAAAAAATAAATAAATAAAAATCTTACCAACCTCAACAGTTTTTAATGCTGCCTTAATACTGTGCAATATGCTGTTTTATAGTAATGACAATTAATTAATGAGAATAACTAGAATTAGAAAAAAAAACTCTTAATTTTTAGGATTTCTTAATTTTTAGGACCAAAATCTTAATAATTCTAAACCAGACTTTATTTTCTGTGTGCAAAAATTCTATTTTTTTTTTTCTTTTTTTTTTTTAATTTTGGGGTGGCCTGGCCTCTTTTTACCCAGATATTTTGTGTTTTAGATAAATCACTATTTATGTTTGGTTGTGTTTGCAGTCAGACGTGTGGGCTCTGGGATGTTGTGTGTATGAAATGGCAACTCTAAAACACGCTTTCAACGCAAAAGACATGAACTCTCTTGTGTATCGTATCGTAGAAGGGAAGGTACATGAATATATTCGTCATCTGTTTCACTGAACTGTAAATATTTGCATGCATCAAATCTAAAGAGCTGTTCATTCAAAACATTCTTCCAACATTTTAAATCAATTTTTAATGTTCAGTTGCCCCAAATGCCGAGTAAGTACGACCCCCAATTGGGAGAACTGATCAAGCGGATGCTGTGTAAGAAACCGGAGGACAGGCCAGACGTCAAACACATTCTCCGACAGCCGTACATCAAACAGCAGATCTCCATGTTCCTGGAGGCCACAAAAGAGTATGTGCACTCTTTCCTGTCTTTAAAGTTGAAATAAAAATATTGAAATAGTTTACAATCATCTGTCCTGTTACTGATCTAACAGAAAAACCGCCAAATCACGGAAAAATGCAGCGAACAGCAAACTGAACAGTGCCGGATCTGGTGCATCAACCAGACCAAATCATGATGTTCAGCAACAATCTCTTAACTCTGAATCAAAGGCCAGAGGAAGAAAGGTATGATAAAATGGGAATCCTAGAAGTCTGCTGTTCTTCTGTGTGAGGCATGGATATGATCTCAGTACGTCTGTTTTGTTTTCCACATTTCATAGGTTGAAGAAAACCACTTGAACCGACAAAATCCCTGTAATGGTGCAGTGGAAAAAGTGCTTCCTAACCCACACTTGCCCCCTAAATCTCCAAGTCGGGACATTCTTAACTCAACAGGTCCATCTACAGCAACCATTAGCAATATAGATATTGAAATCCAATCCCAGGAACAAAAACAGAGAAAAGCCAAACCACCTAGCAGCCATCAGAACCACAAGCCGCCATCTGTGAGCAAGAGGAGAGAGAAAGACAAGAAAGAAGATCCTGGTCCTCCTCAGACACACCCTCTGAAACAAGCATTAGGTGTCAGCAGAGCGGAGGATAAGATGTCAGCGAATGGACTGATATCTCAAAACTCAACTACACCCAAGCCTGCAGATCCAGCCAAGATGCTAAGCAAGAATAAGGCTCTTGATGCAAGCATGGACCTTAAAGACGACACTATGAAGCTTCTGCAGGAGGCGGGGATGGAGGACATCCCACACGAGCCTATGGAACAACATCACAATGCTGAGACAAAGTCGGAGAGCCAAAGAAAGACTGTTGATGATAATCTTAGCAACGCTTGTGTCCTAAAGGATGTTCCTACTGGAAGTTCAACTGAGGAGAGTGAGGTATGTTACTGTGATGGAACCAATCAAAACTTTTGATATGTTTGCCTAATCTTAAATTTGATCTATTCTTAAAGTGCCCCTATTATGGGTAATGCAAGGTTCATATTTTGGTTTTGGGAGTCCCCAACAACAGGTCGACATGCACGCAAGGTCAAAAAACACTTTCATTGTCTTATAATATGCATTTATTTTTACCTTATTTGCTCAATGACTCCCAAACGATTCGTTTAACGATTCGTTTTTCCCAAACCTCTCCTTTGCGTGATGCTAATCTGTTGTGATTGGTCCAATTGGTCGATTTCATTTTCATTTCATCACGCCTGTAATGCCTGATAAAGCGGTGTTTGTGAGCGCAGTGCTGCATTGTGTACAGCTGTTACTGGGGAAACCGCTATTTTTTGCTCCAAAAGAAGCATCTAGTGGCAAAGAATGAATTTGCATTTTCATTCAGACCAATGCGAAAAGACCAACAAGTGGGCGGGCAGTGTGCTAATGTTTCATGTTGACATCAACATGAAACATTTTCAAAAATCCATAATAGGGCACTTTAAAAGTCTCTTACATTGATGGACATCAATAAATATTATGAATTGTGCTAAAACAAAGATTCAGTGTTAAAGTTTTATCCAAAATATGATTTATTTGCATTCACTTACCCTTTTGTCTTTCCTTTACGCCTTAATTTCTTTTGTGGAACATATCTTTATAGAAAATATCTTAGTGTTTTTTTTTGTCCATACAGTGTCATGAAAACTATTTGGTAATCAACATTCTTTGAAATATCTTCTTTTGCATTCCGAAATAAACTCATATGGGTTTGGAGGGGGGTGTAATTGATGACAGAATTTTCAGTTTTAAGTGAACTATCCCTTTAATAGCTCTATTTATTGGTTGATTGCTTTTCTTAACTCTAAAGACAATGTATTTGTTGTCCTTCATATTCCAGGGAAGTTTAGACTCCACAGAGAAACTACTCAAGCCTGTTCCTGTAATTTTAATGGTAAAACACTGGTGTAATTTGTTCTTTTTTTTTATTGTTTTTTTATTGTTTGCTTGTTTATTTGTGTTGAAATTACTATTTTATTTATTTATATTATTGTAAATATTGCATAGAATATTAATTGATTTATTCCTTTAAAAAATTTAGTTTGTTTTGTTGTGTTTTTTCAAATTGGTCATTCAAACACAAATTACTTATTTAAATCACTATTTTATTATTGTTGTTGTTGTTGCTGTACAATAACTAAATATTACTAATTTCTATATTTATTATAAATATTTATATAATCCTTTAAATAAAATGTAAACCAATTTAACATTAGCATTATTATATCACTAGAACATTATTTATAATAACATTTTAGGAGCCATCCAATTCAGAGTCCACTTCAGCTCTCTCAGATCAAAGCAGCCCAGTTCTTCAGCCCTCTTCCTCTTCCTCCGAACCATCCATGTCACGTCAGCGCAGGCAGAAGAAGAAAGACAAGTCCCTCGATGACCAGAACAGCCATCAAGTGAGCAGTGTGGACATTGCACAGTTTTTTTTTTTTCCCCTCTTGTGTTTTAGTACATAACTAAAATATTAAATAATGTTTTAATCAAATACTTAGCATGAACCAGAATTAATTCAGTTAATTGATATCATTACTGTTGTCTTTCACTCTCACTGAAACATTTGTCTGTTTAGGTCAAAGCAGTGCCCAGACCTCTGCCGCCTCTTCCAGAAGATGTCAGATCAGTAAACAGTGAACAGAAAGGCCATTCAGAGAAAAACAGACCTGCCAATCTCTTGTCCTCTACCAAGAACAGTCCAGAGCAGCAGGTGAAACATTACAGACTATATTAAACAGCTGCATACAGCATATCCCTATGTCAAATACATGCATGCTGTAATCTGATGCTGCTGCTGTTGTTAACAGAACTCATTTTACTCACAGAATCGTCCACTGTCAGCCAGGGAAAGGAGAAGATTGAAGCAATTACAGGAGAACTCCAGACAACAAGGTTTGTGGATTTCTCTGAATGCCATTATTATTAATACTTTTTGAATGTTTAAAATACAACAGCATGAATGGAAATGGACCAAAGCAAGATCTGAACACACTTTTAGGGTCAAGAACAATGACCAAGTTAATATGGTCATTACATGGCCATAACAAAAATATTAAAACATTTTTTGTACATTGAGATAAAGTTGAAATTAAATAAAATATAAAAATTAGATGAGAAACTAAAACTAAATTATATTTAGAAATGTTGGATTTGCAACTGTCTAAAGTAAGTTTACATTGAAGCACTAAATTACTAACTGGTAATAAATAAAACCAAAACTGAACAATAACTAAAGCTGAAAAAAGCAGTAACATGAAAAATAAAAAGTATTAATAAAAATGACAAAATCACATTGCAAAATTACAATTAAATAAAATAAATAAAATGAAAACAATAAAAGCTAATTCAAATTATTACTAAAGAACTGTATTATATAAATAATACTAAAATACTGTATTCTGTATTTCTGCATTCATGTAATTGGAATAAATATTCTGAATAAATTTAGACATGCACAGTATGACCATGTTCTAATATTGCACTATTCTCTGGCATATTAACACAGTCAATATGTATGCTAGATTTTAAACTGTTCACTTTTTAGTTCATTTAAATGGGGTCTGACTTTCATTCTGTTAAAGTGGCCTCAAGTGCGATAACACCGTTAAGAACCATTTTGGTGGATCAAAGCGAGACGTTTGTGCATGTGTCTATTAGAATGCATAAGAGGCTGTAGAGCTGCCCACTAGGATCAAAGCCCACAGGTGCTGCATACATCAGTTCAGATGAAAGGAGATATTGTACAGTTTCATTGAATATGATTCCTTAGTTTCTTTTCTTTGAAGCTGTGTCCGCTGTCAAAAGGATGCCTTGTGATGTCCCCTCATTAGACAGTAAGCAGACAGACCATCTAGACTGCCCAAGACCTGCCAGCACAACTTTGGAAACAAGAAAGGTATGTCTGATCTTTCTCGCTGACTTAGGACGCATTGTCAAACACCATACACTTAGAGTATGGCCATTTTTTGTAAGAAAATTCTGTCGTCATTTACTCACATGACCTCTTCTTTTATTTATTTATTTATTTTTTATTCTGTGGAACATAAAAGAAGATATTTTTGTCTCAGGTTTTTTTTGTTTGTCCATACAGTACTCAATGGAGTCCAGTGTTGTTTGGTTTTTAACATTTTTTCAAAATATCTTCTTTTGTGTTCTGCAGAAGAAAGCGAGTCACTCAGATTTGAATCGAGTCATTTCAGATTTGAATCGAGTCATATCGATCCAAGATGGTGCCGCTCGTGGACGCCTCCGTGGCGTCGTCAGCAGTTGTTTTTATGTTTTTGTTAGTTTGTCCTGTCTTTAGTTATATCCCTGCAATCAGTTTCACCAGAGACGAATTGCTGGACATTCGGCAGTACACACCACCCGATATTTCACCGGCTTTCGACTATTCTGATGTTTTGCTGGACATTGTAGTTGGCGGAGCAGTGGTGCTGTTCAGTTGCTTCAGGAAGCGCAGACGGGGGAAGCGAGCTGTCACGCTCGTGAAGCTCAGATTACGCGGATTTCGGACAGCACTGCCTAGCATCCATCTGGCGAATCTCCGCGCTCTTCCCAACAAAACGGACAAACTCCTTCTGCTCTCCCAGACAAATAAGGATTTCTCACACACTCTGCTGCTCTGTGTTTCACGGAAACCTGGCTGAATGACGCTATTTCGGACAGCGCGCTTCATCTGCCGAGCTTTCAGCTGTTCAGACCGGACCGCGATGCAGAATCAACAGGGAAATCGCGTGGCAGCGGAACATGCTTTTACATCAATGAAAGGTGGTGTACAGACGTAACTGTGTTAAAGCAGATGTGCTGTCGCAATCTAGAAGTGCTCTTCATTAACTGTAAGCCTTTCTACTTGCCGTGGGAGTTCGACGACTCCTTCATTCTCGTGAGTGTTTACATTCCACCGCAAGCGCACGTAAGCTCAGCTTTACAGAAACTCGCTGATCTGATCACAGAGACTGAGCAACAACACCCGGACTCTGTTTTAACCATTCTCTGGGACTTTAATAAAGCAAATCTGTCCCGTGAACTGTCAAAATACAGACAGCATGTTACATGTCCCACCAGTGACAGTAATATATTGGATCACTGTTACACAGCAATAAAGGATGCATATCACTCTGTCCCACGGGCAGCTTTAGGACTCTCTGATCACTGTTTGGTTCATCTTATACTGACCTACAGGCAGAAACTGAAATCAGCTAAACCTGGTTTAAGGACTGTTAAAAGATGGACTAATGAAGCAGAGCGGGATTTACAAGCCTGTTTCCACCTCACTGATTGAAGTGTTTTTGAAGCTGCTGCCACCGATCTGGACGAGCTCACAGAGACTGTAACATCCTATATCAGTTTCTGAGAAGATGTGTGCATTCCTACCAGGACTCATCTAACCTACAACAATGACAAACCGTGGTTCACTGCAAAACTCAAACAGCTCCGTCAGGCCAAAGAAGATGCTTACAGGAAGGGGGACAAAGTCTTGTATAAACAGGCCAAATACACACTGGAAAAGGAGATCAGTGGCAAAGAGGAATTATTCTGAAAAATATCATCAGTGTGGAAAGGTCTGAAAGAGATCACCAAGTACAAGACACCATCCCCCAGCACTGTGGAGAATCAATAACTGGCAGATGATCTGAATGAGTTCTACTGCAGGTTTGAAAAAACACCCCACACCCGCCCTGAACACCTCTCCACTCAACCATTAACACCTCCAGCAACCCCCCTCTCCCCCACACCTGCTATTAAGATCAGCGAAGACGAGGTGCGCCAGGTCTTCCGGAAGCAGAAAAGGAAAAAAGCACCAGGCCCAGATTGTGTTACACCAGTCTGTCTGAAATCCTGACCAGCTGACCCCCATCTTCACACAGATCTTCAACAGATCACTGGAGCTGTGCGAAATCCCTTCATGCTTCAAACGCTCCACCATCATCCCCATCCCAAAGAAATCCAAAATTACAGGACTAAATGACTACAGGCCTGTGACTCCAGCATCTGTGGTCATGAAGTCTTTTGAAAAACGAGTGCTGGGCCACCTGAAGGACATTACAGGACCCTTACTGGATCATCTTCAGTTTGCCTACAGAGCAAACAGGTCTGTGGACGATGCATTCAACATGGGACTGCATTATGTTCTGCAACATCTAGACAGACCAGGGACTTATGTGAGGATCCTGTTTGTAGACTTCAGCTCGGCCTTTAACACTATCATTCCAAACCTCCTCCTGCCCAAACTAAATCAGCTCTCCGTGCTCACCTCCATCTGTCAGTGGATCACCAGCTTCCTGACAGACAGGCAGCAGCTAGTGAGGCTGGGCAAATACACATCCAGCACTCGTACGATCAGCACTGGAGCTCCTCAGGGCTGTGTTCTCTTCCCACTGCTATTCTCCCTGTGCACCAACGACTGCACATCTAAAGACCCCTCTGTCAAGCTCCTGAAGTTTGCAGACGACACCACACTCATTGGCCTCATTCAGGACGGTGACGAGTCTGCTTACAGACAGGAGGTTAAAGAGCTGGCTGTCTGGTGCAGTCTTAACAACCTGGAGCTCAACATGCTCAAAACTGTGGAGAAACCCCCCATGCACTCCCCCTACTCACCATCATGAACAGTACTGTGACTGCAGTGGAGACATTCAGGTTCCTGGGCACCACAGTTTCTCAGGACCTGAAGTGGGACATTCACATAGACTCCATTGTTAAAAAGGCCCAGCAGAGCCATACTTCCTTTGCCAGCTGAGGAAGTTCAACCTGTCACAGGAGCTGCTGAAACAGTTCTACTCCGCCATCATTGAATCCGTCCTTTGCACTTCAATAACTGTCTGGTTCAGCTCAGCTACCAAATCTGACCTCAGAAGACTACAGAGGGTAGTCCGGACTGCTGAGCGAATCATTGGTACAACCCTCCCCACTCTCCAAGAACTGTACTCATCCAGAGTGAGCAAAAGGGGCTGGCAAAATCACTCTGGACCCCTCACATCCAGCACACTCCCTCTTTGAACTGTTGCCGTCTGGTCGACGCTACAGAGCTCTGAGCACCAGAACGGCCAGGCACAGGAACAGTTTCTTCCCTCAGGCAATCCCATCTCATGAACACCTGACAATAATTGTTGAACACACACTATTTATACACTTATACACTTATTTATCTAACGCACATACTTAGTCTACATTTCAATTTGCACGTAATATACCTGTACATACAAAACTGTCTATTGTAAGATACCTGTACATACAATTGTCAATTTGTATATTGTTATTCCTTATTTACTTGTTCTATTTTTTAATTATTATTTTTTTTAACTTCTTTTTATTATCTGTTTTTTGTTCTGTCACTATCATTCTGCTGCACCGTGGAAGCTTCTGTCACGAAAACAAATTCCTCATATGTGTAAACATACCTGGCAATAAAAGCTCATTCTGATTCTGATTCTGATTTGGAATCACATGAGGGTGGGTAAATGGTGAGAGAAATTTCATATTTGGGTGTACTATTCCTTTTAATAAATAAACCGGACCATCTCAACACGGTAAACCTTAAGATAGGCTCTATGGAACCATTCGCCATCTTATATATCATAACCTCAGCTACTTGGTCAAAAGGGATCTTACCTGAACTATTTTGGTTCTCTTTGTGTATTAGGAGAGGAAGTGCTCATGGAGACAGTCTGACGAAGACGATTGTAGTTCCTCCACCAGCTCCACTGAACGTTCAGAGGGTGACTACAGAGAGCGGTAAAACCTCCCACTAACTTGTACTCTGATGAGACAT
Source organism: Spinibarbus caldwelli (assembly GCA_039654775.1). Lineage (NCBI taxonomy): Eukaryota > Metazoa > Chordata > Actinopteri > Cypriniformes > Cyprinidae > Spinibarbus > Spinibarbus caldwelli. The sequence goes on from CM077254.1 coordinate 23,498,691, forward strand.
AACTGGCCGTATTTATGCATGTAAAAATTCTGAAGTGAGCCAGAATTCTGTCATATTCTGATTATGCGTCTGTCATGTAAATCTGTTAACCATATTGCCAATATTCTGGTTTTAGAAATCTGAATAAGACGGCTGGCACTTGTTCTTTGCATTGTTTCTGAAATAGCTTTTTTTACAGAAAGTTTGAGACCAATGAAATGCAAGACTTGGTCCAAATGATGACACAAACGTTACACATGGATGCCAGAGATGTATCATTTGAGCCAGATGGGTCAAGATGCCACTCCACTCCACTGCCTGAGTTCAAACTAAACAGGAAGTACAGGGACACCCTGATGCTTCATGGGAAATCCAGAGAGGGACAGGGAGATTACCAAATCAGTGGCTTCCCATTAGGTAATAACTCACCTTGTTTTATGTTTTGTTTTGTTTCCTGTAACATTTAAAGTGCTCCATTATGGATTTTTGAAAATGACCTTTCATGCAGTGTGTAACACAGCTCTAAGTGAATGAAAACATCCTGCAAAGTTTTAAATCTGAAAGTGCACCGTGTATAAAGTTATTGTCTCTCAAAAGAAAGAGTCGACTCTGAATCATTGAAACGAGTCGTTTTTAAAACGAATCCCAAGATGTTTCATGTTGACGTCAACATGAGACATTAGCATATTGCCCGCTCACTTGTTGGTCCCAACCGCCCAGCACCACCACACCCCCCCTTAGTGTGCAAGGTGCAAGGACCTTTACTCTTCTGCAAATTAAACTGTTAAAATATTTTGAGCAAATGTGAATTAAAGCTGTTTTTTTTTTTTTTTTTTCTTTTTTTTATATAAGAGTAATTCTGCAGTTGTAGTCTGGTGACAGAATCCATCATCATGTTCCTAATTTTGTGTTTTTAGATGACAGCACGGGTCCAGCAAAGGTCAGGAGAGTGATCGAGCACTTGCGTACAGATGTGGTTAAAGGACTCGGGGTGAAGCTATTGGACAAAGTCCTGGACATCATGCAGGAAGAGGATGAAGAGAAGAGAGAGGCAAGTTAACGAAAGTCTCACTGTACATTGGAAATAAACATAATCTATACCAATAGGCCGTTGATTAGAACTTTTCTGTACCAGGCAACGTGACTCATTCACTAAATGTGTTTTATTCCATGGTCTGTCTGAATACTGGATTCTGATTGGCTGGCAGGTATGCAGTATTCGGGCTTCGCGTTGGGCGGTTCTTTGCCTCCACGTCGCCTCCCATGCATTAAAATCCTTTAATGCACGGCTAGCCGTTGATTATCCCTTACATACTGTGCACAAAACAGTGTGAAATCTGTGCATGTACAAATCATGATTCAATAACTTTTGTACTGAAATTTATTCTTAATTCATGAAAAAATTGAGTTTTGAAACAAACATCAAGTATGCATGTCTAACTTTTTTTCATGAGTTCTCCTGTGCACATGAAATATTATTCTATACTATTTTTGGTACATGAGACCCATTGATTTTAGAGTATAGTTAATGAGATATATTTAAACACTGTTTTGTTTTAACAGAAAAACATTTTTAGAATTAAATAGCAGTTAGGCTAACTGATTTCTATTCCGTTTTTCTATCCAGCACCTACTGCAAGAGCTAATGGGGGGAGGAAAAATACAAGCAGTATGCAATGAAAGTCCAACAGCTGAAGTTCTTTGAGGACGTTGCATTCAAAGACTGAGCGAGATGCACACGAGGGATCCCTTGTCAAACACTGATATGCCATTACTGCTGGTGGGCAGCAGACTGATTTGTGCTCTTAAACACTTCACTGAAGCCTCTTATCAACAATCACTGTTACTTTTTTAATGTTTTTGTAAATGTGTAGTGATAGAAGCGAGTTGAACACTAGATATGCAAAAAAAATGCTGTTATTATATTTCATAAAAGCATTATTTTTAGACATCATCTTTCTTTTGGATATGTGAACCTATGCTATGTAGACAGCAATCTTGAATCGATGTTAAAAATAGTTTACTTTTTTCTATTTTCTGAGCTGTATATTTATATTACAAATAATGTAAAACAATAAGAAACGATTTATAATAAATGACATTTTTAGGAACCCTGTGCTTTCTTTTGCTAACAACCCAAACAAAAAGGCCACAAAAAAGTACCAAACACAGTTCTTTATTACATATTGAATGTTTAAACAGTGACGAAAGTGAATAGGTTTTCATATATGACTTTGCTGTGCCAAATCCAAACAAATCCTCCCGTGCATCACTTGTGCTTCTTCTTCTTCTGACTCTCTTGCGGTTTGTCACGATTTTCTCCAGATGTCTCAGGCACAGCCGGCTGCCAGTTCAAAGGATTTTTTCTGTACACTGGCCAGGGAGGCAAGGTGAGCTGAAGAACACGACACAGCCAGAATTACACTTTTTTTCTATCTTTTAACTTCACATTAAGCAAAGAGTAGTCTTATGACATACCAAACATGATATTGTGAATCCAGCCAACATTATGTAAACTGTCCACCCAAACTGCTGAATACTAAAGCCATATATGAAGCCGATCACCTGCAGGGAAATGAAGCAGAGCAGAAATGACATAATGTTGTGATGGCTGTGAGAGTAAAAGTGCTGCCAGTGTTACTTACCGCAGACACCAGAATGATTCCTTGGAAAATTTGCTCTGCAAGTTTCTGTCCTTTATAGTCCTGCAGATAGTCATTGTGAACATGAGTATTCACGTTTTCTTATTGCTATTAGAAACTTTAGAGCTGTAAAGACCATGCATAAGATAAAAGACTTTTTCTTGGTGTAGGTTTTGCTAGAAATACTAAAAATTAGGTAATTTTATCTTTACGAAGTTACAGAGTCATATAAATGTATAATTTGCAAAAGCCATTTCAGACATTAAAGTGTAAAATACCAGGTCACATTTCAACCACATAAAGTAACTGCCTCAACACACAATATATGTTATGGATTACGTCATAAATACTTTTGATAAGAAATATTTTATCATACTTGTTACATTCACAATTATTATTGTCAATCACTTGACTCCCCAAGCTGCGGAGTGCACAAAAACTTTGGTTCTGATACCAGCACTAACTGTTTAGTGTAACTGTGTTGATTACTGTAGCAAAAAATTACTAAAAGATTTGTTTTATATAGTTAAAATGAGCAGGTCCGTCGCTAATGCGTTAGCTGCTAACATATGTCCGTATGTTGAAGCTCTAAACACCACTGAACTCGCATTATAAACACATGCATGCAGATGAATAATAATTTATCGCAAACATAGGCTTACCATATGTGTCGGAATGGATTTAAACGCTGAAAGCATTTTGAAATGACAAAATAAAGCTGCTTGATATTTTTAGGGAAGAGAGTGATGGTTTCCTGTTTGAAAGTGTGTACGTAGAGATCCGCAGGACCCCTTACAAAAACATCCGCGGGGCTAAAACGTGTCCGATCTGCGCAGCCCAGAGGAAAATACGGCTTGTGAGTGAATATTAAATCTCTCAGTGCAACTGTGGCTTGAATAATAAGCATTCAAAGCAGTCTCTGTGCGATTATAAATTTAAATAAATGTATGTTTTTAACCAGGCAGTAATATGGACGCACACTTCAGACCATTTATGGGCATGGGCGTGTTCAAGTGCGTCATCGGCCGCCGAAATGATCAGATCTGTAACTCAAACGGAACCACTGACTCACAAATATAAGCGAAGGATTCAGGACAGACTCAAGGATTTTGATTCATCTCAATTATTCGAATCTTCTGTATCATTTTACTCTTTTTTTTTTTATTATTGGTTCGTTTAGTGAGCCTTTCTGCAGGTTACATC